>JAODAL010001612.1:0-223777 GCA_025379985.1 Phyllomedusa bahiana
CAACCCAAAAACAGCTCTTTCTGCCTTTTTTACTGATTTTAAACTTCCCGCCTTGATTCTGATTGGTCAAAACTTCTCCATAGGATATAATGGGCCACTGTCGCTCCTATTTTTATTGGTCAATACTCCTTCATAGGTTAGAATCGGCCACTGTCGCTCCAAATTCTGATTGGTCAATAGTTCTCCATAGGTTTTAAATGGACACTGTCGCTCCTATTCTGTTTGGGCCCGGTTTTGCCGCCCAAATGAGAAGAGCTTCCAGAATTTGAATTACGTATTTCCCGGCAATTTCCAATACCCAATTCCTTATGTTGCGCCGGTTCTGCGACAAATGCGTTTTTTCGGATTTTATTAATGTATGTTTTATAGAAGGTTACAAGCTCTTTTCAGAGAATATTTTAAACGAATAAAATGATTTTTTTTATTCCTACTCCATCCGCACGGCGCTGAGAGCCGAGATTGCATTGCGCCGATCTCTCCATAGACTACAATGGGCAAAGTAGCTCGCGCTCTGATTGGCTGGGAAAGCCAAGCCCCCGCTAGCTCAACCAATCAGCTCTTTTCTGCATTTTTACTGTATTTTGAACTATCCCCCCTTTTGATTTCGATTGGTTCAAACTTCTCCATAGGTTTTAATGGGCCCCCTGTCGCTCCTATCTGATTGGCCGAGATAGCCAAGCCCCCCGCTAGCTCAGCCAATCAGCTCTTTCTGCCTTTTTACTGTATTTTGAACTGTCCCGCCTTTGATTCTGTTTGGGTCAATAGTTTCTCCATGGGTTTTAATGGTTCACTGTCGCTCCTATTCTGATTGGCCGTTTTTCTGCCGACCAATGAGAATACTTTCAGAATTTGAATTACGTATTTTCCCGGGCAATTTCCAATATCCTAATTCAAGAATTAGGATATTGGAAAGTGATTTTGTTTTATGTATTTTTTATTTTTTAGGTTTCAGCTCTTTTCCTGAGAATGTTGAACGCCTTTATAAAGGCGATTTTTGATTCATACTCCGCACCGACATGTGGAATGATTTCTCGCTTTTTTCCAGCCTGTCTCGCATCGGAACAGATTTTCGGCGCAGTCCCGCACAGCGCCTAAGTCCCGCACTGCACCCCACATACTGGCGAGGCGCAGGGAACTTTTCCCCGCATGTACGAGCGCACTACCTCCGGCGGCGCATCTCAGGCGCAGCCCCGCACTGCGCCTCGGTCCCCGCACTGCGCCTAACACACTGCGAGGCGGGCGACTTTACAGGGTATGTATGAGCGCGCCCCCACCCCCCGACATAAATCAGGCGCAGATTTCGCCGAAAAACTGGCGGTAAAGCGCACCCCAACCCTGCGAGCTTCATACATGTCGCCCCTAGTCTTTACTTCCGTTGTTTTTCATAGATCTTTGATCAAGGCACAACAACACCAGTGCCACCTGAGAACTTAGTTCTCCAATATTCGATCAAGCCAGTCTCCGGAAACTTAACCATGAGTTCCAGAGAGCTAGGACATCTGATCGCTGATAATGAGGCATGGCTGCGCCGACCGGAAAATCACGGTAAGTGACATGTATGAAGAGATATAAGCAATGGGAGACATGTATGATCGGGTTTTTCACCCTTTTCTGACGTAAAATGCACCAAAGTGAGCGGCTACAATGTCTAATGCGCCTAATGAATGTGTTATGGACCTGATGAAACGCTATCAAGCGAGAAACGTGTAGTCCTGTTTTAATGTACTAATAAACTGTATCTTATACTTTAACAGTCTATCGCCATAATTCCCTCTTGTTTTCCCTCTATCACACTATATTTTAGTTGTGATTTTTAACATATCAAACAAATGTGTTAGGCGCATTGTTCGTAAGGCTCAACAATTTTTAAAAGCATCTAAAAATGAATTGGGGGCGTTCTGGGGGGGTGTTCCCCACCACACTCATGAAAATTAGATACATATATGAACACAGGGCGGCAAAACTAGGGGCATTAACTGCTCGGTACACGGGGAACCTATTTCAATGTGGCTGCCCGAGCCTGAGGAGTCAAAGTGAGCTAGATTGCTGTTAGGGAAAAAAATGTCCAATATTTCTCAACTTCCACCAGTACAATAATAAAAAGTAATTTATTATAATTATCAAACTATATAAAATTGAATTATTTAAATGTGAAAAAAATTTTTATCATATAAAAGTAATCTAAAAATATATATAGTGCCTTTCAAAAGTATTCGGCCCCCTTGAACTTTTCAACCTTTTGCCACATTTTAGGCTTCAAAAATAAAGATATAACAATTTTTTTTTTTTTTTAAAAATCAACAACAAGTTGGTCACAATTGTGAAGTGGAAAGAAATTTATTGGATATTTTAAACTTTTATAAAAAATAAAAAAAACTGAAAAGGGGGGCGTGCAAAATTATTCGGCCCCCTTAATTAATTTTTTTTTTTTTTTTTTTTTTTTTTTTTTTTTTTTTTGTTTTTTGTTAAACTTTGTAGCGCCACCCTTGTGGATTACAGCTGGGGGTGGGGTTTTGGGGGGCCGTTGAAGTCTCTATATGTTTTGGGGCACATCGAGAGGACGGAAACTGGCCCATTTTCCTGTAAAACAGCGGGAGCTCAGTGAGGTTGGTTTGGAGACGTTTGTGACAGCTGGAGCTCAGTGAGGTTGGATGGAGAGGTTTTGTGAACAGCTGGAGCTCAGTGAGGTTGGATGGAGAGCTTTGTGACAGCTGGAGCTCAGTGAGGTTGGATGGAGAGCGTTTGTGAACAGCAGTTTTCAGCTTTTTCCACAGTTTCTCCATTGGATTCGGGTCTGGACTGTGACTCGGCCATTCTAACACCTGGATACGTTTTTTGGAACCTTCCATTGTAGATTTTGTTTATGTTTGGATCATTGTCTTGTTGGAAGATAAATCTCAGTCTCGGGTCTTTTGCAGACTCCAACAGTTTTTCTTCCAGAATGGTCCTGTATTTGGCTCCATCCATCTTCACATCAATTTTAACCATCTTCCCTGACCCTGCTGAATAAAACCCCAAAACCCATGATGCTGCCCCCACCAGTGTGACAGTGGGATGGTGATTCAGGGATGAGCGTGTTGCTTTTACACCAAAACATTTTCGTTTTGAATTGTGGCCAAAAAGTTGGATTTTGGTTTCATCTGAGCAAGCCCCTTCTTCCACATGTTTGGTGTCTTCCCAGTTTTGGGGTTTGGTGGGCAAACTTTAAACGAGACTTTTATGGATATCTTTGAGAAATGGCTTCTTCTTTCCACTCTTCCATAAAAGGCAGATTTGTGCATGTAACGACTGATTTTTTCCTATGGACAGACTCTCCCACCTCAGCGTAGATCTCTGCATTCATCCAGATTTATCATGGCCTCTTGGCTGCATCTCTGATCAGTCTTTTCCTTTTTTGAGATGAAAGTTTAGAGGGACGGCCGGGTCTTGGTAGATTTGCAGTGGTCTGATACTCCTTCCATTTCAATATGATCGCTTGCACAGTTCTCCTTGGGATGTTTAACGTTTGGGAAATCTTTTTGTATCCAAATCCAGCTTTAAAATTCTCCACAACAGTATCACGGACCTGCCTGGTGTGTTCCTTGGTCTTCATGACGCTCTCTGTGCTTTAAACAGAACCCTGAGACTATAACAGAGCAGGTGCATTTATACAGAGACTTGATTACACACAGGTGGATTATATTTATCATCATCAGTCATTTAGGACAACATTGGTTCATTCAGAGATCCTCACTGAACTTCTGCCGTGAGTTTGCTGCACTGAAAGTAAAGGGGCCGAATAATTTTGCACGCCCCACTTTTCAGGGTTTTTTTGGGGTTTTTTTTACAAAAGTTTAAAATATCCAATAAATTTTGTTCCACTTCACAATTGTGTCCCGCTTGTTGTTGATTCTTCACAAAAAAATAAAAATTTAATATCTTTATGTTTGAAGCCTGAAATGTGACAAAAGGTTTAAAAATTCAAGGGGGCCGAATACTTTCGCAAGTCACTGTAATATCCCAAAAATATAAAAAATATCTCCTATAAAATGTATTTAAAATTAATAGAATCTAAAACTAGTTTCACATTAAATAACCCACTGATGCTGTTGTTCAGATTTTTAATTTTTACTTCATAAAATTTGAAATGTATTTTTGCTGCTCTCATCCTTTATTCTACATACAGCAACAGCCGGCACAGCACAGGTATTGCTGGGACCTGTGGTCCACCAAGAAAGATCACTCCCATAGTTTCTATTCACTGACATGCTATTCTAATGACTTTAATTTTATTTCCAGCCTATCTATAGCCTTTATACTTGTTTGGTGCATTACTTATGCGCCTAAATTCTATAATGTGACAACCACACAGGCGAGGCGCGATGAACTTTAGATGACATTTAAAATCTCACAAAAATCACCTTTTAACATTCAGTCACATTTGAGACTGAAAAATAGGTGCAAAAATGCACTTTGATCCGTCTAGTTCCATACATGTCTCCCAATATTCCCACCTTATAGGCAGGCCTGGACTGGCCCACAAGGAAATAGGGGAAGCCCCCGGAAGTCCCCGGAGCAGGGGAGGACTGTAGGAGGCAGCTATAGGCATGAACACTAGCTGGCGGGTGGGCCCATAAAATAAACTGCAACAGTGGGCCCATAAAAACTCAATTGGTGGGCCCTTGAGTCAACTCCACCTGTGGGCCCTAGGCACCCCTGTCCGACACTTCTTATAGGAGATCTCCTTGGAGGGATTATTTCTTAGGTCTGTGGTACAATGTTTCAGGAAAGAGAGCAGATTTTCCTGTCCCTTTCCTGCCTCTCAGGGGTGTTTGTTTAGCTGTTAATGCAAAAGTATTTTATAAAATTGTGTAATTGTAATAAATTCTAATATCTTTTTAGGTCAGGCCATAATTGTCCACAGACTGCGGTCTACCCAAAGACAGCATGGAAGACCTTCTGGCAGTAATGGACATCATGTGGACATATATGGTCCCGCTGTAGGAAGAAGGAGACGGGCCAGAACTCCTCTGCGGCAAAGGGAACAAGATGAGAGCAGAGCAAGAAGCCGCTCTCCATTAAGAGCCGTCCCTGCACAGCCCTCCAGAACAACAGCAGAGAGCAGCAGGGATGACCGCCGTCAGACAAGTGGATCTGCAGCCAACACCACCGACTCTGAATTCCGGCGACCAAGTCCCATTCCACCCAGCCGCGGACCCAGGGAGGCTCCAGCTCCAAGCAGCTGTGCTGCAAATTGTCTTCCTGCAAACAGGCCAATACCACAGGCAATGCCACAGGGGCAGCTACCAGCACCAGCTGCACAGAATCTCCAAATGCAGATGATGGAGCAGCCTACCACCAGCAGGAGAGCTCGGGAAATTGAGGACCTCCCAAGAAGGAATGTAACATCAGAAGATGACGGCCAGTCATGTGTCATCTGCCTGACAAAATATGACATTGGGGAGCAAGTCACAATGCTTCCATGCGGCCACAGCTTCCATCAAGGTTGCATCTCCTCCTGGCTCTCCTATAACACTCGCTGCCCCCTGTGCCGCATCCACTGCTTCCAGTGACGCGGCAAAAAAACATCAAAGTTGCAGGAAGAAAGTGAAGAAACACCTTGTATCCAGCCCAGGTAAGGGACTGACACTTACATTAAGATAAGATTATTTTCAAATGTGCAAAATATTCACCTTTATTTCCTGACATTCTGGTCTCTCTTTAGTTTACCATCTGCTTTATCAACATCTCACAGAGGATAAAGGGCTATGAACAAAGACATCTCCAAAACACCGGATGGTAAGACATCTATGATCCCCTCTCCTCCCTCTTCCCTTTTAATCCAGAAAGAATCTCCAAGTCTGGAAAAGAGATGAAGAATCGGATCCGGACGACCTGTTCTCCAAGTAAGATGATATTACTATTTGCTTCCTATCAGTTTCTTTTTGTTGTCAGGAATCCATAGATGTGACTGATAACGCGTCTCTTTCTTTTTACAAAAATCAACATATAATTGCCATCATGATCTGTGGATTCTTTATCTGCGTCATAGAGACACTGGATCCATCATGTGCAGTGATCCTGATCCCAGCAGCAGCTCCAGACTCGAATGTTACCATATAGTCCATCCATTGGCAAATTATTCCTAAAATTAAAAACTGTCAGCATCTTTATGTTAGGTCTGTAGAGCTATTTTATGGTATATTATGTTATTCTATAATTTTATTAGTATATAATAATAAGTGAGGCGGGGCACAGCTATGGGGGGTACAGAGGTAGTACAGTTGAAACCAGAAGTTTACATATGCTACATAAAGACACATAGCCATGTTTTTCTCACTATGGCCTCGTTCACACGGCTTATTTGGGCACAGATTGGCGCCGTACTCCGCGCCGGATTTGTGCTTCAGTACGGCGCCAATCCGTCCCTGTCATTACGGTAAGCCACTGCTCTCATAGAGAACAGTGGAATCCGTCGCTCCTCCCCACTCGGCGAATCCGCCGCGGGGGGAGAAAGTGACATGCACATTAAACAATGCATTGTCTATGGGGCCGGGAGCGTCCCGCCCCTTATTCACGGCGGATTTGTGAGCTCAATACGGCTCACAAATCCGTCGGGAATAAGCCGTGTGAACACGGCCTATCTGACATTAAATCAAAATAAACCTTCTCCGTTTTAGGTCAATTAGGAACCAAAATTATTTATATTTGCCAAATGCCAGAAAAATGAGAGAGAGAATTTTTAAGACATTTTTATTACTTCCCATCCATAATTTCCATACATTTCATTAGTATTTGGTAGCTTTGCCCTTAAACTGTATGACTTGGGTCAAATGTTTTGGATCCTTCCACAAGCTTCTCACAATAGGTGGTAGGAATTACGGCTCATTCTTCCTGACAGAACTGGTGTAACTGAGCCATGTTTATAGGTCAGCTTGCTGTCACCTGCCTTTTCAGCTTTGCCCATAAATTTTCAATAGGATTGAGATCAGGGCTTTGTGATGGCCACTTGAAAACAGTGAATTGGTTATCCTTAAAGGGGTGTTATCGTTTCATTAAATGGTCTTCAGAATAAGGGGACAGTGAAAACAAGCAACTTTGCAATTGGATGTCATTAGCAAAGCTACCTTGTTCTCACAGTGTCCCTTATCTTGTGTTTTTATTTACACTGATATCCAGTGCAGGTCTAATCCCTCCTCCTTGCAATTCACTAGCTGAGAGCTCATTTACATTCTGTACAGCCCCTGGGTCGAGTCACGGAGCTGTGTCTCTGACTCAGAGTTAGGGGCCGTAGCATTTTCTGTCTCCACACCTAGCAGAAACAGACTGCAGCAGATTGTACAATGAGAAAACATGACATTTTTGTCCCTGTGCCTAACTCTCCTGCATACACGCAGATCTGTGCCTTTCTTAGAAAGCTGTAATACATCTCCAGCTGTGAGAGATCAGTGCTAAGATTAGATTGAATGCAGCCTGTGGTATGTATACAGCTCTTATAAAATAAGACTGATAGGGAGAGACACAGTGATATGTGGACTCAGAGGGAGGGGGGGGCGGGGAGTCTCAGGCCCGCAGAGAAGGGGGGACGATGTCATCCAGCTGGGAGGGGAAGAAACGCCCCTGCATTCACAGAGCTGAGAAGTTGAGAAAAGAGTGAATCAGCTGAAGTAAGGAAGCGATACATCCCCTTTAAGCCACTTTGTAACCAGTTTGGCAGTAGCTTCGGGTCATTGTCCATTTGGAAGACCCATTTTCATCCAAGCTTTAACTTTCTGGCTGATGTCTTGAGATGTTGCTTCAGTGTTGCCACATAATCTTCTTTGTTCATGATGCCATCTATTTTGTAAAGTGCACCAGTCCCTCCTTCAGCAAAACAACCCCACAACATGATGCTGCCATCCCAGTGTTTCACAGTTGGGATGGTGTTATTAGGCTTTCAAGCTTATCCCTTTTTCCTCCAAACATAACAAGGGTCATTATGGCCAAACAGTTCAATTTTAATTTTGTCAGACCCTGAGACATGTCGCCATAAATGTAGGTCTTTTATGTTTCTTTTGGAGTAATGGCTTCTTCCTGGCAGAATGGCCTTTCAGCCCATGTTGATACAGATAATAACACAATCTTACCAGCTTCTGCCAGCATCTTTACAAGGTCTTTTGCTTTTGTTTTTGGGTTGATATGCACATGTCAGACTAAAGCACGTTAATCTCTGAGACACAGAACCCGTCTCCTTCATGAGTGGTATGATGGCTGGACATTCCTATCTTCTTTGTACTTGCGTATAATTGTTTGTACAGGTGAATAAGGCACCTTCAGGTATCTGGAAATTGCACCCAAGGATAATCCAGACTTGTGCAAGTCCACAATTCTCTTCCTGATATCTTGGCTCATTTATTTAGACTTTCCCATGATGTTATACACAGAAGCAGTGTGTTTCTGGTGAGCTTTAAAATATATCCACAGTTGTGTCTCTAATTAACTCAGATGTTACCAATAAACCTATCAGAAGCTTCCAAAGGCATGACCTCATCATATGGGCTGTCCCAAATTGTTTAAAGGCAGAGTAATCCCAGTGTATGTAAATTTTTGACTTTGCAGAAAGTCATAAAAATGCCTTAAAAAGCCTCTATCTTTCTCTCTCTCTCTCAATATTCTGGTATTTGGCAAATATAAATAATTTTGGTTTTCCTAATTGAGCTAAAACAGGTAAGGTTTATTATGATTTCATGCAGATAGTGAGAAAAACATGGATATGTGTCTTTTTATATAATGTAAACTTCTGATTTCAACTGTAGCTACGCTTGGGCCCCAGTGTCTAAGACACTGATATTATAAATGGCACGTGGCAGGTAGGGGCACTGCTACAGATTTTGAATCAGGGGCCCAGAGCTCCAAGTTTCTCCTGTGAAGTTGGAGCTGGAATCATATACCCTAGACTACAGGACTCCGCGTCACATCATGGAAGCCAGTGACTGACTTATGGATTTCGACCTGGGCAACTGAAACCTAAACCGCACCATGAAGGACCCCATATTAGATTGTGGGGTCCAGAGACAGAGCGTTGTGACTTCAATTTAAAATACATTTTATCCTTATTTCTATGTTTTAAGTTAGTAGCTTTAACCAAAAATATTTACCTTTACCCAAAACAAAACTCTAAATTTCCCGTAAAATAGTCTTCAAAAAATGGCTTTTGATTTTTTCACATCACCTTAAAAAAATGGCGGGTAATAATCCCCAAACGCTGCGCGTCAAAAAAAATTGTCCCTTTTGTATTATTTTTGGGGGGAGAAGAAAAAACCTAAAACCTTGGGACAAGTAAAACCTTTCCCCTCATAAAGGAAAAGAACGAGTGAAATGTTCTTTATTTTTTTTCATGGTTTATGAAACTGAAAACTCGGGTGCTCTGTTTGGGACCTTTTCTCTACCTCCCCATTTCTTGGGGTCTGGGGACAATTTTTTCAGGAAAAAAAGACATTTTTCACCTCCCTTTTCTGTGTTTATTTAGCAGGGACTGCAAAAGGGTTTTTATGGAAAAAAAGGGTTTTAAAAATTTTAATTAAAAATTCTAAAATTTTTCAAAGGTTTTAAGGGCCCTAATTTTCCATAGACTATTTTCTACCCAAAAGACATCATGGAAACCTTTCCCGGGAGTTAAAGGGCACACCCTAAAAAATAAATTTGGTCCCCCTATTTGGGAAGAAGGGCAGGGCCCGAACTCCCCCGGCACCAAAAAGGGAAAAAATAGTAGCAGAGGAAAAGGGCCGCTCTCCATTAAGACCGGGCCCCTTTCCCCACCCTCCCCCAAAAAAGGAAAGAGCAGCAGGGATACCGCCCTCGAAAAAGTATCTGCAGCCAGCACCACCCGACTCTGAATTCTGGTGGCCAAATCCCCCTTCAACCCGCCAAAACAAAGGAACAAAGTAAAGATTATGGTTTCTGACCAGAGAGAAAAACCCTTATCCGCCCCGGTAAGGGGACCAACCAAAAAAAATTTAAATTTTGAATTTTTTTTCAAAAATTTCAAAAAATTTTACCCTTTTTTTCCTGACATTCTGGTTTTTCTCTTTATTTTTCATCTGGGTTTATTTAACATTAACAGAGGAAAAAAGGGCTATTTAACAGAGACATCCCGAGGAAAACCCATGGTAAGACCCTCAAAGATCCCCCTCTCCTCCTCTTCCCTAGGAGTTAAAAAACCATGAGAAGGGAAAAAAATCATTTTAAAAGTTTTTTCTTTTTTTCCAAGGGAAAAAAATCCCCCAAATCTGGAAAAAAGATGAAGAAACGGACCCCGAGAGACCCCGTTCTCCAAGTAAGGGTGATATTTTCTATTTGCTTTTTTTTCCTTTTTTTTTTGTTTCAGGAATTTCCCTAGATGTTAAACTTTTTAACGCGTCTCTTTCCCCTTTTCTCTTTCCCAAAAAAAATCAGATAAGAACACTTACAGGGCCCTTTTTTATCCTTTATCGAGGAATTTCCTTAAACGCTTCAAAAGACACCCCAAACCCATTGCAGAGACCTGATTTTCTGGGAGCTCCGACTTTTATATTACCATACTAATTTTAATTTGGAAATTTTTCCCAAAAAAAAAAAAACTTTGTCAGTAAATTTCCCCCTTTTTAGAGCAATTTTTAATGGATATAGTTATTTCATAATTTATGAATATAATAACGAGGCAGGGGTGAAGTTAGGGGGGTACTGAGGTACAAGTTGCACCCGAACCCTGGTGCTTGAAGCCCCTTTGCCATATAGGAAAAAACATTATTATAACTATCATATGCTACAGGGTAGCCATGCAACAGAATTTGCTTTGGGACAAATCAGCTTGAAATGGGTTTGATCACCACAATCATTAGCTTTTAACATATAGGAAAACACAATTATTCTAATATAATACTACCTGTTTCCCCGAAAATAAGCAAAAAGAAACAGAATATGTACAAACATGTAAATAACTATTAAAAACACACTTTATAAAAATTACAATAAACCCCAAAAAACCCACACTTCTGTGTTCATTATCTAAATAAATAAGGGGGAAATACCTCAAAAATGATAAACGACATGATTTACAGGTAAAATTAAATCAAATCATACATTCATACACGAGTTAACCTCTAAATCCATGTGTGTCTCTTTTAAACCTGCTACGGAGTCCTCAAAAGCAACTGCGCAAGGCGGAAAGTTAAAACCCCCATGCACTACTTTTTGTTTCGCACTTTTTTCCCAGGGGGCAATGAAAGAAGCTCATCATGCGTGGGGTTTTTCAACCCCAATCCAACGGCGCAATAACAAGTATAGCCTTTGGATTGTTTAACCCCTTCAAACTCAACATAATAAGGGGCATAACCCAAAAAGTGTAGTATACTAAAAGGAAACAAAGGGGGAAAGTTAGTTACGGGGCAATAAAAAATGTAAAGAGTATGCAAAAATATAAAAAACCCCACAGGAGGGAGGACCCCCACAATGCCCCAAAAGAATAGACAATAAGGATAAGAACCCATGAGACCCCCGAGCGGGCAGAGGGAAAAACCCCCAGATTAACCCCCTCAGCCAAAGGTCCTCAATTGAACAGGGGCCCCGCGCAAATTCAAAAGACATGCTTATTTTAAACCCAAAGGACCAAGAATTATAATTTGTTATACCCCCAAAAAAAAAGTCCTCTACTTGTAAATCTCCAAGGGGGCGAAAATATGCCATACAGCCAACGGCTGCAGGGGCCCAGAGGTTTGGGGGCCCCCCACTCGAGACAAAAACAATTTTCTTTCTGCAGGGAAAAAGTAATTGTTTCTTTCTGCTCTCCACATGTTTTGTGGGTTTCCCCCTGAAAAAAATGGTTTTTATTATTTTACCTTTAATTTTTTATCTTTGTGCGTTTTTGGTTTTTTGTCAAGGGTGGTGGGGTTTCCCCCCTCATTTTGCTGTGGGGCCCTAGACTTTAGTTACCCACTGATATCCAGTGTTTACCCCCACACAACGGACATTAATAAAATCAAATAAAAAAAATAAAGCAAAATGAAGGCAGGTTGAAGGAAGAAAAACAACTCCTTGAGCTGAAAGTTTTCTAAATATTTCGAAAGAAAAAAAAAAAGAAAAAATAAACTTTATTAAAAATTCTTATATTTTACACCAGCCCCTTTTAAAGGCTAACAATCCAAAAAAAATGCAAAAAAGGACCACAATAAAAGAAAAGGGAAAAAAAACAAGTTTTTTTACAAAATTGGGATAAATTTTAAAATAAAATTAAAGGGCCCAAAAAGGGATTTAAAACATTAAGTAATGAATCCTTTCAGTTCTTTACGCTTAAGCAGGGGGGGCAAACGGTCCCACCTGCCTTGTATGAGGGATTTGATAGACAACCAAAATTAAGGTCTCCTATCCATGTTTAAAGTCACAGAAATTCTTGGAACGGGAAGACTACCTTCCCCCGTGTATTGTTGATTTTGCTTACACCACCGCATTCCTGAGGGGTCTCACCCCCCCAAAAGTATTAAAAGGGGACACTCAAATAGAGATAACATAGCTACCCGAAAAGTTAAAAAGTTTACTTAAATTTTTGCCATTATAGGATGTATAAACTTCTAAATTTAATTAGATGCCGACAACTTTGGCAAAAAAAGCGGGGAAAAACACCCGTCCTAGGGGACAGAAGTTGGTGTATTATTTTTTGGTTAGAGAGACAAATAATCTCTAAAAATCTTTTTGTTCTTCTATAGCCTTTCTAGGGGAATAGAAAATCTTCTATTTAGGAAAATTTTTTTTTTTTGAGTATATGCCACTCCTTATAAATCAAATTGCGAATCTTCTGTGAAGAATTATTAAAAATAGTAACATAAGTAACACGTGGGATGGAAGACTTTCCTTTTTTTTGATCTAGTTAAAGAATTTCTATCGATACCTTAAATTTTTATGGCAATGTGACAAAATTAAAGATTTAGGATATCCATGGTTAATAAACCAACCTGGAACAAACAAGAGAGGGATCACATTACTTTATGTTTAATGACAAGTACTAATACGGGGAAAGGGACGCTAGGGGTCAATGGGGCCCCACGTCCCAAAACTTTTTTTTGGGCCCACTGAGGAGGAGTTCATCTGTGTGTCCTACCACTTCAGACATGTTCTGGGGTGGTGGTTATAAGACGAATTTTTTTTTATCTGGCAGTAAATGGCCAATTGAGAATTTTTCCATTTTCTTGAATGTCACTGACGTAGACATTAAGGGCAACATGTTCGAAAGTTGGTGTCGCCGCGGCAGATTTTTGGCACATTAATCATTTTGCCGCCTAAAGTACAAAATTTTTCAAAAATCTGATTCGGGTTATACCTGCATAGTAAATTTAATGAGCCTAAAAACACGCACTGTGCAATCACCAAATAGCAACATTTTAGTGTATGTAATGCGCCTACGAGGCCATTACTTTACGGGGCCCAAAAAAAACAAACATTTATTGGAGGAATGCGCCTCCATAGGCGCATTGTGTTATATAGTTGCACAGTGTAAAATTGCTACTAATTAACCCCAAACCTTTTTTAGGAAAAAATTACCCAGTGCCCGCAATTTTTAACCCAGTGCCCACATATAAACGCCATTTTTGGATATTACATTTCATTTACACGAGAATGTAACGTCAAAGATTTTTGGGTGCAAAATAGAACCAAAAAAATGGCCTTGCATTGGACTTCACCCCTAAATTTACAATGTCTTTATTCTCCCAAAATACTTACAATTTTTGGATCCCTTGGCCAGCCCCTTTGCCGGGGGCCTGGGCGCCGGTAAATTACCCTCCACGCCCTGTCCCCCTGCTTCCCGCACGCGATGACTTCTCTGGTTTTAAAGGGGCCCCGGCGCGCCGTAATTTGTCTATTGCCGGCCGCTGGTCCTATAAAAGGTAAAACCCCCCCTGCATCTTTTGCCAGTTTTTTTGGGTTGCGTTGTGAGCTTGAAGAGTTTGGAGTTTCCGTTTGTTTACCCGGAAACCAGCCATTCCGCCGTTCCTGACTTTTGCCTTTTTTACCGCCTGCCTGCCCCGTCCCCCATCTCGACCACGAACCTCGCCCCCGTTTCTGACCTCCTCCTGTCCCCGACTACGTTCTGATTACATTCTGTACCCGCATTCCCCCGGCCGCCCTTTTGCAAGAAGTCACGTCAGGGGTACGACCTGGTAGCCTCTCCCGCACAATCCATCCCGCTTTGCGGGGGGGCTCTGGAATCCCACGGGCAAACTTAGTCCCACTCCCTGGTTTTGGCTTAAATTTAACATTGCTTGCGGTGGTCCAGCAAAATTCCACCAACCCGTTACAGTAAAATCTGGCCTGGATTCCCCGGGTACCTTTGCCCGAGCTCCGGGACGTCACGACGGCCGTCGCCCAGCGGTCAGATATTACCAGTTTGCCCAGTTCAAAACCTTGTGGCCCTCACCTCCGCCCGGGGGTTCTGCCGCCACCCACACCATTGCCCTGACCATGGCCTACCTGCTCCAGAAACCGGGACCTTCTCGCATCGCCCCCCCCTCACCAAAGAGGGAGACCCCAAGAAGTCCCGTGGCTTTATCTCAATGCCCTTTTCCACATCGGATGTTGGGGCATAAATTTCCCCTACCGAGCGGGCTAAGGTGGCCTTTAAAATTTAAGCCCTTATCGGGGGAAGCCTTGGCCGGGGCCACTCCGTTTTGGGACCGAGAAGAATGCGGCACTTGCTGGAGGGACTCGCCACCCCATCGTATTTTTCACGACACAAAAATCTTCCTATCTGCATCTGCTCAACGCGAATCCTCGACAACCAGGTTCACTCTTTTCACCCCTTTTGATTTTTTTCTTCACTTTCCGGAAGCGGAAGGACCAAAACAGAAGCCCTCTCTAGATCCTCGGGCACAGTGGGCTTGGAGGGTCGAAACCAAAAAAAACCCCCACGGCCGGGGCCCCCCACCCACACTCTCCCAAAATTTACCCCCCCATCCCTGAGAATGGACATCCTCACAAAAAAGCTGGCCCTGGGTCCCTAATCCCTCAAAAAATCGCTCATTATTTTTGGGGCCCACCCTCGCCAAGATGTTAGAACTTGACCTGGCCTTTTCCTCCTTACCCTAATAAAGTCCCTGTCTCAGACAAAGCGGGGTTTCTTCAGCCCCCCGGGCCAGAAAGACCTTGGTCCCATGGTCCAGGACTTTTTTTAGGACCCCGGTCCTCCGAAACACGCATTTGGGGGTGACAGATAGTTCTTGAAAAAATGGCTCACTTGTTCCCGCCCGGGTTTTCCCCGGCCCCCCACGGGGCCCGCACTTCTTTCACCACTTTTTCGGGACACGTCTCCCATTGCATACGCTCGGGGTAGGGGGGGCCCCTTTGTTTCAAGATTCTGGCGGGCTCTATGTGGTCATTGCAGTTTACTAGCTTTCTCGTCTGCATACCCCCCCCAAACTAACGCAGGAAGAGGGGTTTAAACCAATTTTAGGCCCTACCTACACATTTCGTAACCCCCCGTCAGGATAAAATGGGCTGACCTCCTCCCCTGGGGGGAATTTTCCCCCTATAATTCCCTAACCGAGTCCGCTGGAGCCTCTCCTTTTCTTTCGGTTTTGGGCTAAACCCCCGCCCGCCTCCCCTCTGGGTCCCTTGTGTCACACCCCCCGGGGGCCCAAGGCGTGACACAGGCACCTGGCAATCCACGATGGGGCCCCTTCTAAAGGCCTCTGCCGCACCAAGGTCCAGGCTGACGTAAACCCTAGACCCCCGCAAAATTTAAGCCGGGTGATAGAGTTTGGTTATTTCCAAAAATATTCAAATTTTAAGGGCCCATTTTAAAATTTTGGCCCTAAGTATTTTGGGGCCCCCCCTTTTTTTGTACTATCAACTAACCCGGGGGGTCCTACAAGCTCCGCTTGCCTCCACTCTGCGTACCCGAACGCCCCATTTTCTCTCCTCAAACCTGTGGGCGAAAACCCCTTCTCCTTTTACTGTTTTGCCTTCTCCTGTGGCCAACGGATGAAAACTTTTAGGTCAAGGGGGCTGGCGGAAAAAAAAAAGTGAGGGGGAACGGTTCTTTCTGATTGACTGAAGGGTTTTCGGGGGCCTGAGATGTTCGTGGGGAAACCCAGGCCAACCTTCTTCTACCTCCCTCAAATTCCCAAAAAAGAGGGGGACCTAAAGGGGAGGGGACTGTCAGGGGGCTTGGGGCGGGTCCGCAGCCCCCTTGCCAGCCCCTTCTGCCCGGTCCCCCGGCGCCTGGTCACTTACCCTTTCCCCGCTCCTTGCTTCCTGCTTCTGCCTGTCCCGGGGCCCCCGAGCGCACCCGCCTTAGGGTGGGGCACGGGCGACTTCTTGGATTTAAAGGCCGGGGTGTCGGTAATTTGTCTATTGCCGGGCCCCTGGGCCTATATAAGGAAAAACACCCCCCGCACCTCTGCCCAATTGTTGGGTGCGTTGTCATCCTTGAAGAGTTAGATTCCGTTTGGGGTTACCCGTGTACCCTCCCTTCCCCTACGTTTTCCCACCTTGCCTTTTGCCGCCGTCCCCGACCGTCGCCCGTCTCTGACCACGAACCCAGGCCCCGTTTGACCTCCCTTTTGTCCCCGACTACGTCTCGGATTACGATTCTGGCCACCCCATTACCCCGGCCGCCATCGCAAGCAATCACGTCAGGGTAGCGCCTGATACCCACCCGCAGCAAGTCCAAACCCCCTTGCGGGGGGCTCTGTTTTAAAACCGGGGCTGCTTTAAACCCACCCCCGGGGGGCTTAACTATCATCGCTTGCGGTGGTCCAGCGAATCCACCAACCCATTACAGAAACAAATTTGTTACAGATTTATTTGTTAAGTCTACGGATAGAAATAATCTTTTACATTTTGACAGTTTTTACCTTAGGGCCATGGTTAAATCCTTACACTATAGTCAACTACTTAGAGTTAAAAGAATTGTATCTGATCCCTCTCTTGTTTGTTCCAGGTTGGATGATATGTCTGCAAGGTTTATTAACCATGGATATTCTAAATCTTAAATGTTGTCACATCACCAAAAAGTGGAAGCTATCGAAAGAAATTCTTTAATTAGATCAATAAAAGGAAAGTCTTCCATCCCACGTGTTACTTGTGTTAGTACTTTAAATAATTGTTCACAGAAGACAATTTGATTTATAAGGAGTGGCATATACTCAAAACTAATTTTCCTCAAATAGAAAAGTTCTCTGTTCCACCTAGAATGGCATATAGAAGAACAAAACATTCTGGAGACTTATTAGTCTCTACTGAACCAAGAATAACTACACCAACTTCTGTCCTCACTAGGACAGGATGTTTTCCTTGCCTGTCTTGCCAATGTTGTCGACAGCTAATTAAATGTGAGAAGTTTATACAACCTATAACTGGCAAAATATTTAAGATAAACCATTTCTTATCTTGACGTGTCCTTGTAATATGCTTTATGTGGGTGAGACCACTCAGGAATGCCAGGTGCGTGTTAGTAAGCATAAATCAACAATACGCATGGGCAAGGTAGATCTTCCTGTTCCAAGACATTTCTGTGACTTTAAACATAAGATAGAAGACCTTAAATTTTGGATAGTTGATCATATCCCTCATACTAAGCGAGGTGGGAACCGTGCCCCGCTGCTTAAGCGTAAAGAACTAGAATGGATTCATTACTTAATACATTAACTCCTTTTGGCCTATTTGTGTAAATACTTGTTTGTTTTCCTTATTCTTGTATTGTGGCTCCTTTTCTTGCATTATTTTTCTGAATATGTTAGCACTAAAGGTGCTGGTGTAAAATATACAGAGATTTTTAATAATAATGTTTTATTTTTTTATTATTTTTTTATTAATATACTAATTTTTCTTTTTTTTCTCTCAGAAATCATTTAGAAGCTTTCCAGCTCACTGGAGTTGATGTCTCTCCTTCACCTGCCTTCATTTTGCTTATTATTATTTATTTGATTTTATTAATGTCCTTATATGTGCATAGTATATACACTGGAGATTTACTATGTAGAGGACATTTTTTGGGGCATAGCAGTTACATAATTCTTGTGTGCCTGTTTTTTAAAATAAGCGCTGTCTTCTGAATTTGCACGCCCCGTGTCTCGATTGAGGAACTTTAGCCTGAGGGTGTAAGTCTGGGTTTTTCCACTCTGCCCGCTCTGGGCTCCCATGGGATTCTTTTCCTTATAGTCTATTCCATTTGGGTCATTGTGGTGGTCTCTCAGTCCTGTGGGGTTTATATATTTGTTGCATACCTCTTGACATTTTTCTATTGCCCCGTAACATATACTTACCTCTTTGTTCTCTGTTTTTAGTATACTATTAGCACATATTGGGTTATGCCCGTTATTATTGTTGAGATTAGTTATGGGGTTAAACACGTTATTGCTGCCGATGTGAGATATGGAGTTGAACACTCCACGCATGCGTGAACTTCTTTCATTGCCATGGAAACTAGTTGCGAAACAAAATGTACTGTGCATGCGTGGTTCTTAACTTTCAGCGCTTGCGCAGTTGCCTTTTGAGGACTCCGTAGCAGGTTAACAGAGACACATCATAGCGATTGAGAAGGTGAACTCGTGACATGTAATGCATAGATTTGATTTATTTCACCTGTAAATCATCTTCATTTATCACGCATTTCCCTCTATTTATGATAATGAACACAGATGTGTGGTTTTTGGTGTTTATTGTACATTTCTATACGTGTGATTATTTACATATGTATATTTACACTGTTTGTACACTTTTCTGTACTTTTTGTACCTAAATTAGTCTTAGTAATTGAATCACTGTTTGTAACTACACTTCCTTTTTATTCACTTGTGCACCTTATGTTGTTGCTTGAGAAAGACTCTGTTTAGGGCTGAAACGTTGTGGGGATAATAAAAGATAAACTTTTTAGTAAGTGCTGTCTATATCACTTTTTTAAATATTTTTCAGACCTGGTTCGGTCTGTTGGAAGTGCACTTTATATTCACCTTTGCTGTTTCATACTTTGCTCTTTTGATTATCCCCCGAAAATAAGACCTAGCCGCAGTCATTGCTATAGCTCCCCCCACCCCATACATTAGTAGATAATTTAGATAGGTCTTACTTTGTGTGGAAGGTTTCCTGGACAAGAGGTGCTAATTTAAGAAAAGAGCTATTGCTAGACATGAGAGATTGGGGCCAATGATTCTAAAAGAAACGGAGTCACAAGAAATTCAACATGAAATTCAGGGCTTGGAGAGTGATGATGATGTTCCAGAAGATGATGACATGACGATCTTTGAAAAAATGTTGCTTTTTGTTCATAAATACCGGAATCGGTAAATGTAACATAGATTGTTATACATGGAAATAGAGTCACAAGAAATTCTTGATTGAATTTAGAGTTTGGCTGAATTGCTATCCTTTTGCTTGGCACTGTATGAGGCTGCAATGACACCATCAGGTTAGGCATGGCTGGAATATTGGGTAGGCAGGGGGCGATCACCAAGTGTGATTACCTCTGCATGTCAGAAATTGGAATATCACAGCATAAAACGTATATATCAGTTCCAGCTTACACAAACGGCAACATCACAGATGGAAACATCTCCGGAGGCTAAAATATTCATCAAAGTTTAAAAATATTCTAAAAACTCTAAACCATCACTCTGTTAACGGCATAGACAATGCTTAAAACAATATAGCTCATACAGGTACTACATAGTGAAAGACAACTCACAGTTTCTTGATCTTCTCTGGTGCATTCCTGGGTGTGTCTGGTTGTCATGTTCTTCTCATATGTAAAGAATCAGATGTTCTTAGACAGCTGTTGGGATCACAAATCCAAGTGAGTATCTATCCCTATTAACAGCTAAATCTTACACCTACTCCAAGACAAGCGGGGGTCATCGCCCCGAAAAGGGCAGCCCTGTATACAGACACTTATCCTAGAATGCCCTACAATGTCCCTGTGATCATCATTTCCCAAAAACACAACAATGATATGACCTAATAAATTTCCCAAAGTGTTTTCCCCAACGTAATGCTAAGCCTCTCAGATGATATAATGGTCTGCCAATGTAGACCCATACCGCTGTTAGCAGATGTAGATAATGTTGTCCACAAAAGTGCTCAATTATCACATCCTTTTTAAGGGGTTATGGACTGCCCATCACTAATGCTGGGTGAATAAAATATCATATACATTACAAATATCCAATAGCTTTACCTGGCAGATGAATACCACGCTGTCCGGCATCCCCGGAATCCAGTTACGCATGAGCAAGCTTGTGTGTCATAGGGCAGAAGTGTTCACATAGCTCCAGAAGTGATAACAGAGCCCTACTACGCATGCTCCAGCTTGTGTGTCAGAGGACAGAAGCACCCATCTGCATAGGGCAATTGCAGCCAATCCACTTCTAGCTGTGCATGTGTCCACATAAGCCACATCATTCATAGAAATAATAGTGATGTCAGTTGTCACGAGCGGCACCACAGCCCACACATTGGGCTACGGGTGCACTCATACTCTGGCTCAGTACTCACCTCTCCATGCTCCTGCTTCCCTGCACACCTCTCCTCCTATGGGCACATACCCGTTCCCTAGGGTTTGAGCCGGCTCAGTAAAATTTAAAGGGCCATTGCATCGGTAATTGGCTGATTGCTGGTCGCTGATCCTATATCTTCTGCCCACTTCCGGCACTCCTTGCTGGATCTACAGTGTCCAGTGCCTTAGAGAAAGCGTTCCTGAAAGTTTAGTTCTGCTGTATAATTGATCTTAGCCTCTGTCCACTGACCAAGTTTGTCTGCTGCCTGCCCTGACCTTTCTGCCTGTCCCCAACTACAAGTTTGCCTGCTGATTCTGTACCACGCTGCACCCCTGGCGCCACCGCAAGCAGGTCGTGTCAGGGGTAGCGACCAGGTAGTCTCACGCCGCAGCAAGTCCAACCTGCCTTCTGGACGTATAACATTACCCCATGATGCTTGAGTAAATCATTATTTTTAACAACTAACACAGAAATTAAGAAATGCAAGCCTCACAGGATAAATATCTCAAAGAATGGAACAAATGGGGGATCAAATGTATCATCTCCCTCATCAAAAATAGGGTTAGAAAATTTAAATTTCAGATTAATCAGGTAGGAAAGTCATCCAGAGCACAGCTTGTAGACAACATCATCTACAACTGCTAACAGCGCTACCGGTTTACATTGAAGACTTATGCTATTTTTTAGCCACTCTTATGTTGCTTAGCTTAAAGGATCCTCCCATCTCAGATATGTATGACATATCATCTTTTTTAGTCCTGTAGTCGGACAAAAAAAATTGTAAAGAAGTAAAAAAAAAAAAGTTAAAAACAGAACATATAAAACAGTAAAAAAAAAAAAATGTGTAATTTTGAAGAAAAAAATTTCTCTGCATCCATAAGAATCCAATCTATACATTTTTAAATATTCTGTATGATGAATGTTTCAAAACAAAAAAAACTCATAAAAAATTGCATTCTTTTTGTTTCTCTGGCCTCATTAAAATGGAATAAAAATGTCAACTTATCCCACAAAAAAAAGCTGTATGAAGAAAAAAAAATACAGGTGACAATTGTGATTTGTGGGTGTGAGGAGAGGCCTGTAGAAAAGAGTGGTTTGAAAAGGGGTTGTGGCTTGTAATTGGAGCATAACATTTTTGTATGTTGCATGATTGTTCCTGAAGACAATTTTCAAAAGTTGCCGATGCTGACCTCTTGTTGACTTTGAATGGCCGGGCGGTCGACATCTAAGGGTATGTTCACACGACGTATAGCGGGGCGTACTGTGTGCGCCACTATATACTGAAGCTTTTAGAAGTACGCTCTGGCCAGTGTACACCTCTAAAGCGCTCAGCCCCAACCCTCATTTACTTCCGCTTTTACCGGCATCTAGGCACCGGAAAGAAGTGACATGTCACTTCTTTCTACTGGCGCTCTACATGCACCGAGGAATATGCTGGCTTATCATAGCACTCAATGAGAGCTATGATTTTACCGTATTTGCGGGGCGTACTTCAGGATCATTGCAGCGCATCGTGTGAACATACCCTAAGGCCATGTTCACACGGCCTTAAAATGGGCCGTATTTCGGTCCGTAATTACGCGCCGAAGTGGCCAATTACGGGCCTGAAAACGGCCCAAATTTTATTACGGTTAATTCACAGTTTCCTTCCCTAGAGAACTATGGATTACGTCCCCTCTCCCCGCCCGGCGAATCCGCCGGGCGGGGAAATAAATTTACCGTCACTTTCTAGCGGCGTATACGCACCGCTAGCAGTGATAGTCCAATGGCCCGGCGAAGTGCCGGCCCCCTGCTTACTCCCCCGCTCCCGCCCCGCCCCCGTCCACACGGCGTAATTGCGGGGCGTAATTAAGTCCCGCAAATAAGCCGTGTGAACATACCCTAACTCTCCAAGGCCCTTTTAAAAGCAAATTTGCAGCTGCAAGGTGACTCTACAGCTGCAAAAACTGAGAGATGTAAGCAGGAGCCGGGCTCTCCAGTGAAATAGCAGGGACAGTTTGTTACCATCCTTGCCTTCCCGATTGTGGCATATACAGCTCTTCTTCTGGGCCCCAGCAGTCATGTGATCTGCAGGGCTCGGTAGTTGCAGATGCTGCTGGAGTCGTGCAGTCGGTGCCCATTTTGCAGGACCAACTCCCAAAATATATAATAAGTTGGTCCAGTTAGTTCAATCCAGTACCAAGAGCAAGAGGAATTGGGTCCGACCAGTGCTACTGCTCCCATATCTTCAGCCTCATCACATGAGGAGTGTAACTGATGCCATGGAGCAGGCAAAGTGTTACCGCAGGGAAAAGATTCTGCTCCCATAGCAAACAGATTGATCAGATTTCAGCTAAATTTTTAATTTGCTTTCAAAGAAGTAGAAGAGTTTGACCGTTATAAGGTGATAAAAAGCCGATGTTACCATTTTATTACAATAAAGTTATCACATAAACATGCACCATGTATGAGAGAGTGGGAGTCTGGGAAATTGAGGAGTCGGAGCTTTGGCTTGCCGACTCCCCAGCCCTGCTCCACAGCTTGGCAGTGAGTTCAGGGGGGAGGAGAAGGTGTAATTTTCCTGTAATACCCGGTTGGGCTAAAATATCATCTTCAGTTACAAAAAAAAGCCAAACACACAAAATAAATAAAAAACACTGTTTAGTAATGCAACTTAGGCTATGTTCACACACATTAAAATGGGACATATTTCACGCCGTACTGTGCGAAATATGGGGTGAAATACGTCCCAGTCATTAAGGTAATCCACAGGTCTCAAGTATTGCCGTGTGAACATAGCAATAGAAAACTTATCTTAAAGGGGTTGTCTCGCTACAATGATTGGGTTTTAATTAAAAGATCTTTAAAAAACAAGCAGCTTTGCAATATATGTTCATTACAAATGTTCTACTGATTTTGAGCTAGCCCTGTTAGTATTACTACATCAGCTCCTCAAATCTCTATAGTCGCCGACCTGTTGATCCTTATCTTACTGTCAGGTCTGAATGACTCATCACCTTTGAAGACAGGTCTGAGCAGAGAGCCCCTCCCGCACAGAATGCTTCTGTAGTGGAAGGAGGGGGAGGAGGACTCTGGCGTCTGTGTCCCAGCTGCCTGGATTAACCCTGTGTGTGCCTGCTTCCTCCTGCTCTCTACACAGATAGATGTGACAGCAGTGACCTGTCTGTTACTATAAATCATGTATATGTCTTCGGAACTGTGACTATACTAATACTGTACAGATCAGGGGGCATGTGAATACTTTATGTTCTCCTGTATTAGGGACACATCCTGAGTATAGTAACACTGCCCTTGTTGTTGCTGGAGATGTGGAGACTTGTAAGCTAAGCAGGGGATATAGGAACACATGCATCCCCTCTGCTCTATTAGCACACAGCTTCATATTCCTCTCTACACTCCTAGATCAGCCCTCTCCTAGCAATAGACTAGGCAGGCACACACAGTGGTGACTCTGAGAGCAAACCCCCCCCCCCCCCCCCCCCCCACTGTCAGAAAGTTACGTAGCTGCCTGTGTGCTGATGGTGAGGGGAGAGGAGCGAAACAGACAGACCAAAAGCACGCCCCTCAGTTCAACTTACCAGGGACACTGACCAGGCGTGAAAGCTCGTAATGGGCAACTCCTTTAAGACACTTGCTGTGAAAAAGTCATTAAAAAATTTGAAAAACAATACTTTTAAATTTTTTTACCATTTCCCCCATCTTTTTTATAAAAAAAAAATTATTATGTATAAAGGAAAAGATGATAAAGGGAGCAAGTGTTGTTGTGCGCAGAACTGCGTGGACTAAAGTAAAGGTCAGGAAGAAGGGTACGCAGTCTAGCAAGGATCTGGTTCAATGCTGGTCACTATGTAAAACAATTGCAAATGAAGTATGGAGCAGGCTACTTCCAGTTTTCAGCTCTGCTTGCTTAAAAAAAATTCAGAGACGTAATCTGCTCTGCGTTATGTCACGTTTTTATACGCTGCACAGACTTGTCCCATTTCGCTGTCCTGCCCTGGCACTGCCTCTACTAAGATGGCGTCTCCAAGCCGACGGATAACCAGTACGCATGCGTCTGTGCACCGGAAGTCAACAAGGAAAGCTTCCGGAGCAGCGGGAGAAGTGGAATAAGGCTCTGGAAGCCGCGGCCGGACAGGTATAATGATGATATTAGTCTGAGCTGGATTATTATGGTGAGGAGGCTCCGGGCGACGTGTGCTGGGGCCGCTGCTCGTCCCTCACAGGCTCCTCGGTGCACTTAGCGGTATCGGGCAGGGGGCGGGGGACGCCATTGCTTATTGCATCCATGTACAATAGGCTGCAGGGAGCTCGTGTAGTTATCCCGTCTGCTGCCCCTGTGCACGGGACGGCCCTTGTGTGTGAGGCTCCTGTATACACGGGGGTCTGTGGGCCAAGAGAGGCCCCCGCCTCATGCCCCTGTGCCCGTGTCCAAGTGATCCCTCCTGTGCTCCCTGTGCAGATCCCTCCTGTGCTCCCTGTGCAGATCCCTCCTGTGCTCCCTGTGCAGATCCCTCCTGTGCTCCTGGTGCAGATTCCTCCTGTGGGTCCCTGTGCAGATCCCTCCTGTGGTCCCTGTGCAGATCCCCTCCCTGTGCTCCTGCGCAGAGCCCTCCTGTGCTCCCTGTGCAGATCCCTCCTGGGGCTCCCTGTGCAGATCCCTCCTGTGCTCCCTGTGCAGATCCCTCCTGTGCTCCCTGTGCAGATCCCTCCTGTGCTCCCTGCGCAGATCCCTCCTGTGCTGCCTGCAGTGAGTGCTCCCTGTGCAGATCCCTCCTGTGTGCCTGCAGTGAGTGCTCCCTGTGCAGATCCCTCCTGTGCTTGCCTGCGTGAGTGCTCCCTGTGCAGAATCCCTCCTGTGCTGCCTGCGTGAGGCTCCCTGCGCAGATCCCCCTTGTGCTCCCTGCGCAGATCCCTCCTGTGCTCCCGCGCAGATTCCTCCTGTGCTCCCCGCGCAGATCCCTCCCGTGCTCCCTGCCTGAGATTTCCCTCCTGTGCTCCCTGCGCAGATCCTCCTGTGCTCCCTGCGCAGATCCCTCCTGTGTCCCTGACCACTGCGCAATCCTCCTGTGCTCCTGCGCAGATCCCTCCTGTGCTCCCTGCGCAGATCCCCCTGTGCTCCCTGCGCAGTTCCCTCCTGTGCTCACTCCCCCAGATCCCTCCCGTGCTCCCTGCGGCCAGATCCCTCCTGTGCTCCCTGCGCCCGATCCCTCCCGTGCCCCCCTGCGCAGATCCTCCTGTGCTCCCTGCGGGAGATCCCTCCTGTGCTCCCTGCGCAGATCCTCCTGTGCTCCCTGCGCAGAAACCCTCCTGTGCTCCCTGCGCAGATCCCTCCTGTGCTCCCTGCGCAGATCCCTCCTGTGCTCCTGCGCAGATTTCCCTCCTGTGCTCCCTGCGCAGATCCCTCCTGTGCTCCCTGCGCAGATCCCTCCTGTGCTGCCTGCGCAAAATCCCTCCTGTCTCCCTGCGCAGATCCCTCCTGTGCTCCCTGCGCAGATCCCTCCTGTGCTCCCTGTGCAGATCCCTCCTGTGCTCCCTGCGCAGATCCCTCCTGTGCTCCCTGCGCAGATCCCTCCTGTGCTCCCTGCGCAGATCCCTCCTGTGCTCCCTGCGCAGATCCCTCCTGTGCTCCTGCGCAGAAACCCTCCTGTGCTCCCCGCGCAGATCCCTCCTGTGCTCCCTGCGCAGATTTCCCTCCTGTTTCTCCCTGCGCAGATCCCTCCTGTGCTCCCTGCGCAGATCCCTCCTGTGCTCCCTGCGCAGATCCCTCCTGTGCTCCCTGCGCAGATCCCTCCTGTGCTCCCTGCCAGATCCCTCCTGTGCTCCCTGCGCAGTATCCCCCCTGCGCAGATTCCCCCTGCGCAGATCCCCCCTGCGGGAGATCCCCCCTGCGCTGATCCCCCCTGCGCAGAGCCACCCCGCTCATTTGCCCCCTGCGCAGATCCCCCCTGCGCAGATCCCCCCTGCGCAGGATCCCCCCTGCGCAGATCCCCCTGCGCAGATACCCCCTGCGCAGATCCCCCCTGCGCAGATCCCCCCCGCGCAGATCCCCCCCTGCGCAGATCCCCCTGTGCTGCCTGCAGTTGAGTGCTCCACTGCGCAGAATTTTCCCCCCTGTGCTGCCTGCAGTGAGTGCTCGCTGCGCAGATCCCTCCTGTGGGTGCCTGCAAATGATTGCTCGCTGCGCAGTCCCTCCCGTGCTGCCTGCATGAGTGCTCGCTGCGCAGATCCCCTCCTGTGCTGCCTGCAGTGAGTGCTCCGCTGCGCAGATCCCTCCTGTTTCTGCCTGCGTGAGTGCTCGCAGCGCAGAGCCCTCCTGTGCTGCCTGCAGTGAGTGCTCGCTGCGCAGAGCCCTCCTGTGCTGCCTGCAGTGAGTGCTCGCTGCGCAGATCCCTCCTGTGCTGCCTGCAGTGAGTGCTCGCTGCGCAGATCCCTCCTGTGCTGCCTGCAGTGAGTGCTCGCTGCGCAGATCCCTCCTGTGCTGCCTGCAGTGAGTGCTCGCTGCGCAGATCCCTCCTGTGCTGCCTGCAGTGAGTGCTGCCTGCGCAGATCACTCCTGTGCTGCCTGCAGTGAGTGCTGCCTGCGCAGAAACCCTCCTGTGCTGCCTGCAGTGAGTGCTTGCCTGGGGCAGATCCCTCCTGTGCTGCCTGCAGTGAGTGCTGGCCCCCCCAGATCCCTCCTGTGCTGCCTTTCAGTGAGTGCTGCCTGCAGTGAGTGCTCCCTGTGCAGATCCCTCCTGTGTCCTGCCCGTGAGTGGGTCCCCGTGCAGAATCCCTCCTGTGCTGCCTGCAAATGAGTGCTGCCTGCCCGGGGATGCTTCCCTGTGCAGATCCCCCCTGTGCTGCCTGCAGTGAGTGCTCGCTGCGCAGATCCCTCCTGTGCTGCCTGCAGTGAGTGCTGCCTGCGCAGATCCCTCCTGTGCTGCCTGCAGTGAGTGCTGCCTGCGCAGATCCCTCCTGTGCTGCCTGCAGTGAGTGCTGCCTGCGCCCGATCCCTCCCTGTGCTGCCCGCAGTGAGTGCTGCCTGCGCAATCCCTCCTGTGCCTGCCTGCAGTGAGTGCTGCCTGCGCAGATCCCTCCTGTGCTGCCTGCAGTGAGTGCTGCCCCCGCCCGATCCCTCCTGTGCTGCTGCAGTCGAGTGTGCCTGCGCAGATCCCTCCTGTGCTTGCCCTGCAGTGAGTCTGCCTGCCGCAGATCCTCCTGTGCTGCCTGCAGTGAGTGCTGCTGCAGTGAGTGCTGCCTGTGCAGATCCCTCCTGTGCTGCCTGCAGTGAGTGCTCCCTGCGCAGATCCCTCCTGTGCCGCCTGGAGTGAGTGCTGCCTGCAGTGAGTGCTCCCTGCGCAGATCCCTCCTGTGCGGCCTGCAGTGAGTGCTCCCTGTGCAGATCCCTCCTGTGCTGCCTGCAGTGAGTGCCGCCTGCAGCGAGTGCTCCCTGTGCAGATCCCTCCTGTGCCGCCTGCAGCGAGTGCTCCCTGTGCAGATCCCTCCTGTGCCGCCTGCAGCGAGTGCTCCCTGTGCAGATCCCTCCTGTGCCGCCTGCAGCGAGTGCTCCCTGTGCAGATCCCTCCTGTGCCGCCTGCAGTGAGTGTCCCTGTCGACCCTCCTGGCCGCCTGCAGCGGTGCCCCTGTGCAGATCCCTCCTGTGCCGCCTGCGCGAGTGCTCCCTGTCAGATCCCTCCTGTCCCCGCCTGAGCGAGTGCCCCCCTTGCAGATCCCTCCTGTGCCGCCTGCAGGGGAGGCTCCCTTGAAATCCCTCCTTGCCCCCTGCAGCGAGTGCTCTCTTGCAGATCCCTCCTGTGCCGCCTGCAGTGAGTGCTGCCTGCAGCATCTCTTGTGCGATCCCCCTTTGCGGGCCGCAGCGATGCCCCTGTGCAGATCCCTCCGTGCTGCCTCAGGGGGTCTCCCTGTGCAATCCCCCTGTGCTGCCTGCATGATGCTCCCTGCAGCGGTGCCCCTCGCAGATCCCCCCTGTGCTCCCTGCATTTAGTCCCCCTGCACGAGTGCCCCTGCGAATCCCCCCTGTGCTCCCCTGCAGTGAGTGCTCCCCTGCAGCGATGCCCCCTGGCAGATCCATCGGTCCCCCCGGGAGTGATGCCGTTTGGGAGTGGTGCCGCCGCGCAGATCCCTCTGTGCCCCGCAAACCCTTAGTGTCCCCTTGCATGGGGCCGCGTTTGGGTCTGCGGGATATATATAGCTTCTGACAATGTGATCCTTTTATATCTTAGTCGGACCTAAACTCTAACTGTTCATCTACATCGTCCCTCCGGGGGAAGGGCCTCCCTTGGGCCCTAACTAAATCATAAAACCCAATTTCACAGCTACGGAACGGGGCCAGCCGTCCCATGCAAAGTACAATTGGCTACTGAAAACCACGCCTACTGGCACAGTGTTTAGCTGTGGATTCCCCCGGGGGGAGGAGGGGTGGACTTACTTTGGGTTACGTTCACATCAGGCAGGTCTGGTGTAGAAATGACTTTTTAGATGAAATCTGCAGATAATCCTTTCTTGTGGATTGGCCTTTTCCCCTTGAATCCGTTGTACAAAAATCCACAGTAAAATCCTCAATGAGTCTAAAAGTAAAGCACCACATTGAAAAAGCTGCATGAAACCATTGCGCCAGCCTGATGGGGCATGCCTGAGCGTCCGCTCATGCTGGACACTTCTGGTGACTCTAGGACAATAGTTGATCCCGTACAAACGATGCTTAGGGGACGTCCAAACGGCAAGTAAAATTTACTTGTGGGATTCTAACGTCAAAAACCGCGTCGGATGAATGTGGTTTTCAATGAATATTTCATGTGGATTTTAGGTTGTTTTTTTTTACAGTCAGAAAAGGAGTCTCATTCATCTCTGTAGGGTTTTGGATGCGGATGAGAATATGACGGAAGAATGAACATGTTCTAAGTTTTTGCTACTCTTAAAAATGGACAGAGAAAATACGCGTTGTGTGAACTGCCACACATATTTTCTATTGAGGTCAATGGGGAGGGTTTACTTTTGGTTTTAGATGAGTATTTCAAGTCGGACTATGTGTGGATTCTGACCTGAAATACCCATTGTGTGGACGGAGCATGAGGGAATGTTCACACGGCGTTTTGGGTCCGTGTGCACATACGCTGTTGGATGCGTATCACCTGACAATGAGCAGTGTGTTTTACACTGCTCGCAATGTAAAACCCGTATGGACGGTCAGACGAGTGATCGCTGATGTGCGTCTCACTGCCTCTTTCGGATCCATTTCAAGAACTGTCACGTCGATTCCTGGCCTGAAAGACGCAGCAGGAGCCCTATAATAAACTATAGGGTGTGATCCTGCTGCAGCTAACACGGATCCAAACACGCGGCTGCATGTTGAATCCAATTTACACTGCGTTTTTGGACCCAACATGGACCCGAAATCGTATCCAAAAACGCCATGTGAACAAGCCCCTAGAATGATGGTTGGCAACAAAGGGGGAATTGTGAGGGCCCCATCAATGCGTGTAATCAGGACATATGTCTTCTTATGTGGCTGCTGTGGACTAAGGGTATGTTCCCCCGGCGTCTTGCATCCATATGAACATCGGCTTTTCTGATGCGTCTCTGGATCCCTCAGAACGGACCCAGAGACGCATCTAACAATTAGCAGTGACTCTATAACTGCCGGCAATGACAGACACGCAGCGGCGTTCACATGAGAGATCAGCGCTGCGTGTTTGCATTGCGCCTGGCGTCCGCATCTTGCGGATGCGATCCAAGAATTACATGTCATTTCTTTAATTGCATCTGAAAGACGGACCTGACAGGCGCGATGCAAACACGCAGCGGCGATCTCTCATGTGAACGCCGCTGCGTGTCTGTCATTGCCGGCAGTTATAGAGTCACTGCTAATTGTTAGATGCGTCTCTGGGTCCGTTCTGATGGATCCAGAGACGCATCTGAAAAGCCGATGTTCATACGGAGGCAAGACGCCGGGGGAACATACCCTAATACAACCAAAAAGAAGCGACACATCTAAAAGTTCAAATAATGTTTAATTTTATTGATGCACAAAAAACACATTAAAACCACATGTAAAATACAGTTCACCCAAGATGAATGCGCTCCTGCCTCTGCTATAATGAATTGCCAGTGACTAGATAATATATTATGCTTAAGGGGGAATAATCAATAGCCCAATTCTACGCTGAGCACTAGGCATACACCGTGTATATACTTAGGCAAGAATAATATAAACCTGAGACAAACAACTACTTAACCCAAGTAATAGAAACCAGGGGGGGCGTTGAGACCCTTTAGCTTCTTCCGGTTGTGTAAGGTTCATGCGGCTGAAGTGGGTTCTGCACTGAAACTGCTTCAGACAAAGCATCCAAACCAGACGGCGATCTGCAATCACATTGATTCCAATGCAAAAACAGCTTTGCAGTGCACCCGCCGCTGCTTTTCCACAGCATGTTTCTCTGTTAGTGGTGAAACCAGCGGCGCTGACGTTCGTTCTTGAGGCAGTTTCCAAGCTGAAAATGCCATGATAATAAGAAAAACAGCGTCTAATCCACTCCAATATAATTGTGATGTGGTTATGACGTAGATCCGCAGCCAAATCCACATCAAAATAGTAAGGCTTCATCTACACGGCAGATGGAAAATGCAGCCTGTTTTCATACTTTTTTGCACGGATTTTGTGGTCGGTGTTCGATCGGCCCACTTAGAATAGCACTATAATCCGCTATTTTCTGGCTGGATGTAGAACATCTAAGTTTTTTTTGTTTTTTTATTTAACCCCTTAAGCCGAATGCCTGAAAAGTAGTTCAATGACCAGAACATTTTTTAGTTTTTGCCTCCTTGCGTTTCAACAGTTGTAAATTTTATTTTATTTTTTAAATGACGCAGCTGTATGAGGCCTTGTTTTATTCGAGACAAGTTTTACTTTATGGGGGAATAGTTTAAGTTCACTTATTAATAATTGCAGTATTTTTTTTGTAAAAAATTTTTTTGCTTTTATAATTTTTTTTTTTTTACACCATTCCCTTTTCCCTTAATAATTGTTTGTTTTTTTTGGTTTTTAGGGTCGGTGTACAAATATGTGTAGGTTTTTTTTTGTGCGGTAATTTTTTTACAATTATTTTTTATTTATTTTTTTTTTTTTTTTATTTTTTTTTTTTACATTTTTTATGGGTTTTTTTGTACTTTTTTTTTTTTTCTCCCCTGAACGGAACTGTTTTAAAATTTTTTTAAAAAAATTTTTACACTTAAATGTATTTTGCATTTTCTATATGCTAATACATTTAATCTTGTCAGTTTACACAGGCATGTTTGACAGCACACAGTGCTCCAAATCACGGGGTTCAACACAACAGCTCGGGGCCACGCATCCCCAGAGTACTGTGCAGCCATTCCCCGGGCTCTGTCGGGTCACCGGGTGTTCCGATCACCCGATAGAGCAGGGGAACCCTTTGATTGCGCTGCGGTAAGGCACCGGCGCAATCAAAGGGTTAAAGCACCGGGTTGCGGAGGTTTCCTCCACTCCCCGATGCTCGCAGGACATGCTCTGGGATCGGGGCTTTGTAGTACAGGCCCGATCCCAGCGCAATTGCGGCGCCGGGCGCCGCAAACCCCGATGTCTGCAGCGAAGTCAACAGACGTCGCTGCAGACGAACGACCTGAAATGCCCTCCGTCAAAAGACGGTGCGCGGTCGTTAAGGAGTTAATGGGATTTCGTCCGCAAATCGGCCGTGTGAACGAGGCCTTAGCCTAACATAAAATCCGTGTCGCTGTGCACACGACACTGATAATTTATATTTAAATTCTTGAGGCAGATTCTGCGCTGAATCCTTAGGGCAAATTCACACAGTGTGTTGAGTCCATGTGAACATATACATTATTAGATGCGAGTTTGGAACCGTGTTTCGGACCCTAAACGGACCCTAACACTCATCTAACAATGTGCAGTGTGATTTACATTGCTTTCCATGTAAAACACGCATCGGCGTTCAGACCTACAGTCTACAAACCTACAGTCCCTATCCCGTTCATAACCCTTGTACTGCCTGTATATTGTAGCACCGGGGTAGCTATGTGTAGCTAGTACTGCTGGGTAGAAATATGTATTGTGCAGCATATGGCCACTGCGTGGCGGTAGAGGGGGCATTAGCACCTTGTGATTGCACCACTTCTCCTTCTGACCTCTTTCCGTGTCCTGTGTTGAATATTCCATAATAGGAAAGGAACAGGAACTTGTGTAACGATCGGTAAATTTGGGCTTCTTTGAGAAATAATATTACATTAAATTATGTTTTTTTTTTTTAAAGTATTTTCATACTTTATTTCAGAAGTGTTATGAACTGGTCGCGGTGAACAACTCCAGGAGAAAGACTACATCCTGCAAGAGAACACTGAGTGCTGAAGATGGCTCACCTACAGAGGAATCCAGTAAGTACTCACTTGGCTCATGTCTCCGAGCGGTTGATTATGTGGTGTGCACGTAGGAGTAGGTTTTAGAGCACAGGTGTCAAACTGCGGCCCTCCCGCTGTTGGGAAACTACAACTCCCATCATGCATTTGTATAATCTATAACCATGGGCATCATGGGAGTTGTAGTTTCCCAACAGCTGGAGGGCCGCAGTTTGACACCCCTGTTATAGAGGTTGTATCGCACATTTATTGGCTGTCGAAAGGATATGCCATCCATGTGAGCTGGGTGAATGGGCTCCTGGAACGCCCTGTTCACTTGCACATTTATTCTCCATTCATTACAATTGGAGTTGCAGGTGGAGCTGAGTATAACCGCTTGGCTCTACAACAAACAGCTGTTAAAATGAATGGAGAGTAACCACCCAAGTGCAGCCACTTCTCTGTTCTGTACAGGGAGCTCGGGCATGTTCTCCAGATAGGTATAGGCCCCAGAGGTAGTTTTATCCACATTTGAAAAGTTCCTTCCTTTGAAAATATCAATTGCCTTTATGTAAGATCAGGAGACTATAGTTTCCAAGCTGCAGCAGAGTAAAAAGTCTAGAAAACTGAAAGGTTATCCCTAATTTCGACTTTTACCATAAGGGTATGTTCACACAGCGTTTTTGGATCCGTGTTGAATCCGAAAAGCGCATCCAAAAGCGCAGTGTCTTTCGGATCTAAAATGGATCCAACACGTTGGATGATTGAGGAGCAGCAGGACGCCCCAAAATTTTTATTTAAGGCTCCTGTGCGTCTTTCGCCCAAGAATTGACATGCAACCCAATGTCGTCTCGTATTAAAAGCAATGAAAAGCACATTGCTATTTCTTAGCTGTCCGTTTGGGGACCGACAGATGGATCCAAACACGCAGCTAAAAAGGGTATGTTACACGGACCAAAAGAGGCCATGTGAACATACCCTAAGGCCCTGTTCACACAACTGATTTTGGGCCCCGGGGTCCAGCGGTTTCCGGGGCCAAACCCGGCCTAGTTTTTTTAAAACAGGTTTCCTTTTTGGAAACCGCTTTTTAATTTTCAACCCGGGCCTTCCCCGGGCGGTTGAAATCTACTGTAAATTTTTGACAGGGCGGCGGCCGCCGGTGTTGCCGGGGGTGTCGCTGCGGGGGGTGTGCGGCGGCCCCTCGCGGCGGTTTGCCCCCTGCCTATTAATTTCCCGGGAGGCAAACCCCTTCCGCAACCCGGGGCCCCAAAGCCACCCCCCCCCGGGTGAGACCACCCCAGCGCCCCCCGCCGCAAACCCGCGTCTGGAGACACGAGTTTGCGGCTAGGTTAGGACAAGGTTTGGCCGCGGGAACCGCGGCTGAACCCGCGGCCAAACCCGCCGTGTGAACAGGGCCTAAATGTCACCGATGTGCAGAAGGGCGGGCCCCTCAGTTACTGTTAGGCCCTTTCACCGGCTTATTTTCCCGACGGTTTGGGCCGAATTCCGCCCAGTTTTGCGCTTCAGTACGGGGCCAATCCGCGGAGCTTTTCGGAACCACGCTCTCTAAGAACAGTGGATTCCGTGCTCCTCCCGCCGGGAACCCCGCGGGGGGAAAAGTGACATCACTTTTTTTACGCCGGACGCGCCGAAACAATGCATTTCTAAGGGGGGCCCGGGGCCCGGGGCCCCCGGCCCCTCCGGCCCCTCCCCCCCCCCCCCCAAAACACGGCGAATTTTTGCGCCAATACGGGCGACAAAACCCCGTGAATAAGCCGTGGAACCGGGCCTACGTTATTGAAATCTCACACAAGAACTAGTGTCCCCTGCTCCTATTCACACCCAGAACTACCAGGTGCTGTAAGTAGAAGTGAACTACTGAACTAACAAGCTACTCGATGTGTTCTCAATATGGAAGAAACTGACTAAGGTGCCGCTCTTTAAACATAAATTTGCTTGACGTGCAGCCATTTTTTGTGTTTTAAGGGTATGTTCCCACAGAGGGTGCACAGTTACATGCCGCAGTACGCCTGCTGTTGGAAGTACAGGCTGGCCAATGCATACTTTCAACAGCACAATGACCTTGCCTCCTATTAGTTTAGTATTCAACGGCACGTAATCGCCCAAAAGAAGGGACATGTCGCATCCTTTTATGGGTGCACAGTACGTGCCGGGAAATACTCATTTTACATAGCACTCAATGAGTGTTATGCATTTACCGTATGTGCGGGGCATACTTTGGCACAATTTCGCACTGAAGTACGCCTTGTAAACGCCATTGATCTGAAGAAGATATATTTTTGTTAAGAGACGATGAAATGAGCCATAAGATAAGTTTTGCCAAGTATGAATCTGATTGGTCAGTGCTTTATGGTTGAGGTAATTAGCATCTCTGATATTTCGTTGGTTTTAATATGTAAGAATGCACCCCAGGTCGTTGTCAATATATTAAAAATAAAAAAAAGTATCCTGAGGGTAACACCCTGGAGAGAACCGTTAAGGGTGTTCTTTCACCATAGTAATTACATATAAACATGTAGGCAAATACATTGCTGTTCTCTTTTTGCTTCCTTTTAGAGCTGCAGGAGATCTTATCTCCTGCTTGTGTTTGTCAGCTTCCCTAGATTACCACCTCTCTCTGCCCAGGACCGTGGTGTCCTCACTTCCTGCTGTGTCTCAGCAGCAGCACAAGAGCTTGTTTATCTGTTACCTACAAACTTTAACCATCTAGAGCCCTTTATGTTTCTGCCCTGCTGTTTAACCCTTTAAGGACCAAGCGTTTTTTTTTTTTTCCCATCACATTAGTTTTTTCCTCCCGCCTTCCAACATCCATAACTTTTTTTAATTTTTCCATCTATGGACCTATTTGAGGGTGTAGTTTTTGCAGGATGAAGTGTAATTTTTGTTGGTACCGTTTTCGGATACAAGTGACTTTTTTGATCACTTTTTTGGGATATAATATGGGGAAAAAAAAATTTTGTTGTTGAAATTCTTATTCTTGTACAGTGTTTATTGTCCGGAATAAGAGCTGGCAGGTGCACAAGCCTGCTGCATCTCGCATGGACTGACATACTAACAGGTTTATTTCTGTTTCAACGCCATATATTTTTTATGCATAAATAAGATGAATTTTGAGCACTGTGTTTGATAGCCTATGTGTGGTGTTTGAAATACCGTATATACTCGAGTATAAGCCGAGGCACCTACTTTTGCCACAAAAACTGGGAAAGCTTATTGACTCGAGTATAAGCCTAGGGTGGAAAATGCAGCGGCTACTGGTAAATTTTAAAAATAAAAATAGATACCAATAAAATTACATAGGCAGTTAATGTCCCTCATAGGCAGATATAGGCTGGTATAGGCAGGTTATAGGTCGTTATAGGCAGGCCTAGTCCCCCTAGGTAGGTTATAGGCAGGCATAGTCCCCCTAGGTAGGTTATAGGCAGGCGTAGTCCCCCTAGATAGGTTATAGGCAGGCGTAGTCCCCCTAGGTAGGTTATAGGCAGGCGTAGTCCCCCTAGGTAGGTTATAGGCAGGCGTAGTCCCCCTAGGTAGGTTATAGGCAGGCGTAGTCCCCCTAGGTAGGTTATAGGCAGGCGTAGTCCCCGCTAGGCAGGCATAGGCAGCATTTTAAAACAAAAAAAAACACTTACCTGGCTCCCCGCCGCTCCGCCTCCTCGCTGTCCGGCCTCCCGCGCGCTGTCCTCGGTCTACTCGGCACAGGCGCGTGATGTCATCAGGCCGCGCACGCAGCGTGATGACACACGCGGCCTGTGCCGGAAACTCCGGACGGCCGCAGACGCCCGGAGGCCACTACGGAGCGCTTGCTCTGTGCTCCGCAGTGGTATCTCTTCACCTGTGTGCGCTCCGGAGGAGTCGCATACAAGTGAAGATATCAGCAGCGCCCGGGCCACCGCAGCGCCCGGACACTGTCGGCGCTGTACTCGGCGTTCAGTTATATGCGCTCCCTGAGGAGCCGCATATAACTGAAGCGTCCCTGTCGGCGCCCGGGCCATTGCATCACCCGAGCACCGACAGTGACCGATGTATAAGCCGAGGGGAGATTTTTCAGCACATTTTTTGTGCTGAAAAACTCGGCTTATACTCGAGTATATACGGTATATAGTAGGGAAAATAAGTATTTGATACACTGACGATTTTGCAAGTTTTCCCACCTACAAAGCATGGAGATGTCTGTAATGTTTATCATAGGTACACTTCAACTGTGAGAGACAGAACCTAAAAAAAATCCAGAAAACATTGTATGATTCTTAAATAATTATTTTGCATTTTATTGCATTAAATAATTATGTGATCGCCTACCAACCAGCAAGATTTCTGGTCCTTACAGAACTATTAGTTTTTATCTAAGAAGCCCTCCTACTCTACACCCACTACCTGTACTAATTTCATCTGTTTAAACTAATTCCCTGTATAAAAGCTACTTGTCCACACATTCAGTCAATCACACTCCAACCTCTCAACCATAGCCAATACCAAAGAACTGTCTAAGGACACCAGGGACAAAATTGTAAACCTGCATAAGACTGGGATGGGCTACAGGACAATATGCAAGCAGGTTGGTGAGATTATTAGAAATGGAAGAAACACAAGATGACTGTCAATCTTCCTTGGTCTGGGGCTCCATGCAAGATCTCACCTCGTGGGGTAAGGATGATTCTGAGAAAGGTCAGGAATCAGCCCAGAACTACATGGGAAGACCTGGTCAATGACCTGAATAGAGCTGGGACCACAGTCTCAAAGATTACAGTTAGTAACACACTGCGCCGTCATGGATTAAAATCCCTCAGGGCAGGCGAGGTCCCCCTGTTCACTACAGCACATGTCCAGGCCCATTTGAAGGCTGCCAATGACCATCTGGATGATTCAGAGAAGGTCATGTTGTCAGATGAGACCAAAATAGAACTTTTTGGTATCAACTCCATTTGCTATGTTTGGAGGAGGAAGAAGGATGAGTACAACCCTAAGAACACCGTCCCAATTGTGAAGCATGGGGGAGGAAATATCATACTTTGGGGGGGAACAGGACGACTGCACTGTATTGAAGGGAGGATGGATGGGGCCATGTATCGCAAGATTTTAGCCAACAACCTTCTTCCCCCAGTAAGAGCATGATGAGTCGTGGTTGTCTTTTCCTGTAGGGCAATGACCCAAAATACACAGCCAGTGCAACTAAGTGGCTCCGTAAGGAGCATTTCAAGGTCCTGGTGTGATCTAGCCAGTCTCCAGACCTGAACCCAATCAAAAATCTTTGGATGGAGCTGAAACTCAATGTAGACCAGCAACAGAGCCAAAATGTGAGAGATCTGGAGAAGATCTATATGGAGGAGTGGGCCAAAATCCCTGTTGCTGTGTATGCAAACTTGGTCAAGAATGCCAGGAAATGTCTGACTTCTATAAGTTTTTTGTACCAAATTTTACGTTCTATTTTTCTATTATATCAAATACTTATTTCATGCAAATTTAATTAATTTAACCCTGTACAGCTCTGTAGCTTTGTGCACTACAATATACAAACCTCCTGTGTCATGGTAACAATCTTAGCTAGGAATAGCAGAACTGATATGTCAGTCACTGCTGTAGAATCACCACAGCCTGACCAGGAAGTGGGAGTCTGAAGCCGGCAGGGAAGAGGAAACGGTGTGGTGAGAACACTCCTATTTTTTGAGGCTCCTGTAAGTCTATGATCTGAATACCTATTCAGATTGGGTTCTCCTTGTATTTAAAAAAAAAAAAAAAAAAAACGAAAAAGCTATGATCCCTTTAGAAAACCATTTGACTTTATTGTAAGTAAACCCCCTTCTGAGGCAAGCCTATAACTTGCTACGAGCCAGCCTCAGAGAGCAGGGACATGGCTGCGCTTAAGCAGCTTTCCCCCCAATATATACCTGAGTTCCAAATATACCTGAGCACTGTTTTAAAAAAAATAAAATAAATCAACTGTTTATTGCTGCAGTCGTGGTGGTGTTTTAATGTGTTGTTCTTTTTATTATCAGCGCCGTCTGCGTGGTTGTGAGGGAATATCCGGGTTGAGTCTTCTCCATTCAGCAGCTGGCAAGAAGCTGGGAATGCTGAGTGCCAGCCTGTCGCGTACAGTGGGAAGTGATGAAAGGGAAGACGATGATGTGGAAGAGGTAACAGAAATAATATCGGACTCGGAGGATACAACGGTAGGATTTATTATTGCACTGTTTTAATAATTTACAGAACATTGTCTAACGCTCCGTTAAATAGATCAATCTGTTGATCCTTCTTTGGGTGTATATCCACCAAGCCAGCTGACGACACGCGAAGCTCTCTATGAGCTATACGCTGCTGCCGCCGACAGAAAATGGTCATAATAATGTGACTTAACCATGTAAACCTGTATACGAGGAAAGTAGCTGTATATCACATGTCAGACTAATACAGGTCGTTTATCTTTTGTCGTATTTGTAGGGATCTACTCCTACTTCTGTATTGGTGCAGTAATTCCTGGGGAAACTACAGTAGTTGACCACAGCAAGCAATCTTCTTTATTAATCTTCCTATAAGCTTACTGTAAATTTATGTTTCGGCATGAAGGGGAGGGTGGAGTGGACTCGCTTGCTGAGCCCACTCTATACATGACGGGTACCGACTGTTAGATACAGCTGACACCTGCCACTAATAGCAGGCATCGTAGCCGGCTCTGATTGCTGCTTTTTAGTCCGTAATAAGCTGTGGTAATTGCGGCAAATAAATAGGGAATGGTTCCTTCCCCCCGATCGCCTAATGAAGGTTTTCGTAGCTGCTGTGTCACTACTCCCATTACGTGGGAGCACTATCTTGGTACACCCTTCTGCATTATAAAACTAATTGACCCAATGAGAAGTCTGAATTTGGCTCTCTTGAGAGGTACAGATAGCGTAGGACCACCCGCCTTGAGATCACGTTGTAAGCCGGGGGTGGCTTAAACATTTTTTGATCAAAACATGAAACTAAGAATCTCAGTTTTTTTCATTATGTAAATAATGCAGAACGGTGTACAAGCGATCGTGTTCCCTAGTGGTCTAGTACCCTAGGTGGATTACATGTAGAAGTAAAAAAGCCAGTCTATTCAAATATAACATTCTGTGTGGTAGTCACTGTAGAAAAAACAGAATTCTTGACGCCAAAATTTTATTTTTTGGTCATTTTTCACTCCCATAAAATGTTATTAAAAAGTGATCAAAACGCATGTGTGCCAAAATGGTTCCAATAAAAACTACACTTCAGTCTGCTAAAAATTAGCCCTCACTCAAATGAATTATTGTTTGCAGAAAGTGGGGCTCCAGCGCAGATTTAAAAAATGGAAACACTTCAAATTTACTTTTTAGAAGTATTACAACCTAGCGAAACCTAGAAACTGCATATTCGATAGAATGTTATTTATACCGAACAGTATAAAAATGGTGCAAATGTCTTTGGTTTTTTTCACGATTCACTCCATATAGAATAATTTTGGGGTTTCCTAGTACATTCTATGGTTCGGTCAGTTATTCCAAATGTCAGCGGCACACTAAAAACTAAGTAAACATCAAAGGCATATAGAAATTTTTGAAAATGCATTACTGCTAAGGAAATATGAAAACCTGGGATTCTTAGTTTACAGCTCTGATCAAAAATGTCCAAGCTCACCTCCAATTGCGTCAAGGGGATCCCAGCACAGGTGAGTCCTAACACTAAAACGTTACCTCTCTTGGAGCCTGTTCAGTCTACAACATCTTAGGGAGTGATAAGGACTAGCTACTGAATAATCCTGCACTGGTTTAAAAGTTTTTATGGTTCGGTCAGTGGCACCATTAAACCGTGCATCTTGCAACTAAAACCAAAAATCCAAATTCTCATAGATGTGAGCTGGAACCTCATGAGCCACAGATCCTACAATTCTCTCCTGCAGGTATTTTTAGTAAATCTTCCTCATTGTTGAATGTGATCTACATTCTTACCTCTAGGATCTAGTAGAGTTTTTAAGTATAAGGCTATGTTCACACGGGTTAAAATGGGGCGTATTTCAGTCCGTAATTACGCACCGTACTGCGTGAATTACGGCTGGAATACGTCCCAGTCATTACGGTAATCCACAGTTCTCATAGAGAACTATGGATTATGTCTCCTCTCCCTGCTCGGCGAATCCGCCGCGGGGGGAGATAAGTGACATGGGAATTACTAGCGGCGTATACGTGCCGCTAGTAATGTTAGTCTATGGGCCGGCGAGGTGCCCCCTGCTCCCGCCCCGCCCCTGTCCACACGGCGTAATTACGTCCCGCAAATAAGTCGTGTGAACGTAGCCTTAGAGTGCAGTGATAAAAATGAATGCCGTGTAGTACTTCATTTTACTGTTGGATACATAACACTTGTTCCAGCAGTCGGGTCGCTGTCTACAGTTTTGCGGAGCTTCTTAAACAAAGCGGATTGTATTGATGGAGCTTAGCCTTTTAAATCAGTTGTCTTTTATAATGTTGCTGAATATAGGAGGAACTATATCTTCTGGAATTTTCTTACACCTGAACTTTTCTTTTCCAGGAGCCACATAAAGAGACTGCAAAACAGATTCTTTCTAGAGAGGAAGCGTCATTGATTTCTCAAGAAAGCAGGAGCCATAAGAAGGTACGCGGCCATCTACTCCCTGAGCATAAAGCTCTTTATTACCGAATCTAAGAATTTTTGCAGTAAATATAAATCACTGAACTGTTTTCTTCTGTATTCAGCTGCTTAAAAGTATTCCTTCTTCATTGAAGGGAGCCTGTCGCATTGAACATGATGTCTGTGTTGTTCACTCGGTGAAGCAGATTGATGTATAGTTTGTGGGAGAAGATTTAGAATTTTATGAAATCTCTGCTCATTCTTCGGAGTCCAGTGGGCGGTCCTAGTCAGTGACAGGCAGCTACATTTGTGTGCAGAAGTTGTATTGAATCTTTTCCACAAAGCTGTTTATCAATCTGTCCCTTAGCATACTGCTGGCAAATTGGCCTGCATGTGTAAGGGTATGTTCACACGGCTGATTTGGATGCTCATTTGGAACTTTTTTTGTGCCCAAATCGGCATCCAAAAAGCCTCTAAAACACCCCTTAGTTCATTTTCGTTGTTTCTTAGGGAAAACCGCATGGTAGTTCACACTACGTGGTTTTGACACAGCATTGAAGTGCGTTTTCTACGCTTCTTTGGACACTAAAAAAGAAGTGTCATGTCAATTCTTCATGGGTTTTCACTGCTGCAAATCCCCATACGAATCAATGGAGAGCTTCAAAACCTTGTCCAAAACCTCTGATTTTGGACCCTGTTAAAAATTTTAATGTTTTGACTAAATATAAAAACTTTGTCAAATCCTCTTCAGAAAGCTGATGCATTTGAAGCGTTTCAGACGAGGATTTGAAGCTGATTTGGATGCTGAAAAATCAGCATCTAAATCAGCCATGTGCACATACTCTAAGGCTATGTTCACACGACTTAAACTGGGGGCGCAATTCGCTGCGTATTTAGCCACGTACAGCGCTCCAATACGAGCGAAATGCGCCCCAGTCATTACACTAATACACACTTCTAATAGAGAACTATGGATTATGCCTCCTCTCCCCAGGAGTACAATACATCGCGCGGGGAGATAAGTGACACGTCAATAATTGTCGGCGCTTACGCGCCGCGAGTAATGACCGTCTATGGGGCCGGCTGGCTGCTGGCCCCCCCGCATCGCGCTCCTGAAGTCCCGGTGCAATTGCAGGTCGTACTGTACGCCCTGCAATTTGCCGTGTGAACTCAGCCTAAGGTGACAGGCTTCCTTAAAACTGGTCTTCAAGAAAGTTCCCACATGTAGAGTCGCTCATCTTATCCAAACTCCTGAGTTGCAGACCTCCCACTGTATGCAGTAAGTTTAAGTTTAGTATTCTTGCGGACTTGACCAACTTGTGGGATTGCTGATCACCTAACTTCAACTTTCATATAAAAAAATTTACTCTTATTTATTTTATTTCTGTCTAATTACTTGACACAAGGCGACTCCTCGACCTACATTGAAAGCGGTTTTCCACTTTTTCCAAAAAGTTGCACACTGCTATAAAATAGAAAAAAAAATAAAAAAGATTATTTACTTCTCCCAATAGTCTAGTGGTCATTTTCCATACATATAGGGACACAATTGTAAGGGCTAGTGATTGCCTCATGGTCAAGTGGGCAATGAATAGGTGTCACAGCCGAGGGACCTCAGGGATGAGCTGGGTGGGGGCTGAAGTTATTTTATAACAGCAGTGGGCAACCTTTAAAAATAAATGCAAAACCACTTAAAACCACTGTGTGGTGTTTTTTTTTTTTTTTTGTTTTTTTTTTAAATTCTTTGAATAAATGTTCTAAAACTTTTGTTATGTCATTGATGAATAAGATCATGTACCGTGTTGCAGGTGGACCTAACAGAGGTGATCAATCCATATTCACTGAATATTCCCAAAAATTTTATCTGTGAGCATTGTTTTGGAGCGTTCAGAAGTAGCTACCACCTTAAGAGACATTTATACATCCACACAGGTAAGGCAAAGATTTGGAAACGTCTTTTTCTTTTCTTCTTTTTACGCCATTGATTTTTAGGCATTGATCTGTCCCATGTAATATAAATTTTTTTTTTAATCTTTTTGTATGTAGTGCTGGCGCAGCCTGCATTCTTCTTCACTAGAAAAGAAACAAAAATTCTGGATAGTATTCTGACTAATTTAACCCCTTACCGACATTGGATGTACCTGTATGTTCTAGCGGGAAGAGACTTGCCACAAATGAACGTACAGGTGCGTCCTGGACATCGTACGCGCTCTCAAGCAGGGGCCACACGATCGGAGCATGGAACCAGTTGTATATTACAGCTGGCCCCATGCTGTGTCGCCTGCTCCGGAGCTCCCTCTGTCTCCATTGGCACTGCCGCAATGTAATCGCCGCTGCTGAAGGCTCCTGGATTGCTAGGGAAACCAAACAGAGGCTTCCGGGCTGCCTGTGACGTCACTATGCCTGGCCGTGCCCTATGTAGCGATTGACAGTTGCCATGGAGACCAGTACCGCAGGCTGCTGCTCTCCATTTTAAGGGTATGTTCACACGGCTTATTTTGGGGGGATTTCGCTGCGAAATTTCCCCGGGTTTAACCGGCGTTTAAAAAGGGGGGAAATGCACCCCAAAAATTAGGGGAAAACATAGTTTTTTCATAATAAAGAATTTGGGATTACCCCTTGCCCCCCCACGCATACAATAAAACCCGAAATTGTACCGCGGGGAGATAAATGCCCATTCAATTATTTGCAGCAAACCCGGCGCCGCGGTAAGGATGCAAGGGATTTGGGGCGGGTGCGGCCCCCCTGCCTGGGGTTTTAACGCATTTTTTAGCACAGCTCCCGAAACACACGATGTACTGTACGCGCCGCAGTACATTGTGTAGACATACCCGAATAGTGATCTAACGATCACTGATACAAGGCCCCTATGAGGAGAAGCAAAAAGAAAAAAAAGTGAAAAAGTAAAACACGAAAAAAAATAAAAACTTTTCTCCTTTAAAAACGCTAGTTGCCCTAAAAAAGATAAAAATAAAGTACGCATATTTAGTATTGTGTGTAACAACCTACCCTATGACTGTTACATTATTTAAAACGCACGGTGAATGCCGTAAAAAAATAAGTCACAGAATTTTTGTTCATCCTGCATCACAAATGTAATAAAAAGTCATATAAACGCCAAAGTGGGACCAAGGTCAGTTCAGCCTGCAAAAAAAAAAACAAAAAACCCCCACACAGCTCTGTGTATTTATAAATAAAAAAAAAGTTATGTTTATCAGACAATATCAATCCTTAAATTTTGGTTTTCTGCTATATATATATATATATATAATGTGCTTCAACCTAAAAAAAAAAAAACTATATATTGGGTATCGCCATAGTCGTATCGACCCACAGAGTAAAACTAATTTGTCATGTTAAAACTTAAAATTAAAAACACTGCTAGCATTACAGTATTTTCTTCACCCTGGCTTCCAAAAAACGGTTTAAAGGTGATCAGAAATCTTTGTCCCCTCAAAAACTATGACGACAAAAAACACAATTTTTTATAAATGCATTTCTATTGTGTAAAAGTAATAAAACATAAACTATGTAAAATTTATATCATTGTAATTGTACCGACCCCCATAGTAAAGTTATCCTGTCACTTATCCCGCACGGCGAACGCTGTAAAAATGAAGCCCAAAACACAATGACAGAACTGCGTTTTTTTCCCCACATTTTCATGGCCCAATGCTAAAAAAAAACTATGAGCACCTTTTGCACCCAAAATGGCACAATTACCCCCCTAATGAGATCTATGAGGGGTGTTAAATCCAATATGGGGCAATTTCGGGAAAGGGTTTTTCGCCTTTCTTACTTTGGGGGCTTTGTAAATGCGACATGGCCCCACCAAAATCTGCATTCCAAAAGCCAAATAGCTCGCCCTGCCATGCACTCAAACCGCATTTTATACCCATTTGTAGGGTATTGCTGAACTTGGAAGAAATTACGTAACAAATTTTGGGGTGCTTTCTTTTCCAGGATTCCTTGTAAAAATGAAAACTTTTCAGCTAAAATTGCAGATTGTTGAAAAATAACATTTTTCATTTTCACAACTGAATTGTGAAAATTTGTGAATCACCTGTGGGGTTGATATACTCACTACACCCCTGGATATATTCCTTAAGGGGTGTAGTTTCCAATATGGGGTCTTTTTAGAAATGTTTATTACGTTCTAGCCCCTTACGGTGTCTGCAAAACTGAAATGGCGCCTAATTAAAATCCTAATGAAAATAAGGGCCAATAGATGCTCCTCCTACTCTGAGGCCTGTGGTTGAGCCAAATAGGGCACTAGGGCCACAAATGGGATATCTCTGAAAATGGCAGAATCTGGGAATCAATATTGATTTGCATTTCCCCCCGGTCCCCATCTACTGGTGTTTCCAGATGAATAATTTGGATAAAAATTGAAAATCTGCATAAAAAAGGGACATTTTTAATTTCACCTCCACTTTGCTTTAATTTCTGTGAAACACCTAAATGGGGTAATAAACTTCCTAAATGCTGTTTTAAGTACCTTAAGGGGTGTAGTTTCCTAGAAGGGGTCATTTATGGGAGTATCTAACATACAGGCCCCTCAAAGCCACATCGGAACGGAACCGGTCCCAAACAAATCTGTTGCAAATTTCTTGAAGATGTGAAAAATTACTACTAAATTTCTAAGCCCCCTAATGTCGTAAAAAGATAAAAATACATAAAAAAAAAAAAGATGCCAACCTACAGTAGACATATGGTAGATGCTAGTTAAAAAAAAATAATTTGTGTAGAATAACTTACATGCAGAAGTTTTTGAACTTTGAAGATGGCAAATTGTATGGACCAAAATTTCTAACTAACTTAAAGCACAATATGTCACGATAAAATAGTCTCTGAGTCACATGGCTAGGTAAAAGTATCAAAAGTTATTCTCACATAAAGTGGCACTTGTCAGATTTCAAAAATGGGGCTCTGTCAGGGAGGACAAAACTGGCTGCGGCAGTAGGGGTTGAGGGAGTTTTCCACTTTGTAAGAAATTATAACAGGCTGCTCATTTGGCCGGTGCCCATAATTTACCTCAATGCTGCGAAGTAAAATGCTCTGAACGGTAAAGTAAGTAGAGGCATGTGACCATTGTAGCCAATCAGCGACTACAGCGGTGACGTCCCCATTCGAAGTACAAGAATGAAAACCAGACCAGAAGGACGCAGCGCTGGAACCGGCGTAAGGGGAGGATAGTTTTTTTTATTTTTTATTTTATTTTAATGGAACCCCAAGAGCTTGCTGTTAGATTTAACCAAAAATTACACTGTTTTGGAGAATAGAAACCTATAAGTGCATTGTAGTGTATATTTTGTTTTGTAGCCTATAAATGTGGTGTGAAAAGACCTTTATCTTCTAGTCCTTTAATTATATAAGTTTAAGTACATTAATATTATTAAAGGGGTTTTCCAGTTAACATATTTTCATATTTTTTTGTTGGCACACTGCTGCCATATTAAATTAAAAAAGCTCTACTCTTATCCCCCCTGAGATCCAGTGCTGAGCCGTCCTCGCTGCCATTCTTCTGTTTTTTTTCTGGTCTTGATTCATGCGGGATGTCACCACTGCAGCTGTTAATTGACTAACGCGGTCACTTGTCTCCGGCTGACATCAGCATTCAAAAGTAAGCGCTGCAAATAGTGCTGTCAGCTAAACACATGTGACCGCTGCAGCCAGTCAGCATCTGCAGCAGTGGCGTCAAGTTTGGGTTAAGACCAGAAGAAACCAAAAAACCGGCAGAGACTGAGTATGGCACAGTGCTTGATCAGAGGTGAGAGGGGAGCTAAGTCGTAGTTTTTTTTTTATTTTACTATGGCAACAGTATGCAAGTGCAAAGAAAAAAAGACAACCCCTTTAACCGGACGTATTTTCTACTTTATATATGATACATATCAGAAAAACGACAAATGGAGAGTTTATGATCAAAATGTATAAAAATCTTTATTAATCAACAAAGTTAAAACCATTAAAAATATGAGGTACACAGAAAATCACCAAAATAGTAATATAGGTGATCCAAAGAACCAAGCTAGCACCACTACTCAAAGTTGTAATTTTAGGTATGTATAATCACGTGTAAACAGGTCTGCCAATTAGTACAAATGTCATTAATGTTGCTCATAATCAATATAACTACAATAGATGAGCTCCGTTATAAACAGACATTTAAAACCCCACAATGAGGACAGTACCCAAAAAGCACGACCAAGAATTGATCATACTTAACCAACTTACCTCCAGCTACCACCGCATTGGTTAAGTATGATCAATTCTTGGTCGTGCTTTTTGGGTACTGTCCTCATTGTGGGGTTTTAAATGTCTGTTTATAACGGAGCTCATCTATTGTAGTTATATTGATTATGAGCAGCATTAATGACATTTGTACTAATTGGCAGACCTGTTTACACGTGATTATACATACCTAAAATTACAACTTTGAGTAGTGGTGCTAGCTTGGTTCTTTGGATCACCTATATTACTATTTTGGTGATTTTCTGTGTACCTCATATTTTTTACGGTTTTAACTTTGTTGATTAATAAAGATTTTGATACACTTGGATCATAAACTCTCGATTTGTCATTTTTCTGATATGTATTGTAATTTTGGAGAGTGATCGAGACATGGTAGGAGGCCGAATATGATATAGGCCTAGCCTTATGAGCATTTGGGGTGTCATTTTTTGGCTGTCCTATTGTAATACTTTATATATGATGCAGTTTTGTTTTTTTGTTTTTTTCCAGAATAAAGCATATGATCTGGTCTTTTTTGTTTTATTTTCCAGGAGAGCGACCATATGAATGTGATATGTGTGAAATGAAGTTCATTCAGAAATATCATCTGGACAGACACAAACGAGTGCACAGTGGAGAGAAGCCCTACCAGTGTGAACGATGTCAGCAGGTATTTTTGCATTTGATCTATGAGTCAATATTTTATAGTCTGACAACAAGCATCTTGGCCTGAGGAATATTTGGCAGTCTAGTCATTTATATGGGCTGTATTTTAGATTTTTAGGTTGTTCAGTAAATCATTTTGGCATATAATTGACAGTTAAGCCAAGTGGCCAGATCCAGAAGACTGGAGTCCCATGTCATGTGCAGATGAAACCACAGCTGTCATTGTCCTCATGGGTTTGTGGGTGATGACACTGTGTTCGCAGCAAATTTGTGCGGCCATGGTTTCAACCGCACTGTGGGATCCGTCCTCAAGCTGCTGTTTTAGGGGATGTTCACACGTCGTTTTGGATCTGAAAAATGCATTCAAAAGCGCTACATAAATCGTATCCAACATGCAGGTGCATGTTTGGCTGCAGCAGGAGCACACACTATAGTTTTCAATAGGGCATCTGCTGCATCAAACAGATCCAGGATTGACATGCAAATTCTTTAAACGGATCCAAAAGAGGCACGTAAACACGCGTCGGTGATAACTCGCCTGAACGCCGATGTGTGTTTTACAGTGAAAGCAATATAAATTACACTGCACATTGTTAGATGCGTGTTTGGGTCCGTTTAGGATCCAAACACGCATTTGTAAACCGATCCAACACGATGTGTGGACATACCCTTATTTCCGTTAATAATAATGTAAGCAGACTGAAATAGCCATGATGTATCTTGGATAAGGAGTTAGGGCTGATGCAAGTGTTGTATGCAAGACTTTCTTGCCGTTATAAGGGTACTTCACACCCGATGTCAGATCAGGTAGAGGATCCCAAGTGGGGGTACATGTTAAGTAAGTGTAGTTGCAGCTGTAGGAGCTCTTCATCTCCTCGTACCCCATATTCATTATTTGGTCAATATTTTGGGTAGTGTTTCTCCCCCCCCCCCCTCTTTTTTTTTTTTTCTTTTCTTTAAAATTGCTGCTGCAGTTTTTGAGCCAAAACCAGAAGTTAATCCAGCATCAATAAGAAGTATAATTCCTTCCTTTATACACAGTCCCATCACAATATTATGATCACCAGCTAATATACAGAGTATCTGCTGTGTGCAGCATGGACAGCAGCTACATGGGCTGGGAGAGACACGAGGATCCTGGGAGATTGTCACTGGTATCTGAAGCTGACCGCATCCCATAGCTGCTGGAGGGTCCATAGAGCCAACACTACCATATTGAACCACAGATGTTTGGGGATTTAGGTGGTCAGGGTAGTGATTGCAAGTCTTGGTCCTCTTATAAACAACGTCGGACATTTCTAGCTGTGTGACATATTGCATTGTCCAGCTGGAATAGCTGCCCCAGGGAAGAGCATCTATATGTATGGGTCTATGTGATCCGCAATGCTGGATTCATACCCAAATTGGTTGAGAGTATCTTCCACATGGATCAGTGGACCAGAAAATGCCACAAAAACAGTCACCATACCATAACGGTACCAGCACCAACTTGTGCTCTTCCATCAATGATTGCAGGGTGTTTGTTCTCTGATGTTTGTCATCTGACATGCTTTCTGTTCTTTGAAGAGAAAGCGACCCTTTGACAGTCAACGGAGGTCCAACTCTGATGTGGCTGTAAAAAATAAAGCCTTTTCTCTGGATGCAGCTTCACTAGCAGAGGAGCACTGGCCATTCATCTGCTTCAGAGCCCCATATGCAGTAGCGTTTACTGGCCTGTTAGACACACGTCTGGTCGCCTTCTGGTTCATTTTGGCAGTGAGCTGCTCCCCTGTAGTATGTCGGTCCATCCCTTGTTTACCTCTCCTATCAATGACAAGTGGTGCTTCAATTTCCATGTCGCTTATTTGCAATGGCGCCGTTTGTCCACTCACGATACACTATCACAGCAGTACGGGAACAGTTCACAGACTGCGCAGTTTCAGAAATAATGCCAATTTTGTCCCGAAAGTCAATAACAGTCCTTCTTTGCAACTGATAAATTGCCCATTTTACCCATGACCGCATCGAGGGATATGTGTGCAGACAGTCTATCACACACCTTGTATACCCATCAAGCCAGCTCGCCACAGGTGACTTCCTAATTATGTTGTGTATTTACGGTTGCATCCACCCCTAGCTGTGGTTCACAAAACTGCAGTTTTTGTTTTTTTTATGTATTAAAAAAAAAATAAAAAAATAAGCAATGTGTGAAACCATCCAAATAGGGACTAACAGTAAATATTCGGTTTTCGTATTTAATAATAGTTAGAACCCAGGGAATCCATGTCAAATTACATCTGCAGCTACAGGGCCTTTCAAAAGTATTCGGCGCCCTTGAACATTTCAACCTTTTGCCACATTTCAGGCTTCAAACATAAAGATATAAAATTAAAAAATTTTTGTGAAGAGTCAACAACAAGTGGGACAATTGTGAAGAGAAACGAAATTTATTGGATATTTTGAACTTTTGTAAAAAATAAAAAACTGAAATTGGGGCGTGCAAAATTATTCGACCCCCTTAAGATAATACTTTGCAGCGCCACCTTTTGCTGCGAGTACAGCTGCAAGTCGCTTGGGGTTTGTCTCTATCAGTTTTGCACATCGAGAGATTGAAATTCTTGCTCATTCTTCCTTGGCGCAGATGGAGCTCAGTGAGGTTGGATGGAGAGCGTTTGTGAGCAGCTGGAGCTCAGTGAGGTTGGATGGAGAGCGTTTGTTGACAGCTGGAGCTCAGTGAGGTTGGATGGAGAGCGTTTTGTGAGCAGCAGTTTTTTAGCTCTTTCCACAGATTCCCATTGGGTTCAGGTCTGGACTGGGACTCGGCCATTCTAACACCTGGAGACGGTTATTTGTGAACCTTCCATTGTAGATTTTGCTTTATGTTGGGATCATTGTCTTGTTGGAAGATAAATCTCCGTCCATCTCAGGGCCCTTTTTCAGACTCCAACAGGTTTTCTTCCAGAATGTTCCTGTATTTGGCTTCATCCATCAATTTTAACCATCTTCCCTGTCCCCTGCTGAAGAAAAACCCAAACCAAAGAGCTGCCAACACCATGTGTGACAGTGGGGATGTGGTTCAGGTGATGACTGATTTTGGTTTCATCTGAGCAGAGCCCCTTCTTCCACATTGTTTGGTGTCTCCCAGGCGGCCCCTTTCTTCCACATGTTTGGTGTCCCCCCAGGCGGCCCTATTCTTCCACATGTTTGGTCTCCTCCCAGTCGGGTCCCTTCGTCCACATGTTTGGTGTCTCCCAGGCGGGCCCCTCTTCCACATTTTTTGGGGTCTCCCAGGCGCCCCCTTCTTCCACATGTTTGGGTCTCCAGGGCGGCCTCATCTTCCAATATGTTTGGTGTCTCCCAGGCGGCCCCTTCTTCCACATGTTTGGCGTCTCCCAGGCGGCCCCTTCTTCCACATGTTTGGCGTCTCCCAGGCGGCCCCTTCTTCCACAGGTTTGGCGTCTCCCAGGCGGCTTGTGGCAAACTTTAAACCAGACTTTTTATGGATATCTGTGAGAAATGGCTTCTTCTTGCCACTCTTTCATAAAGGCCAGATTTGTGCAGTGTACGACTGATTGTTATCCTATGGACAGACTCTCCCACCTCAGCTGTAGATCTTTGCAGTTCATCCAGAGGGATCATGGGCCTCTTGGATGCATCTCTGATCAGTCTTCTCCTTGTTTGAGATGAAAGTTTAGAGGGACGGCCGGGTCTTGGTAGATTTGCAGTGGTCTGATACTCCTTCCATTTCACTATGATCGCTTGCACAGTGCTCCTTGGGATGTTTAAAGTTTGGGAAATCTTTTTTTATCCAAATCCGGCTTTAAACTTCTCCACAACAGTATCACGGACCTGCCTGGTGTGTTCCTTGGTCTTCATGATGCTCTCTGCACTTTAAACAGAACCCTGAGACTATCACAGAGCAGGTGCATTTATACGGAGACTTGATTACACACAGGTGGATTATATTTATCATCATCAGTCATTTAGGACAACATTGTATCATTCAGAGATCCTCGCTGAACTTCTGGAGTGAGTTTGCTGCACTGAAAGTAAAGGGGCCGAATCATTTTGCACGCCCCACTTTTCAGACTGTAGCTATGTAGCCTTTGCCTACATGTTTAAAACTAATGAACAAGATGGGAAAACCGCTTTAAAAAAATCTGCTGCTAACATCTTGGTGCCATATATCACCGGAGAACTTCAGGGTTATTACCTTGATGGGACAGAGACTATTTTAAACAGGTCCCAAAATAACAGGTCGTCTTCTTTCCCATTCTGCATTGGTGAGTACCTACCAAAAGTCCCACAAGACAGGACAACCTGTGAATCAGTAACTGGATCATGGGTGCTCCAGGCTCATTGATCTAACGTCCCTGCTGGATACCACAGAAAAGACACCATAGCATATATCAGCCTGTAACGGTCAGTCATATGCAGTTACATCTATACATGTTCAGTTGGACCCATGGAGCATTGACCCTGGACATGGCTCTGAATTATGTATTCACTGTAGTAATGTTCGGTATTTAATTTTTTGCAATTTTTCTTTCCCCCTTTTTAGGCCTTTTCACGGACAGACCGACTTCTGAAACATAAGAGGATGTGCCAGGGCTGCCACACCAAAATTGCCGAAACAGAGTATGTGTTGTAGCTTATGAAATGTGTTTGGGACGTCCTGTAATCGCGACATTCAGATTATGTTCTTTCACTCGGGACATAAATATTCTCAGACCTGTTAAATTTCAGTATCTGAAAAAAAACAAAAAAACAACACACCGAAAGGCGCGGGACTGGAGACGGGATGACTTTTTATTTTAATTTTTTTTTAAAACAAACCACTTCCAGTTCAGAATTGTGCACATGAAGTCCTCTTGGGTTCAGATTGTTCTGATTGATGAAGTCTATAAATGTTTGTACATATGAATGTATATCTATGTGGAGCGACTCTTTCAGAGCTCCCCTGCTTGTATGACATGGCAAACGTCTACAGTGACTGAAGATTCTTCATGTAGCCCACAGAGGTTCTGTGTAAAGCCCATCTCCAGTGTATATACTGATATATTTGGATACGGCATCATTGGAAGATATTTCGTATACTCCTGCTTGCCCTCACCTACTCTTAGTCTGAGTATTAGCTCACCTTTGGAGTACAGGTTACTGACTTTCCTTAAAGGGGTTTTGCCACGATGTAATGTTGACGTGGGATCCTCCAAAATGGGTATTTAATCACTCTTCTAAATATATGTCATTACAAAAAGTGAAGCCTGTGAGAACTACAGGATTTCTCAGTCCCCCTTAGTTACCTGAAAGCTTCCACTACACACGACCGAGTAGCTGACAGGCCGCGCTTGCTTGAAACACTTCTTATCTGATGACGGAAAATGAATGAGCTTCAAGGGGCTGGATAGAAAGTGCAGTCTATGAGGCTGTGTCTGTGTCTGCTGTGTCTGCACTGTTGCAATGTCACTATTTTAGTTACGTTTTGAGACACTCCCTTATTCCTCACTCCTTGCTCACCCCCTCCCTCTCAGCCCTGCAGCTTTCATGACTCAGCGTGAGTTGTTGACATTCTCCCTGTGGTGATAGGGAAGTAAGTAATTTGCGTCCTGGCAAATCCCCTTTAAAGGGGTTTTGCCAGGACGTGAGTTCCTTACCTAACAGGCTGATACTCCCCTCTTGAGGCTTGAAAAAAGGGGAGTTGTGCTTCCGTGTTTAAAAAAAAACAATTACCTCCTCTGTGGTGTCATCACTCCACCTCCGATGCACGTTCCTGATACTCAGTCTCTGTAGTTGAGCAAACATTGTTTGGCTAATCCACAGAGGAGAACTGTATTGTGCACAAGCTATATGCGTTTTGTTTCTCCCTCTTATTTGCTCAGGAGAGAAGATAAGCTCAGCAGGCAGCCTTCTTTCATTCCTTCACAAACGCTGCAGAGGGAGGGGTGCTGAGAAGAGATCAAGGTAGCATGTGCATGTTAACACAGATAATTACATTACAACAAGTGGATTCGCTATACAAAAGATGCAAGATATATCTCCCTAGTCACTACAAAGCTCGTTCACGTTCCCTGCCATCAGATAAGAAGTGCAAACAACGCAAGCGTGGCCAGATCAGCTCCTGGTCTTGTCTAATGTAAACGGTCAGGAAACCAAGGGCATGTAAGGAAGGCTGTAGCTCTCAGAGGCTTCACTTTTTTTGATGACCTATATTTAGAAAAGCGATTAAATACCCATTTTGGAGGATCCCACGTCAACATTAGATCGTGGCAAAACCCCTTTGAAGCGACTCTTCCAGACTCCTCCGTCATGAGTCTCACTTGCTTTAGTGCATGTGCAGACATGACTTGTGGTTTAGTACTCACAATTTATCATAATTCTGCCCTTGCTGTAATGGAGGTCAGCTCTCCGTGCCCTGATTATCTCCTGAGCCTGTCATAGACTGTGTTTATACACAGCAGCCAATCTGAGGAGAAAAAGCTGCAGGTGGAGGAAGAGAGCAGCAGTCTGAACCAATCAGGAGACAGGGGGTGTGTCTCTGACTACCCCAGATTCCCTCTAGGCACTGTAGCTAAGCAGTAGTCACAGAGTAAAGCACTGCCATAATGGAGTTCAGCTCAAAAGCAGCTAAGGGGCAAAATCTAAATAGCTGGTATTAATCCCCTATTGGTACTGACTGACTTTGTTGAACTTCTCGATGGACCGTTGCTTTAAACACCCCGTTGACTGGTTGTAGATAAGCTGTAGGGAATCGGTTTTGCCTGCAGCCTAACTATTTTCGGTTTGCTTTGCTTCTTTTAATAGTATGTGTATATTGCACAATGCACAGTAATGCAGCTAGAATTGCTTTTAAAGAGGTTATCCAGAATCGGGGGGAAAAAAAAAGCAGCTGCTTTCAGCCAGAAATCACACCACATCTGTTCATGAATTGTGCATAGTATTACAGCCTCGATTCATAGACATGAATGGTGCTGGGCTGCAATACCATATCCAGACTTTGGGCAAAAGGGGCTCTCTCTCCCTCTCCCTCCCTTTCTTTTTTTTTTTTTTTTTTTTTAATTAAAAAAAAAAATGCTGCCACATAAGGCCATGTTCCCACAGCACAGTTTTTAAGCCGGTTCTCAGTTTTGCAACCCGGCTGAAAAACTTTTACACAGACCTTAATGGAAAATCTGTGTAGCGGTCCTCACTGCATGGATTTTCCGCCCCGGCGTTTTTTCAGATCGCTGGGGGTCCCAAAAACATTGAGCATGTTCATTCTTCCATCCGGTTTTTGGACGGAATATGAACATGTCTATGTGAAGGGGGAGAAAAGCCGTCCCCCTGCCGGCCGTGTGCACGGCACGATAAACCGACCTGTATTTGTCCTGTGCCGTGTGAACGGGCCCCTAAGTGTCTTTTTCTTCAGCCTGGGTGTATCCATTCAAAAGGGCGTGCCCATCGCATAGGATATGCCATCAAAGTCTAAAGGTGCAGATGTGGGCTTCCAAAAGTGCTGACTTAGAACAGAGAGCCGGTTGCGCTTGCACACTGCTCTTCATTCTGATCTATGGGAGTTCGGAGTACAACTCAATGCACCGCTTCCCTATACTAGGAACTCCCATAGGATAGATTGCAGAGTCATGCCCAAGGCTGACCAGCTCTCTGTGCATAGCTGATACTTTTGGAGGCCTGTTACCAAGTTGGTGCAGGTCCAATATATCACATTCTGATGGCATATCCTATTGATGTGCCATCATAGTGCAGAATGGGAACACCTGGTTTCCTGCCAGTCCGAGTTCTCTTCTATTGCACAGGGTGTTAAAGGTCAATGAAAAAGCTTGTATTATTAGTGTTTGTGGAGTCTCGTAGCAATGAGAGTACACATATTTTAAAGGGACTGTCCACCCCCTGTTCTGTTAATGAAAGTATGCCGCTGAGTCTCCCAAGGAAAAAAAAAAGTGTTTGTTTCAGTGATTTGCCTGTCCTCTATCCAGGTCTTCTGTCCGGCTCTGGCCAAACAAAAAGTCATTGCTGTAGCTTCTGGATGGCCGCAGCGGTCATGTCACAGTGTCGGTAAGGCTATGTTCACACAGCTTATTAATAATAATACAACGGGTGTTTCGGAAACACACAGATAAGCGCTTAATTCCAAAGTAGAGGGGGGGGGGGGGCAGCCATAGACCTGCATTGTCTGCGGAACGTATTTGCCGCTTACAATTGACATGTCAATTCTCCCCCAGCGCGTACAATACGATCGTATTCGCGGAGAGATGACGCATAGTCCATAGCTCTCTATGAGAGCTTGGAATCGCCATAATTGCGGCGCGCATTTTGCCGCGTATTAAGCACAGTACGCGAACAATTACACGCACAAATAAGCCTGGTCTTCCCTTTCCAATGCTGACTTCAGCCAGTGTCATGTGACTGCTGCAGAGGTGACTTTGTCTTCGGACAGAGACTGAAGACAACAGGAGAGTATGTGGTTTTTTTTTTTGGGGGGGGGGGGGGGGTATTTTCTTGAAGGCTCAGCCGCATATTTTTATTAACAAAGGGAGGAGAGCCCCTTTAAGTAACACAGATTCTTTATAACATTTGTGACTTTTGGTGTCCCCTTTGCATTTCGGGGGTTATTAACCTTGCTATGTTTTATTGTATAAACTTGCTCTGTTTCTACTAGAATTCCATTGTACAGAAACTGTTCAATAATAGTTTTACTTATATTTCTATTTTATAGTCTAAACATTTCGAAATAAGAATTTTTGTAGCATTAGGGGGCCGAATAGAAAGCGGCCTGTAAGTGGTTAATGAAAGGGGTTTATCTCCTTCTGGTCACAGTACTTCCACACTGAAGAAAAAGTGACATTGACCTATAGCAACCAGAGTCTATGTTGCACATTTTGTTCCAGTGCTGATTTCTGATAAGGGTATGTTCACATGAGTAAATAACGGGCGTATAGCAGCATGTACTGTGCACACCACGATACGCCCGCAGCGTCAGAGAGGCGCTAGCCAGCACCTCCCTCTGAAGCCTCTCACTGACATTGATTCTCCGGGGAGAATGGACATGTTAGTTCTTGGGCCCCGTTTACACAACGGATTTGGCCGCGGGTTCTCATCCTAACCTCGCCTCAAACTCGCGTCTCCCGACGCGGGTTTGCGGCGTGGGCGCTGGCCTTGGTCGTGGCGCAAAGGATTTGGGGCGTGGCTTGCGGCGAGGGTTTTCACCCATGCAAATTAGTAGGTAGGGGGCAAACCGCAGTGACGCGCGGCAACACCGCGCAGCCGCTGCGCTGAGGACTCCCTGTCAAGAATTGACGGGAGAGTTCTCAAACATGCACACAATAGGAAACCATGTTAATAAACTAGGCGCGATTTGACGCCGTTTTGGCTGCAGGAACCCGCGGCCAAATCCGTCGTGTGAACAGGGCTTTATTGTGCACTCGGGGAAAGAACAGGTAATCCTAGCTCTCAATGAGGGTTGTATTCTCTGGCCGTACTTGGGGCGTATTGAAGCACAATTGCATGCTGAAGTACAGACCAAGAATACGTCGTGTGAACATACCCCAATGGGCAACGAGTCTCCAAAATGATTCTGGTATAAGATCTCCATTGAAAAGTTAGGCCCCATTACATTTCAAGGCTACATCACTGCTGTCGGTATACTCTGAGTAGACTATACCATGGTGGAGCCGAAAGAGGCTATACCGCACTTGTGTCTGGCACATAAAGGTTATATGAACACAAGCCTAGACCAAAACGACTGTTTGCCATATAACCACCTTCGTCTCCACCATCAGATACATCCAGTTATCTTTTTCAAGGTATCCTGATACCTGCAACAGAGGCCCGAAACGTGATGTGAAAGGCGCTTTAATTTGACTACTGAATACTGCAGGGCTTCACTGAAGTTTTTGGACCCCCTGTAGGAGTTTTATATCTTTAAGGGCCGGTTCACACGGCTTATTCAAGCCGTAATTGCGGGACGGATTTCGCCCACAAGTACGGCTTGAACGCGGGGCGGGGGCGCTGCCCGCCGGCCCCATAGACTTTCATTATCCACGGCGTGTATCCCGCCGGGATAATGAACATGTCAATTTCTCCCCGCCCGGCGGATTCACCGTGCGGGGAGGAGAGACGGCATCCATAGTTCTCTATGAGAACTGTGGATTACTGTAATGGCTGGGACGGATTCCAGCCGTATTGCAGCGTAGTACGGCGTGCAATACGGCTGGAATATGTGCCCAAAATAAGCCGTGTGAACGGCCCTTTATGAGACACGGGAAGACTTCCTTTGGTCCTCGTGCTACCAAATGGAATGAATTAATGCAGGACGCTGGGCCTTATGTATGAAAACTCTCTAGCAGTAAGACTCTTTGTCGCCCATAGCAACCAATGAGCGCTCATAGCAACCAATCAGAGCTCCGCTTTCATTTCATAGAGTACTCTAGAAATATAAAAGCTGAGCTCTGATTGGTCGCTGTGAGCAGCATACATAAGGGCCATAGTCCGCATTCATCATGGGCTTGTCTCATATATGTTCTGTTTTTGGTTTTAAGAAATAACAATTAGCAGCTATTGTTGTTAGGAAACTTTCCTGAATTGATAGGTTGTCTTTTACTTTTAGAATTGATAGGTTTTCTGTCATTTTTATTCTGTTACAGTAGTTTTGATCATATTTTCAGACCGTAACACAAGCCGATCAGTCTGTAATTAACATTCTACAACATCCAAGCTCACAGTCACTCACAACTTATGTTTGTAGTTTATGATTAGGAAATAGATCTGCACCTACGTATTACTAAGAGCAGATCTGCAGGACCCTGCTCACACGAGCGACGTGGCCTCCATTTATAATAGAAGATGTCCAGCGTATAATGATGCACCAGCTTTATTTGAATAGCTATGCTATGATGAAGGGTCTATAGGACCTGAAACGCGTAAGCTTTTGCTGCAGGTTTGTGTGTTTTTACTCCAATTCAATCAAGCTGGTGCATCGTTATACGCTGGACATTTTCTATCTTTCATTTAAAGATTGCCGCAACAAGTCCATGCGTTTGGGCCGGGTGAGCTGGTGACAACCTATTTCCATTTATAATAAAGCCTCGATGATTATGAAAGATTGTATTGACTTGTAATAGGGTCTCTTAGGTTAGCTGATATTTTTGTGCTTTCAGCAGAAGGAAACGCGGTGAGAACTACTCTATGTGAACTACTCTATTCTTACTGTTAAAAATACAGGAACCCTGGAAAAAGCTAAAATAAAAAATAAAATAAAAAATTAACTGAAGTGTAAATTTTATAGGAAATTAAAGTGTTCTTAGGGTAAGTTGGCATATGAATGTTACCTCCCATAGACGCTATAGTTTTGAATACAGATGTATAACATGGCGTATTTGCTGCTTATCCATAGAAGAAAATAGAGCTAATGTAGTCAATTTGTGACTGTTTGCTCTGAACAGACTTTCTTTGTGCTGAGCTACGTTTATCAAACCCACAAAGAAATGATGTATGACTGAAAACTGAGCAAACATGGTTGCAACCTAAGTTTATGCGATTTTCTTCTATAGGTATGTGACCGCTATGCCGCAGTATGTGTGTGGATACCTGCTAGCAGGTATTTCAATACATAGCACCCGTGGAGGGCAACATTCATATGGGGTTTGTTGGCCAGCCAGATAAAAAAAAAAAAAAAAAGTTACTTGAATGTGTCCGTCATTGAAATTGATTACACATGCATTCAGTAAGGTAGCTGCCCCGATTTCCCTCTGAATGCTGGGCCTGCTCTTTTTCTGGATTTGTTCTGACAAAGAAAGTAAGATGCCCCCCTCCCTCTGTGTTGGCACAGAGGGCCTGGCTATGTGGCTCACTTAAGTAGTTAGTTGAGCCCCCTACTCTTAAAGGGGTTGTCTCACTACATTGATTCATCTTACCTCAGTCCTGTTTTCTTGGTTTCACTTTGAATTCAGGGGCGTTTTTTTACTGGCTTCACTAGCTGCAGTAGACGCCAGGTCTGTAGCTATAGAACCTGTGCTGGTAGCCTATCAGGAGAGATCTAACAGGTCTGTAGCTATAGCGACCTGAGGAGCTGATGCAACCCATACAAGAGGGTTATCTAGGAATAGGTAGGACATTGTTAATGACATATATTGCAAAGTGACTTGTTTTTGCAAGATCTTTAACATAAAAAGCAGCAATCCTTATAGCGAGACGACCCCTTTAATGGAGCACAGGCTAGGTTAGCTATTGAACTCAATCATATAGCCAGCCCCCTGCAAGGATGTGACTAGTCGCCTGCCAACGCAGAAAGAGAAGAACAGACTTGAAAGAGGAGCAGGACTGAAGAGATAGTGGGGCATCAAAACTGCTATTATACTCAAATATATTGATGGATGCAAACAATTTAAATTTCAGAGGCAAGAATTTGTATCTCACTGCACGACCCCATTTACTAACCGCAAACATTAGCACTGTGTTTGTGCCCAGATAATATTTAGTTGAGGCAGTAACTTGGTCAGTATTTTTCATCATTATTTGTAACCAAAAAGCGGATTAAAACGTTCAGAGAAAAATATAGTTTGTAAATTTTCTGTATTCTTAAGGTAAAATATTGACCAAAATGTTTCCATGTAAAAGTGGCCTTAGTTACAGAATTCAATGCGTCTAGCTGTTCTATGTTTTCTACAATGTTACTGCAGAGCATCATGTTGGTATATGCTTCTATTTGCTAATATGTAGCTTTATAAAATCTTGTTTTTATGGTCTAAGATCCATATTTTTGCTATGTTAGGTGTTACAGGTACCTGGTTTAGAGTATCATACACAAATCACCATCTAAATCCATTAGTGTCCCTGTGACCTCTCCTGACATGTCTGTTGTAGTAAATCCCTGTGAAATAACAATCCTGGAGCATCTTCTCTTATAACTCTGTTTTTTTTTCTGTTCCCTCTGTTTATTCCTCCTAGAAATGTATGACGGAGTCTGTCAGCTGGGTGTTACCAATTAGGGGAGTGTCCCTGCACAGTGCAATATTGTCCTGTCAGTGTGTGGGGACACACCCATCTGCCTGATTCAATAAGTCTGCGTAAAATTTAAGTGTGGAATCCACAAAGATTCTGACTGACGTCTGTGTCATCCGATGCGGTATTTTTTTTTTTTTTTTTTACTAAAGCACGTGCTTATTGGATGTGGATTTAGAGGCGTTTTTTAGGTTTGGGTGTCATTTTCTTTGTTTTGGCTATGGGCCCGTTTACACGGCACTGGACAAATACCGGTCGATTTATCCGACCGGTATTTGTCCGGTTTGTGTGCCGTCCCCACGACCGTGGGGGGACGGCTTTTCTCCGCGATTAGCTTGTTGACTTGACTTGTTTATACGCCGTCCGAAAACCGGACGGAAGAATGAACATGTTCAATGTTTTATCGGGCAGCCAGCGGTTTGAAAAACCCGTGCAGTGGGGACTGCTGCACAGGTTTTCCATAGAACCCCGTGTGTTGGTTTGCGGCCGGTTTTTCAGACGTTGGCAAAACCGCAAACCGGTACCGTGGGGACAGGGCCTAAGGACCTCAAGGCAGTAGCCACGTGGGATCTGAATAAAAATCCTTGTTGTGTGGACAAAACCGGATACATTTCTAGGAGGAATAACAGAGGAACCAGACAACACCGAGATATGAGAGAAGAGGCTCCAGAATTGGCATTTTAAAGGGGGTTTGAAACAGACCTGTCAGGAGATGTCACAGGTCCTCTTTAAGGGATCTGCCTGGTCATGTCGGTCATGGAGTGCTAGTTATTTACAGGGCTAAATACATTGTGCATTTTAAAGTAGTAATTCTGTCCCATAGAGACAGAATATATATTATTTTACAGAAGATTGAAGGTTGAATGGCATTATATTTCCACTAACACTGGATTTCAGTGTGACCTTACACTAGATTCAGACGGTTCTACTATAAAGAGTGGGATGTTCTGACTGATGAGTATATGAAAGCTTTTAGGCTGTAAAAATGCTACAAAATCAGCCTTAAAATCCAAATCTTCCCACAGATCATGATGTGGATTTAGCCCACCGTTTCCACAATTTGAAAATGTGCTGTATGGTTAAAATTGGCTGCAATTTTTTTTGCTGCGTATTAGAACCATTGACTTGCATTGTATTGTACTTTTTGTTTTGACATTTTAGTGCACATTATGCAACTAAAAGGTGTAAAACCAGCCTAATTTCTGAATGGCTACATTTCCTGTTAATGGGGTTGTGCCGCGCATTTTTCCTACGTCTGATTTGACACTAGGCATGGAGAGATGGTACTGCCCGCCGCATGGGACTGTCCATGCCTGGCAGATATTGTGCATGTGTTGTATAATAGTTTATAGGAAATGTGCATGATACTTGCTGATAGTGTTACGTTTTAGATTCGGGTTTGGCCGGAATCGAAGCATGGTAGACCTCATCCTGCCCGGCAATGAATCGGTGGCCTGCTGATCAGACTGGCAAAACAAGGTGTGTTATTTGCTAGATGTGGGCTGGACTCTTAGGCCCGGTTCACGTGGCTTATTCAAGCCGTAATTGCGGGACGGATTTCGCCCGCAATTACTGCTTGAATAAGGGGCGGGGGCGCAGCTCGCTGGCCCCATAGACTTTCGTTATAGACGGCGCGTTACCCGCCGGGATAATGAACATGTCAATTTCTCCCTGCCCGGTGTATTCGCCGAGTGGGGAGGAGAGACGGAATCCACAGTTCTCTATGAGAACTGTGCATTTCCGTAATGGCTGGGACGGATTCCATGCCCAAAATAAGCCGTGCGAACGGCCCTTTGGGGTATGTTCACACGGCTTATTTTGGTACACATTTCCGCCCGTAGAGAGCTATGGATTACGTGTCATCCCCCCGTGCATACAGTATGATCGTACTGTATGCGCGGGGGAAGGATTGACATGTCAATTGTTTGCGGCGCTTATGCCACTGACAATGCATGTCAAGGGTGCCAGTGGGCTGTAACCCCCCCCCCCTCGCCCCCAAGGAAAATACGTGCTGACTAGTGCGTGCTTCCAAAGCACCCGGCTAATTGCGGCACTTACTGTACGCACCGCAATACACCGTGTGAACATACCCTTAGGCTATGTCGGCACAGCTCTGGTTGAATTTTTGGCGGCTTCAGTGTTTAGAATTTGAAGAAAGTCTGACTAACCAGTACCCCATAGACCGCAATAGAAAATCTGTGCCATAGTCTTCACAGCACAGAATTTCTACTGTCGGATTTCGAAACCGCCAGAATATAGAACATGTACTATCTTCCGGCGGATTTCCATACAGTCAATGTACTGGGTCGGCAGCAAATCCGACAACTGACTGCGTTTTTCCGTGCAAACCCGCGCCGAAAACTGCAGCAGGTATTTCAACATTAGCTGTGTAGACGTAGCCTTATTGGGAGCCTCATTGAGTGCTGCTCATTTCCCAATCTGATGGGCAGGTCACAGCTTGGTATGTTGATGCTCTAGCATGATTTAGTTTGGGCCAGACTCCAATCCTAAGCGCAACACTCTAGGCATCAAATAGTTGCTTCCTCCCAGAAAGCAGCAGTGTCTCTCCCCTTCTTATGGCAGATCAGGTAGACAGCAGCGCAGCCGCCTTCTCCCCAATCAACTCATTTATGTAACATACAATGTTCTTTCATTGCACGGTTCATTTATTTTGTAACCATTGTAAAGTCTGAAATCTTTTCCCAATGGTTGTGTGGCACTACCCGGCCAAATGATGATTAGCTTTAATGTAAAGTCGCTGCCACTCACCTGTGCTCTTTATATCAATTATGAAACCGGTTCCATTGTTAGCAGGTTTAGATTCAATTTTAAAGATTTATTCTTTTCTATTTTTTTCCTTTAATTTTTTACCATTTAGACATGTTGGGTTTTAACTTTAGAGTAGTTAATCTTTTATTTTTCCTGAATAAGTGTAGTTTTATAACACTGTACAGTCTGTTGTATCCTTTTCCCATCTTATGACCAGTGTGTGTAGAATATTTAAATAAACTTGTGATTTTTTTATACATATTCTGTTTCAGCTGTGTTTTTTATCCAGGTACACGTTGAAAACACAGTGACAGAACTGAAAGAGGAATTATGAAATTGAAGGATTTTGATATGCCAGCAGTGCATGATAAAGAGCAGTAGGAGCTGAGGAGATATTACAGCGCCTTGCGAAAGTATTCGTCCTCCTTGAATTTTCAACCTTTTGCCACATTTCAGGTTTCAAACATAAAGATATCAAATTTTAAATTTTTTTGTGAAGAATCAACAAGTGGGACACAATTGTGAAGTGGGACAAAATTTATTGGATATTTTAAACTTTCGTAAAAAATAAGCTGAAATGTGGGGCGTGCAATATTATTCGGCCCCTTTCCTTTCAGTGCAGCAAACTCAATCCAGAAGTTCAGTGAGGATCTCTGAATGATCCAATGTTGTCCTAAATGACTGATGATGATAAATATAATCCACCTGTGTGTAATCAAGTCTCTGTATAAATGCACCTGCTCTGTGATGGTCTCAGGGTTCTGTTTAAAGCGCAGAGAGCAACATGAAGACCAAGGAACACACCAGGCAGGTCCGTGATACTGTTGTGGAGAAGTTTAAAGCCGGATTTGGATACAAAAAGATTTCCCAAACTTTAAACATCCCAAGGAGCATTGTGCAAGCGATCAGATACAAATGGAAGGAGTATCAGACCACTGCAAATCTACCAAGACCCGGCCGTCCCTCTAAACTTTCATCTCAAACAAGGAGAAGACTGATCAGAGATGCAGCCAAAAGGCCCATGATCACTCTGGATGAACTGCAGAGATCTACAGCTGAGGTGGGAGAGTCTGTCCATAGGACAACAATCAGTCATACACTGCACAAATCTGGCCTTTATGTGAGAGTGGCAAGAAGAAAGCCATTTCTCAAAGAGATCCATAAAAAGTCTGGTTTAAAGTTTGCCACAAGCCGCCTGGGAGACGCCAAACGTGTGGATGTGTTCACAAACGCTCTCCATCCAACCTCACTGAGCTCCAGCTGTTTTCCAAGGAAAAAGTAGCAAGAATTTCACTCTCTCGATGGCAAAACTGATAGACATACCCCAAGCGACTGGCAGCTGTAATCGCAGCAAAAGGTGGCGCTACAAAGTATTAACTTAAGGGGGCTGAATAATTTTGCACGCCCCACTTTTTAGTTTGTTTTTTTTTTTTATAAAAAAAGTTTAAAATATCCAAGAAATTTCATTCCACTTTACAATTGTATCCCACTTCTTGATTCTTCACCAAAAAAATTTAAATTGTATATCTTTGTTTGAAGCCAGAAATGTGGCAAGAGGTTGAAAAGCTCAAGGGGGACGAATACTTTTGCAAGGCACTGTATATATTCAAGGGTCGTTCAACAACTAAGGCCTATTTTACTATATTGGCCCATAACATCTGAAGCAGATATCGGCGGTGTGGCAATAGAGAACCTTTCTGTCAATATACATTCAATTTTGTTGCAGATGGCAGCAGAGGGGTGGCCTGGCAAAATAATATCTGACTTGAAAGTGCATCTAAAGCATGTGGAAAAAATTGCGCCCATCAACATTCATGGATCTGGTGCCTTCTGACTTCCACCTGCTTGCGCTGATGAAAGATGAACTGCGTGGGCAACATTTTCCTAGGAAAAATGCTTTTGCCTGTGGTTGGCAAATGTGCATGGCCGAGGGTGGTGCCTATGGCAAAAAATAGCATTTTTGTAGCTGAGAATGTGCTCTAGCAGGTAATGATGTTATGCTCTTTGTAATTTCCAAGGTAAGTATGTTTAAGATCCAGCACCTTGAAAGGGTTGTCTCACTACATTGATTCATCTTACCTCAGTCCTGTTTTCTTAATTTCACTTTGAATTCAGGGGCGTGGTGACTGGCTTCCACTAGGCTGCAGTAGAAGCCAGGTCTGTAGCTATAGCAACCAGTGCTGGCAGCCTATCAGAGATTGAACAGGTCTGTAGCTATAGCAACCAGTGCTGGCAGCCTATCATGAGAGAGTGAACAGGTCTGTAGCTATAGCAACCAGTGCTGGCAGCCTATCATGAGAGAGTGAACAGGTCTGTAGCTATAGCAACCAGTGCTGGCAGCCTATCATGAGAGAGTGAACAGGTCTGTAGCCATAGCGACCTGAGGAGCTGATGAAGCCCATACACGAGGGGATATCTAGAATAGGTAGGACACTGTTCATGGACATATATTGCAAAGTGACTTGTTTTTGCAAGATGTTTAACATAAAAAGCAATCCTTGCAGTGAGACAACCCCTTTAAGAATAAAATCAAGATTTTCAACACACTTGCCTTGGAAATTATCTAGTACTTGAGTGCCCTTTGGGGTATATAAATGTCCCCTGCTATAGATGCCCCTCTGAGCCAGTTAGTGGATCTAACTCTGACACATGTGTCCCATCAACATTTTAACTTAATACATTTCCTACAGCTTATTCCTAGAGGAATTGGACCTTTTTATGAAGAAAACTTTGAAAACTACTAGCGATTTTGGAAATTGCTGAGTTATTAGAAAGCGGAGGTATCTTAAAAAACCTCATGATAATAAATAGTTCTTCCTTTTTATAAAACCCCTAGGAGAACCTGTGTTTGGCTATACATTTCCTTTTCAGTGGTAATAAGGGCGATCTGCTCTATTAGAGGGATATTCAAAGCAGAGCTCCCTTTAGTGGGGCATATGGGTCTGATTTGTTGTCTTGAAAGGGGTTCTCCACTCTTCCCATCTTTCAGAAAGGTTCCTGGATAGTAAGTTAACTACAAAGTTTCTCACTGTTTGGAGCAGCAGCCATTCGCTCTTATTTGTGGGAAAACATGACCCTTAGGCCATGTTCACACGGCTTATTTTGACGTAGTTTTGGACGAGGTTTTCAGAGCGTTTCCTCGTCCAAAATGCTTCCACAACCCCCCAGTTCATTTCATTGATTCCTATGTAAAACCTCATTGTAGTTTACACACAACGAGGTTTTTACACGCTTCTTTGGAAGAGCTGATAAAGAAGTGTCATGTGAATTCTTAAGGCGTGTTTTAGGCACGGTTTTCGGCACGGTTTTTGTCCTGGCTATTTATTTGTATGGGTGAAAACCTTGTCGAAAACCTCGCCGAGAAACGCCTCTAAAACCTCTTCTGAAGAAGCGTGTTTCAGGCCAGGTTTTGGGCGCGGAAATGCTCCGAAAACCTAGTTAAGTACCACATCGAAATAAGCCGTGTGAACATACCCTAAGGCTATGTCTACACAGCACCGGTTTACTGTCGGATTTTTAAGCGGATTCTGTATTTAGAATCCAAAAAAATCCAACTGTAGATCATCCACATAGACCTCAATAGAAACTCCAAGCCGTATCATAAATAGGTCAGATTTCTAATCTGATATCCATTCAAAAAACTTGAAACGTTCTATAATCCGTCGTATTTCACTTGAATATGGTGGAGTATAATAATGTTAATGGGCCGAAATACGAAAACTGACCAGAAAAAAAAAAAACGCGGTAAAAAACTAAAACAGATTGAAAAATACTGGTCGATTTTTTTTTTTTTTTTTTTTTTTTTTTTTTTTTTTTTTTTTTCTATAACGGGAATCCGTGGTATAAGGTGTGGAAAGGCCTAAGGGTATATTCACGCAGTGTTTTCCAGATCCGTTTTTTGATCTGTTTTTCGGACCCAAAATGGATCCCAAAAAACCGTATCCAACAATGTGCAGTTTGATTTACATTGGTTTCAATGTAAAACAAGCATCTCCGTTCAGACGAGTGATCACTGCTGTGTGTTTACTTGCGTCTTTAAAATGCACTTTTCAGATCCGTTTTAAGAATTGACATGTGAAATCCCCAAAGGAAACAATGGAGTGTGCTTTTGGAGCTCGAAAAATTTAAACAAAAGCGCAACACGGGTACGTTTTGGATGCGATTTTGATACGAAAAGCGCATTCGAAAAACGCATTGGATTAAAATTTGAAGTGTAATACCTAGCGGTCTCATTTGATCTAGAAGAGCTGTTTGATTTTACATGTGTTTCAGAGGAAGCCCAACAGAGGGCGCTATAACAGCATTTTACATGTGTTTAATGTTATAAACCACTTTTTTATATGTATTGAATGATATAAAAGCAGTTTTTTAGTATAGAATGGGTGTTTATAGAAATTATAGAAGCTTTTAATATTAAATTTACTATGTGTGGTGTATATGTGTATGTATATGTGTGTGAGATATATTATATATATAATATATATATATATATATAATCATATATATATATATATATATATATATATTATAGATTAGATATATATATATAGCAAAACGCATCTGCAGCTGCTTTTTTGGATACGTTTTTTGGATGCGGTTTCTCTTCTGGTAAAAAAAAAACGGATCCAAAACGCCATGTGAACATACCCTAAGGGTACAATTTCCCTGCAGCACTAACAAAAGAGAAATGAAGCATTGCACAGTGGTCATTGAAATCAATAGGTTGTCTTTGTAATGCAGAACAGGGTAGGTTCTCCAGAGCGGTAGACTCTCTTTGTAATCGCTTGACATGGGATTCGGAATTCACTAAAAGAGTTTATGAAATAGGTTCTCTAAACCAGGGAACTTTTAAATGCTGGAATTCTAGCTTTTTGCATTTGTAGCATAAATAAACCGCTACTTTACAGAGAGGATATCTTGTGTAAAATAATATCCTGGCAATTCTAAAAGATCAGCCAAGATTTCCCCTACAGGTAATAATTTGGTCATAGCAGCAAATTCATAAAATGAACAGCATTTATTTAGTATTTCATCTTCAGGCTTTGTTCACATCTGAAGCCCATGTTGCAGTTCTGTCATTTTATGGAAACAGTAGTTCATCATGCAGCATTTTACGTCCCATCAATATCCTAAAATTGGACAGTTTCTGTTAAAAGGGGTTAGTTATCAAAGCTTAAATTCCATTTTTTTGTGATGGAATGGAAAAGTTTTTCTGGAATGTCCGAAGATTCTTTAGGACCTTCCAGTTTTACTATCCAGATATGATTTTTTTTTTTAATGGTTCCTCCAATATATTGACACATATAACAAACATCCATACTAAAGGGTTTGTCTCACCATGTTGTTTCGCAGAGTCAAAGGCAGCTTTACACTCGCTCTGCCTTTCTCGGGCTGTGAGTGGTTCTATAGCAGTGATTTAGCATATTTAGCTCCTCAAGAAGTAGCGGAGACATTACAAAGACATAAGTGCAAGAGATTTCATCTATGTAAACAAATCTGCAAGTGATCTGAGGTGTGAAATCAATTGCTTATCTGTAAACTAACTTTGTTAGAACTAAGTCTCTGCTCCTAACCATGGTGACGTCGCTCCTTGCTCTGTGTCTAATCTGGAAGGGAGATATGGACTCTGGGTGCACAGAGAAACTTCTGTGCACACAAGAGCAGATACAATCTCTATCTTTTGACCAAGGCAATATAAAAAGACCAATATATGTATGTTCCTTATATGTAGAAAGCTAATGTTTGTAGTGAGAAAACCCCTTTAACATCAAAGGGCTGTTTCCATCTGGTTTCTTCCCTACCCAGCCTAAGTCTGTGCCTGCCGCAGGGATCGGAGAGCTGAACTTGTTTGTGGCTCTCTCCATTATCTCTATGGGACTTCCGAATGCCAGCTCGGAATACCCCTTTAACTTGTAACACTATATGTGAATTCAGGGTACTATTGTCCTTTTATATTGATTATGGTCAGAGTTTGATTCAGGGTGTGTAAAGCCATGTCCATTTCTGCATTTTATTCCTCTTTTTGGTGGATTTTGATCCAGATTTCCATCATTTTGACATAAAGATTAGAGCCGTGTGCTTCGCTTTTTTTCTGGCAAATGTAATATAAACTTCTCAGATCCGTTTGCTGCCATTCAGATGACTTGTTTGACCGGTCCACTAAACAGAAGCCATACGCAGATGTAAACTGAGCCACTAATAAGACCTTCGTATGGTCAGCAGTCCTTACATACAACTATCCAAGATGCAGGATTAGAAAAACGTGGCTGCTTTTATACAGAAACGGTGCCACACCTCTCAACAGGTTGTGTATGGTATTGCAGCTCAGCCCCATTCTTTTCACTTGAGCTGTAACTCCATACACAATCCATGGACGGGTTGGTACCGTTTCTGGAAGAAAGCAGACATTATTTCTTAATCTGGTAGAACGGCTCGGCCGTATCATTATGGTAAAAACGTTCAGCTTTGAAACATGGCTACTATTCAAAGCTGCCATGGAGTGGGAAATAATTTGGATTGTCTCACCATGTTAATAAGTTATACTTTTGTGTATCAGAAGCAAGCCACCCTATATACCACAAAAGTACCTGCCAAAGACATTGCAAACTTACAGTAAAATATATATGTTTTAGGTCTGGAACAAGTTTTTCCCCATACTCCCCAAGTTTCGGTATTCAAAGACACGTGTTCATTACCACAGGTAAGAGAAGGTCCCACAACGCTGCGAAAGACCATTAATGTGTGTATCAGGTGCAAAGACCCTCAGTGTGCCAAATTTTATGTCGTAGGGGAGCGGCCATTTGAATGTGACATGTGCGACATGAAGTTTGTTCAGAAATATCAATTGGACAGACACAAACGCGTTCACAGTGGAGAGAAGCCCTACCAGTGAGAACGATGTCAGCAGGTGAGTAATGGCCGAAAGGTATATTTATTTTTCTGAGTTTAGTCGCAATACTATATAAATTAGTCTGAAGAGTGTGGGTGTGGGTCATGTTCTGGTGCAAACCCAGATTTGTTGTACAGCGCCTTGCGAAATTATTCGGCCCCCTTGAACCTTTCAACCTTTGGCCACAGTTCAGGTTTCAAACATAAAGATATAAAATTTTAATTTTTTTGGTGAAGAATCAACAAGTGGGACACAATTGTGAAGTGGAACAAAGTTTATTGGATATTTTAAACTTTTGTAAAAAATAAAAAATTTCTCCACATTGGATCATTCAGAGATCCCCACTGAACTTCTGGAGTGAGTTTGCTGCACTGAAAGTAAAGGGGACGAATAATTTTGCACGCCCCACTTTTCAGTTTTTTTATTTATTTTTTTACAAGAGTTTAAAATATCCAATAAATTTCGTTCCACTTCACAATTGTGTCCCACGTTGATTCTTCACAAAAAAAATTTAAATTTTATATCTTTGAAGCCTGAAATGTGGCAAAAGGTTGAAAAGTTCAAGGGGGCCGAATACTTTCGCAAGGCGCTGTATGTGATCATCATTTGGCTTAGTTGCTCGTTGTGTTAGTAATTGATTAAAAAAAAAACAGAGAAAGTGACTGGTTTAGATGTTATAGCTATTGGCACATTATTGTTGAGTTGCCAGAACCGGTCTGCCAGTTTGTTGTAAAGGTATCGGGGCTCAGGTGAAATAGCAGATACAATCGTTAGATGAGAGGTGCTGTTTTTTTAATAGAACAGCCATGTTTTTTTAGTGTCCTACACCCCCCTCAAATATAGGTTGAAGGGAATGTGTCATCCAAAAATGAGTCATTGTTTAAGTCCCATTTTTATGTTAAACAAATTTTTTAGGATTTTTATTTTTTTTTTATTTTTTCATATCACTTTCAATAATTTTTTTAAAATTCTTAAGTCTTGCAGTTTTCACTTTGGCCAATAGGCCTTGTTTGCACTGCTTTAACAGCAGTCAGATGCTTTACAGCAGCTTTATACACATAGGAGACTTAAGACTGACTCAATCCCATTGACTTCTATAGGAGAGTTTTCTAGTCTTGCTCTGTGACCTGGGAAGAACTACTGTGCAGGGAGGTGAAAGGGTGAACTGTGACTATCTCCTCTTGTGATTGGTGGATCCTGTGTTATCTATTCACACTGGTGTCTCCTTTCAATTTGACCCTCTTTGTACTGATAATGAGCAGACAACTGAGAATCTTTCTCTACAGAACAGAAAGTGTCAGACTGTTATTAGGCCTAGTGGCCAAAGTGAAAACTGTAGGACTTAAGAATGAATAAAAAATATTGGAAGTGATATGGAAAAAAATAAAATAAAATGTAACCAAAAATTCTTAAAAAATGTGTTTAACATAAAAACGCGAGTTAAACAAGAAGTCATTTTTGATGACACATTCCCTTTAGCATGTTAGGCATAAATACTATGAAAGCTCCTGCTCCATGTTCCAGATATTTGCCAAAAGTCCCTTCATCGTGATGGTGTATACTGGCAGAACTTTTTTTTCCCTACTCTATAGAAAAGTTCAGAAGATTCCACTGCCAAAATATATATGTATTAAAAAAAAAAAAAAAAAAGTTTTCACTATGTGTTATACCGTTGTTGTTGTTTTTTTTGTATAGTGGCTTCACAGTCACGTTAAGGAATACTCCCAAAATATACAAGGTGTGAACATACACTTGCTAACAAAAAAAATAATGCACTCAGAAGGAGTTGTTGAAATTAAGTGAAACTTTATATGTGTGACTGTAATAATATATCTGTGATTACAATATTAGAGTGAACGGATAAGTTTAGTGGGGAAAACTGTACAATGGAAAGGAGACAGTAATACCTTGTTGGCAGCCTATAACCTGGATACAAGAAGAGATATGGTTGGGTGGGCAGATCTGGCAGAGAAACCGTTACTGGGTGTGAATGAGCATTATCCTGCTGAAAATTAACAAATGAAAGCCATGAGAGGCAACACATGTCCTGTCCTAAACTGTTTAGGGTCCCTTGTATCACTACTAGGGATGAACGACTGTCATATGTGCTGGCTCTCCAGATCAGAACACCAGCAGTGGGGCAGCATGTCAGAGTTGAAGTTCTTGCCATGAGGCCTTCAACCCAACGATCGTTGAATTCTGAAAAGAACCTGGACTTTTTGCTAAATATGATATGGTTCTAGTCCATAGCTATCCAGGTCTCATTTACAAACCGAATGCAAACCAAGTTAACAGTGGTTGTCTGTGGCAAGGTATGTAATGAACACTGTGAGACCAAATTTCCTAAATACATGGAAATAGTCTGGGTTGGAAACGGGTTTGTAATGAAAGTGTCACCTGTGCTTGGAGGGTGGCCAAGGAAACCATAGGAGCTGCTTGTGCTTGATGGTGGAATGACCATCCTGTCTACTGATGGTCTATCTGGGCCATCCAGAGCCTGTTCACCATGTTTGCCCTCACATAACCACTGGTCCCAATACAGCTTGTTTAGAATGGGCAACTTGTTGAAACAACCATTCTCACAATTCAATGATGTGTCCCCTCTCAAAGTTTGTCAATTGGGCAACATGTCTAGTAGAAATACTGCAAACCCCCTTATATAAACAGGGATTTAAAAAAATTTTATCACGGGCAAATTTTTTAATCCCGGGTTAAAAAACAAAAACTTTTACTAGACTATCTAAAATTTTAAACCCAATCAAACCCCCTTTTTTTTATTTTACCATATTTTTACCTAGATAAATACAGATACGTGTACTACCCGTCAGGGGAGAAATTCGCCCCGAAAAAGGGGCGGCTCCGGCTTTTATGACAGACAATTCACTTTTATGGTTGTAAAAAAACCCTTTACATCCCAGTTTATCCCGACGTTTTTTCCCCCCGACAATTTTAGGGTTCACCCGGGGATTAAAAAAACTCCTTTTCGCTGGGGAAAAAGAGTACGTTTTTAAACAACGCATATACAACATGTCTTCAACACAATACCCCCTATTAAAATTAATAGGGGGATGATACTTGGGCTTAGATGCTGAAGGTAAAAGGGAATTCCCCCCGCAGTTTCCTTTTGGGTTATGCGGGCCCCCCCAGGATAAGGGGGGATACAGAGAAAAATCATCTGTTTCCCCCTTAAAATTTACCTCCAAGGGCCCCCTAAATGTATAAAAAAATGGGGCCCCAAACATTTTCCAAATTGGGGTATGTTTTTAGTTTAGGGCCTATTCCCGGGTTCCATATAGTGTGGGGCGCGTATCCCAAAATCTTTGATTTACCCCGGGGGCCCGGTTACTGGACTGCCCCAAGGCCCGGGAAAGGGGGAAAAGCATGTCATTTCCGGTTTAATGCGGCCCGGGAACGCCCACTGCGCATGTCTGAAAGCCGGCCCAGCCCAAATGGGCGCCCGGCGTTTAAATACTGCATTTTTTTTGGCCGCATGTCTGGAAGAAAGATACATGTCATTTCCGGGTTTATTTGCTCCCGGGGGTTTACTTTGCACTTTTTAAAAAAATACAGTTCGGTCTCTGCGTGAAGCTAAAATTGGTGCCTGACCACAAAAATGCATAACACTCGGGAGTTCACCTAGGGGAAAAAGTGCCCTTCCCCGACGCCACCCCATCTACTCCAATGTATATTGTTTAGCAAATTTTGGGCGGCGGGATTCTCCCCTTTTAAATTTTCCTCTGAATTTCCCAGAGCAACTAAAAATTTAACAGACACACATAATTTAACAGGGTTAAATTTACGGGGCCTTAGATTTTCGGGGTACGAATTCACTGTCCCCCCGCGACAAAAAATTTTTCAGAAATGTAAAATAATCAAAAGAAATAATGAGAAAAAAATGATATAGTACTGATGGCCAATCCAATTTGGGCAGGGTTTGGAAAAATTTAAAAGTGGTCCTCCATGGAAGTGGGGAACAAAACAGAGCAGGGGGGGGGAAAAGACCCAAACGAGTCTATTCAATAAAAACAAACAAATTGCAAAGTCCCATTTAGGCCCTTTGGGGGTGAAAATGAATCCTTTCGATAGAAACCATTGGGCCCCTTTTACATAGGGGTTCGGGCCCCAATTTCCCTTCCCCTCCTCTGGGGGGTGGTCTCAAGACCTCTAAGATCAAAAAGCGCAGAGGTTCCCAAATTTACCATTATGATGTTTCCCCCCCCATGTCGGGCTACTGGGGTTTTTCTCTCCTATTTCGTATATCCCCCAAAAATGTTCTCCCCCCCTTCTTTTAAATATTCTCCTTTTTTTTTTCCAAAATAATTAAGTGGGAGCAAGGGGAAAATAAAAACTATAAAAATACTCCTTCGGGCCTCCGTTGGCAAAATCCCCCAATTTAAAAATTGTTTTTCCTTTGAGGGACTTGTGAAAGGATTTATTTTTTTGTTGTTTGGGGATAAATCGTGAGAAACCCTCCCCCCGAGGGGGGGAAAGGGGTTTGACGGGAAACCGAAGTAAAGAGGCCCAATGGACTATGTATGGATTAGTTTATCCAAAGGGCCCCCAAAGAAAACTTTTCAAATTTTGGGTTTTTTTATTGGGAAAAGAACCCCTTTCTTTGGGGCTGGGTTTAAAACCCCGCTCTGTTTTGTTCGCACTCTCCATGGAGGACCACTATTGTTTTTCCCAAAACTGCCCCTTGGATATGCAAACAGAAATATATATTATTTTTCATTATATTCAATTTTATTACTTTCGTTGAAATTTTATGTCAGCTGAGGGAAAAGTGAATTCTGAACCCCCAAATCCCATGGCCCCGTACAAGCCCATGTTAAATTAGGGGTGTCCCCTTATTGTAGTTGCTCTGGGAAAACCCGAGAATTAAGCGGGAAGTCCCCCCCGCAATAGTTTGCATCAAAAAATTTCATTGGATTTGATGGGGGGGGCTCGGGGAAAGAGTGGGACTTGCCCCTAGGGGATCTTGCTGGGTGTTATGCAGTATATGTGGCCCGGCACGCATTTGGCTTCAGCGGGAGAGAAGAAAATGTATTTTAATAATTTTCAGTTGGGTGATCCCCGGGAGCACTAAAACCGGGAAATGACGTATCTTTCTTCCGAAATGCGGGAGTTCCTTTTTTTTGAACGCCGGGCGCCGCATGGCTGGGCCCGGGTTTTAGACATCGCTTTTGTTCCCCGGGGGCACCAACCGGAAAAAAAAAATGCCCTTTTTTTTTCCGGGCATGCCCCGTCCCGTATCCGGAACGCCCGGGGAAATCAAAAAAATAGGGGGATTCGCGCACCACTATATAGGAACCCCCCAAAAAGGGGATAAACCCCCAACACATTTCCAATTCGGGGAAATGTTTGGGGTTGTTTGTTATACATTTAGGGGGCCCTTGGGTATTTAAAAGGGGGTTTTCTCCTACAAAAGTTGGGTTTTAATTAAAAGATCTTTAAAAAACAACAAAATTTTTCAAATATTGTTAATTACAAAAAGTCCCCCCTGATTTTTTGGGGCTAGCCCTTTTATAGGGGTGCATCAGCTTCTCAAAACTCTATACAAAACCCCACCTGTTGATCCTTATTTTGGCTGTCAGGCTGAATGATCTCATCCCTTTTAAGACAGGTCGGGGCAGGAGGGGGCCCCCCCCGCACAGAATGCTTCTGTGTGGAGGGGGGGGGAGGGAGGAAAATTGGGCTTCTAAGGGCCTTGTGCCTGGATTAACCCGGGGTGTTTCCTGCTTCCTCCTGCTTTTACACAGATAGATGTGACACATGACCCTGTGTTTTTACTTTAATCTGATGTGTCTGTGGTTGGGAACTACAATAAAACCCATACAGATCAGGGGGGCTTGTGAAAAGTTCATGCTGGCTGTACTAAAGGGAAAAAATCCCTGAGTAACCCTTTTCAGCTTCCCTTCCTCTGTTTTGACAGGGTTTGTTTTTTTGTTTTCTGGGGGGATGTGGAATATGTAAGCTAAGCAGAGGGTAAAAGGAAAACTTGCCCCCCCTCTGTTTTGCTAAATTTGCAATCTAGACCTCTCTAGGCAGGCACCACAGGGTTAAAATCTAGCAGCAATCCCCCCCCCCCCCCCCCCCCCCCCTGCTGTATAGAAGTTTTGGTGGATAGCTTTCCTGTGTGCCCGAGGGGGGGGGGAGGGGGGAGGAGAAAGGGCCCGAGAAGCTAGCACGCCCCTCAATTCCCAATTCCCCTTCCAGAGGCTGAAAGCTATTAAAGAGAAAAAACTCCTTTAAGGGGAAAACGGAGATGATTTGCTCTTTAACCCTTTTTATTGGGTGCCAGCATACCAAGGAGCTTCGGGGAAATATTTATTCTTTTTACCCCGGCAGCATCTTAAACTAAGACAATTCCCCCCTATCTAAATTTTAATAGGGGGTAATGTGTTGAAGACATGTTGTATAGCCCTTGTTTTTTTCGTACTTTTTATTTTTCCCCAGCGAGAGGAGTTTTTTTGAATCCCCGGGGTTTAACCCCAAAATTGTTCGGGGGAAACGCGTCGGGGTAGCCCGGGATGTAAGGGGGGTTTTTACACGTATATAGTGATAAATTTTCTGTCAAAAAAGCGGAGCCCCCTTTTATCGGGGGGAAAACTCCACTGACGGTTTGTACACGTATGCTGTATCCTTTGGGATGTATGGTAATTTTTTAGGGGTTTTGATTGAAAAATTTTAGATAGTTTTTAAAAGTTATGTTTAACAGGGGTTTTAAAAACAACATGTTAAATAGTCCCCCCCATCTTCAACCAAAATGGTACATACACAAAAGTAGCCTCTAAGAGCCTCTTTACAGGGCAGAAGGGAAAGCACTTTTACGCCCTCTTGTTGTAAGATCCAAATTTTCCTTTAAAACCCGGGTTCCCCAAAATCCCGTCCTCACCCCCACCAACAGGCAAAGTTTTTTTGGGTCTCCTTGCATTGCCCCAGTGACTTAATTTTTTGTTAGTGCATTCTGTGCGATAAACCTGAAAAACATGACCTGTTGGTGGGGCGTGAGGACTGGAGTTTGGGAACACTGGTCTAAACAGACCACAGCTGTAATCATTTACAGATCAGCATGCCGAGTCCAAAATTTCTATCTGGGTGCATTATTTTATTTGTGTAGGCTAACATCTGAAAAGTCATGTTTTTTTTTTTGCAGTGGCCGGGTTTGGGGGTGGGGCACTAGCAAAAACTCCCCCACATGCATTAAACGTATCCATATGCCCTAAAATTTTTCCCCAAGGGGGAAAAAGAGGTCAATTTGCGGGGGAAATGGGCAAGGGGTATGTTTAGTATTTAAATTTTTTTAAAATTATTATTACGAAATGGAAAAGAACAGTTGATTAAGCTTTTCTGTGCTAAGACTCCCACAAAAAAAAGTTTTTCCCCCAGAATGGATTTCCCTTTTTTTCGCCCTACTTTAGGGGTCTTTTTCTTTAATATATACAGGGAACATTGTCCCCCCTTTTTTTCGTCCACCATGCCCGACCAGCTACAGCGCCAAATGTTGTCCTCTGTGATTCGCTTGGAAATAATTGCTCTTCTTTCTGTCTTTTAAATTTGGCTTTTTTCAAAGGGGAAACCCCCTTCTAAAAACAAAAGGATCTGTCCCGGGGGGCCACTTTTGAAACCTCCAGAAATAAACATTGCATTGTGAATTTCACTGGAATTTTCCCCCAAAATTTTTCCCAAACTCAGGGCTTAGTAATTTTCAGTTACTGGGGAAAACACAAGAAATGAAAAAAAGGATTTACCCGACGACACCCGGGTTTTGGGAAAAACCGGAGGCCTACTCTGTCATCTTCTGAAACTTGTAACTATGTGATTGTTAAAAAGCCAAACATATTTTGTACAAAAGGGCTAATTTTTTTTGGTCCCTCTGAAACTGACCCTTACCCAATTTTTTAAATCCCTTTTTATAAGTACTGCTTTTTTTTTTTTTTTTTTTATACACAATGTTCATTTGTAGCATTTTAAAATGTAGAGGAAAAAAAATATAAAACACCAGCATCTTTTTTTTAAATTTTTTTATTTCCCTTCAATATTTTAGCATCAGTTTTCAACGGACCAAAGCATCCAAGTGGTGAGACCCATTGGTGATCAAGGGGTGCTAATGAATTGCTGTGGTGCCCAGGGGCCAATGGCCTCTGTCTATCATTTACAAAAGCATATTAAGCGTTACCAATGGGAGGGCCTAATAGCCTGCCTGTCAGTTTTACTCCAACACGCCCAATACACTGCAATGCAGAAGTATTGCAGTGTAATATGAGTGATAAGAGGATGGTACATTAAAATCACCTACCTAATGTAAAAAAAAAAAAAAAAAAAGTTTAAACTTCAAATTAGGTTTTAGAAAAATAAAAATAAATTCCAAGTTAAAAAAAAAAGTTGAAAAACACTTAATCAGTATTGCCAGATCAGTAACGAAGTATACATATGATGAAATTAATACATCATTTATTCCACATGGTGAATTAAATTTGGGGAATTTAAAAAATTTAAAAAAAAGATGCAAAATTGCTATTTTTTGTTCCTTTTTTCGTTGTTCATTCAGCCTCCCAAAAAATGAAATACAAAGTGATAAGAAAGTTGTATGTAGTATGCTCCAAAATGGCACCAAAGTCAGTTTTTTAAAAAGAAAGAAAAAAAATGTCAAATGTAAAAGTAATGCGCCAACAAAATATTTTTTTAAAAACTTTTTTTATTGTGCAAAGAAAAACTCAAAAACAATGTATAAATTTAGTAATGTAACTGTACTAACACGCACAGTAAAGTTAACTTGTCATTTAACAGGGTGAACATCAATAAAGCAAGAACCAAAAAAATTATAATTTGCTCTCTTTCCCCTCCCACCCGCAAAACATGAAGAGGCTAAACAGCACATTATGGTTATAATTTTCTACATAGAAGATAAAAAGAAAGTCACTGCGTCATAAAAGTGGTTGTGCCACAAAAGACATTTATCCCCACCAATTGCTAAAACGAGGTCCCCAAGCCCCACATTCCTGCAGCAAGGAAGGCTTTGAACAGAGCAGCGGTCAAACATTTGCACTACTGCTCTATTCAAAGTCTATGGGAGCCATGGAGGAAGCCGAGTACAGCACGCCCGCTATCCACATCGTGCCCATTGACTTTGAGTCTCTTTGGTTACTGAGTCCCTTTTATTCTTTATGCCCCTTTGGCCCTGCACTACACATAACAATTGGGGCACTGTCTAACGGTAAAACACTGTTGCCTGCAGTGACCAATCAGAGCTCAGCTTTTAAATTTTAAGAGCGTGAAAGCTGAACTCTGATTGGTTGCTGTCGGCAACAAAGACAGTCTTGGGCTATATTCACACTGTTGATTTAGACGCTTATTTTTAAGCGAAGAAATTGGCTTCAAATTCTTTTCTGAAAACTGCCCGATATTTTGCAGTTTTCAGACGAGTTTTTGTTGAGGATTTGATGTTTTTTTACAGCGCTGTTTTTTTTGTTTTGTTTTTTACACACCCTTAAAAAAAATTTTTTGCCAGGGCTGCTGTTGGGAGCAGATTTGTATCCAAACTTCACACTTTGTATAAGGCATTTTGGATGCTGTTTTAAATCGCTCTTCATTGTTTCCTTTGGGCATTTTACGTGGCCAAAAACTGCTCAAGAATTGACGTCGCTTATTTTCCAGCGCAGAAAATTAGCGAGTACAAAAAAGTTTTTTACATCAGAATCGTTGGAAAGGAACTATATTGTGTACTGTGTTTTTGATGCTGTTCTGGGGCTAGACTCCACACCTCGAAAACAGCATCAAAATCAACCTTGTGGACATACACTTACTAATAGACAGCTGTGATAAATGAGGCCCAGTGTATCAGTTTTAGCTGGAGTGTTTAACAATTATTCACTTAAGAACATTAGCTCATGATTTTTTTTATGTAAGTTTAACTGATAAACCTCTCCCCTGGGATAATTCTCCCTGTACCAAGCTCATGTTTACCGGGTGTTTTGCTCTGAAATGCAGTAGTATTTCCTGGCAAAACCTCCATTGCTTGGACCAGGAACACTGCAAACTTTTTCATTCTGCTTGTGGTATGAGCAGCATGAGCCAGCTATCTGGTTCCCTTTAAAGGGATTGTTCCACTTCAGACATCGATGGCATATCCTAGCAATAGCTAATCAATGTCTGATAGGTCTGCGTCCCACCTCTGAGAGGTTGGTGGGGCTCATTCTAGGGATAGACGTAGACCCGCGCCTGTCTGACATTGATGGTGTATCCTAACAATGTCTAAAGTGGGATTACTCCGAATAGATGCTTGCATTTAGGGATGCCCACATTTTTTTTTCATTTAATGGAGTTGTCCACTTTGTAAGAAAACCTAACGTGCAGCTCCTGGGGCCCTATTAAATAAAGCAAAAACTTGTGCTCCCCTTCCTGTGGTCCCCAGTTCCTGTGCTGCGTCTCCCCAGTCTTCTGAACTGGGACATCACTGCTACAGCCTTTGATTGGCTGCGGTGGTCACATGCCTCTTCTTAGGTCACCGTGATCAGCTCCGAACATTGATGTAAATGAGAGGCACGTGACCAGAATGACATACAAGAATAAAAACCAAAGACCTGAGAAAGACAGCACAGGCATCTGGGACTACAGGGAGGTGAGCATACGTTTTATTTTAATGGGGCCCCATTACCTGCCTGTTTTCTCACACCGTGAACAACCCCTTTTAAGTGGCAAGAGCCCAAAATCATCAAAACGTTAACTGCAATGCGTACCCCAAGTACAAACCTTCCTGCTGATTTTACGGTACTACTGTAGTTCTGTTGTAGCAACCACAAATACGATTGTGTCGAAACTGTGACAAATCCTACATATACCAGTAGGTATGTTCCCCATTTTTTTGCAGTTTCAAAAAAATAATTTTAGGTGGAAAACCTCATTAAGCTTTTTGTATAGGAATATAAATAACCTTTTACATTTTTACTTGTGTAAATATGAAGAAAATATGGTACATGTAGGAAAAGATTTAGTGTAATGTATGAAATTAAGATGTTTTTACAGTTACAATGTCGGACCCAGAAGGGGGCTTTTTTATGATAGGAATAAATGACAAACCTGTTTTACTGTTGAACGTGCGTCCCATCAAATATTTTACTTTGGATCTAGGTTTTAAGAAGTTGCTTTTAGATCTAAAGATTGATAAACATTAATTTTTTTCTAATTTTTTTTCCCTGAATTATATGCAAGGCTGCCTTCACACCGTGTTTTTTATGCGTATTATGCATCGGTGCTTGTGGGCCAAAATTGGGAGTGAAATCTGCAGAGAGCGGCATTGGACTCATTCCTGGTTTTGGCTGATGCAAAATACACAAAAATAAAATAAAAACACAATTTGAGCCCAGTATAAAAGTGAATAAAACCCTCCTAAAAATGTAGCTTCAGTCTCCGAGCTCTGATTTGTCACGTCAATTCAGTTTGTCAATTATTTTGTTCCTTCTTAGCAACAGACCACAAAGTGACTGTAGTCTGTTGCTAAGCAGTGACTAGAGCAAATTAATTTTGTTTAAGGAGTTTGTACATTTCGGACAGTCTCTTTTTTTATTTAACGGTCCTTGTTAATTAGCTGATTACTCGATGTGCCACTGATGGGACCTCCACCAATCGGCTGTAATGCTACAGACCAGTACACCTTGGTGGGATATGGAGGTTAATATGACAGGAACGCCCCCAAGTTGGACAGTACCTCTCATTTCAGGCTGGGGTTTACACAATCCACACCCCTTTTGCAGGCTGCCTAAATCCTTTGGAGGGACCCATGTTGTTCAGGCCTGGGGAAATGAAGCATTATGCAAGTCTTTCCATATAATGCATAGACATGCTAGGTCCTCCAGAGCAAAAATCCTCTGCTGTGGCTAATAGATGCCGAACCACGAATGTAGTGTCTTACCTCTATTAAGCATTTAAGGGTATGTTCACACGGCGTATTTTACTCCGTGTAACATACGCTTCTTGATACGTGTTTGGATCCTTCTGTCGAACCCAAACACGTATCTTATAATGAGCAATGTGATTTTACATTGCTTTTTATTAGAAACACGCATTCACACGAGTGATCAGCGATATGCGTCTCACTGCGTCTTTCGGATTCGTTCCAAGAAATGACATAAATTCTTGATCTGAAAGACGCAGCAGGAGCCCTATAGTAAACTATAGTAAACTGCTGCATCCAACACTCATCCTGCGTGTTGGGTACGTGTTGGATCTGTTTTACATGCCATTGCTGCAGCGTTTTTGGATCCGATTTTCGAATCCAACACGGATCCAAAAACGCCATGTGAACATATCCTAATGATGACGTGTTTGATGATGGGTTCTGTCAAGCAGACAAAACCAGTGAAGGCAAATCTTAGAGAGACTGAACTTCTGCTTTTACTAACGTAGACTGCCCCATTTATGTTAATTCAGTAAGATAATCTGAAAATTCTTTGTGGTGGTGTGTATTTGCAAGTCTTGTTTTTGTTTGATTCGTGGCATGGCACTACCACAAGTAATGAACCGTAGCTTTAAATCCAATACGTGGAATCTAATGATCCTCGTTTTTTGTTTTGTATTATGCAGCCAATTACATTTTGGCATTATTTGACCTTGGTTATAAATTTCCTGCTGTTTCCCAAACTGTTCCTCTATTTCTAAGCTTCCAGGTTGTAGCTGTTCTTAAACTCAAATAACAGACTGCAGGCCGTATGTCTCTGAACTTTGAAGGAACACTACCATCCCCAAAAAAAATTTCACATATTGACAAGCAATATGTGACTATTATATAGTTTTATGTTTTCTTAATTGGGTGTGGTCTTTTTATATATAATTTTTTTTTGAAGTTTCACAATATACACGACTTCCTTTTTTGTCTCTGGACTCTATAAGCTCTGATAGCTCAGCAGTGAGTGGATTGCGCGATGGCTCTCTTCTAAGTCAACTATGGCCTAAAAGGTGTAATTCTTAGAGAGTGTTCACACTGCTTATTTGCGGGGCGTACTTCAATGCGTAATTCCACCAACGTATGCCCCACACATACGATAAAATCATTACACACAGTCGTTCAGACGACTTTGATTTTACGATCGTATTTCTCGCCGCATAATGTAGGCCCGTAAAAAGAAGTGGCTTGTCACTATACGAGGCTAATAAAGGCGTATTATTGCGCGTATCTGTGCGTGCCGCAATATGCCATGTGAACAGTCCCGTGTCAGCAGGACCTGATAAGTGTGAAGAAAACATAAACCCCTTCCTACACCTCCCCATGCAGAAAAAGATTACCTCATTATCCTTTCATGTATTCGTCTAGTCTAATCCAGTCTATCCCTGTCCAGAGAACACTAGAGCAATCAACGTATTAACTACTATTTCTAATAAGGCTATGTTCAGACGATGTATTGCGGCGCATATAGTACGCGCCGCAATACGCGGGGCGCTTTGGAAGCACACACTGATCAGCGCGTATTTCCAAAGCACGGGGGGGCCGTCAGCCCGCCGGCCCCATTGACATGCATTGACATGTCAATTCTTCCCCCGCGCGTACAATACAATCGTATTGTATGCGCGGGGGGACGACGCGTAATCCATAGCTGTCTATGAGAGCTATGGATTACCGTAATTGCGGTGCGTGTTTTGCCGCATATAATGCGCAATACACGGAGAAATACGCTGCAAAATGCGCGCAAAAAAAGCCGTTTGAACATATCCTAAGACTACATACAGTAAACTGAGATGTCTGCCCGACCATTAAGGAGTTTTATCTCTTCACTAATCACAGCTAGAAAAGAACAATATTTTATATACTATTTTTAAGTGAATGGGACTTCCAAAAAAAAAAAAAATACTGCTGAAAATTCTAAAAACAAAATTGTTTTCCAGGAATACTGGTTTTAACAAAAATACACCTTTCTGATTAAATTATTCATCTAAGGTGTTTGATTTGAAGAAATTGTAAGGGTATGTTCACAGGGCGTAATTTCGGAGTGTATTTTGGCGAGTAATTGTGCTGCGATACGCCCAAAATACGCTCCGCAATTACGATAATTCATAGCTCTCGTAGAGAGCTATTAATTACGTCCGTCTTCCCCATCACGTATTGAACGGTGGGTGAAAGAAGAGACATGTCACTTCTTCTCGGCGTTTGCGCCAGCAATGATAGAAGTCAATGGGGCTTTGCACCCCATCTCACACCATGTTTTAGAAGTACGCGCTGGCCAAGGTGTACTTCTAAAACACCCGGCGTAAAATACCCAATATCCCGTGTGAACATACCCTAAGGCTGCTCTGTTTGCGTATAGCTAAAGACTTCTTTTGGAAGGAAGCGCTATTCAGCAGATCTGTGGCTGTTTTTATTCTTTGTGGTCCTATTTAAAGTGATACTGTCTCAGTATCAGTGTTGTTTTCAGAGAGATAGATAAAGCGTGTGATGCCCTTTAACCAATCGGATTACAGCATTAATTTTGTAACCTTTAAAGGAGGGGAAAAAAATCTGAAATCTGGTTGCTAAGGCCACTATTTTATTTTATTGTTTTGTCTATTCTATGTAAGTTTTTATACATGATGCCAATTGTTTTTGAAATATGCCAACGTGCCACGTGGGTGGATGTAACCAAGAGCTCTACTCCACATTTAAAGAAAAATACTGTATCCCGCTCTCTGCTAATCCCCGATTGTATTCACCTTTTCTATAGTGTTAGAATAGAGGGATAGTTCTGTTTTTTAACACTGTGCGGTCCGATGTATTTTATTTTTTGCCTCCTTCTGCCGGTGTATGTAGAATATTTAAATAAAGATTTTTTTATACTTTCTGTGGTTTGTGGTTCTTTCTGTGAGATAAATTAATCAACGCATCGCCTTACTAAAGGGGATGTCTGAGAGTTTAAGAAACTAAATTACACTTAGGAAGCAAAAAAACATACAGTACTCATCTTTTAAATTCCTTACCTCTCCAGTGCCAAAATGTGAGTGGCATGGACCAGAATGACAAGTAGGTTAGCATGTCTACCTGGATTAGCACAGTTCCTGTTAATATTCCTGCTGGATATACTGCCATGTCATCATTCAGGTCCATGCTACTCTCACCCTGGAAAGAAAAGTATTCTGTGATATTATCCACCCCAGGGAAGACAATCGGCATGTATGGGTATACCTGATCTGCAAGGACGGATCCGTACCCAAATCAAGTGAGAGTCCTTTTCACGTGGATGAGTGACCAAGAGCATGCCAAAAAAACATTCCCCATACCATAACACTGCCACCACCAGCTTGTGTTCTTCCAGCATTGATTGCAGAGTGTTCGTTTTCTGAAGTTTCTCATCTGACATGCCAATATACAGTGGGGAAAAAAGTATTATGTCAGCCACCAATTGTGCAAGTTCTGCCACTTAAAAAGATGAGAGGCCTGTAACGGACATCATAGGTCGACCTCAACTATGAGAGACAAAATGAGAAAACAAATCCAGAAAATCACATTGTCTGATTTGGAAAGAATTTATTTGCAAATTATGGTGGAAACTAAGTATTTGGTCAATAACAAAAGTTCATCTCAATACTTTGTTATATATCCTTTGTTGGCAATGACAGAGGACAAATGTTTTCTGTAAGTCTTCACAAAGTTGGCACACACTGTTGCTGGTATGTTGGCCCATTCCTCCATGCAGTTCTCCTCTAGAGCAGTGATGTTTAGGGGCTGTCGCTGGATAACACAGACTTTCAACTCCCTCCAAAGGTTTTCTATGGGGTTGAGATCTGAAGACTGGCTAGGCCACTCCAGGACCTTGAAAAGCTTCTTATGAAGCCACTCCTTCATTGCCTTGGCGATGTGCTTGGGATCACTGTTCTGCTGAAAGACCCAGCCACGTTTCATCTTCAATGCCCTTGCTGTTGGAAGGAGGTTTGCACTCAAAATCTCACAATACATGGCCCCATTCATTCTTTCATATACACCCTCACCCCCATGCTTCACAGTAGGTATGGTGTTCTTTGGATGCAACTCAGCATTCTCTCTCCTCCAAACACAACGAGTTGTTTCTACCAACCAGTTCTACTTTGGTTTCATCTGACTATATGACATTCCCCCAATACTCTTCTGGATCATCCAAATGCTCTCTAGCAAACTTCAGTCGGGCCTGGGCCCGGACATGTACTGGCTTAAGCAGGGGGGACACGTCTGGCACTGCATGATCTGAGTCACTGCCGGTGTAGTGTGTTACTGATGGTAGCCTTTGTTACGTTGGTCCCAGCTCTCTGCAGATCATTCAGTAGGTCCTCCCATGTGTTTCTGGCATTTTTGTTCACCGTTCGTGTGATCATTTTCACCCCATGGGGTGAGATCTTGTGTGTTGCCCCAGATGGAGGGAGATGATCAGTGGTCTTGTGTGTCTGCCATTTTCTAACTATTGCTCCCACAGTTCATTTCTACACACCAATCTGCTTGCCTATTGCAGATTCAGTCTTCCCAACCTGGTGCAGGGCTACAATTTTGTTTCTGGTGTCCTGCAACAGCTCTTTGGTCCTCACCATAGTGGAGTTTAGAGTGTGACTGTTTGAGGTTGTGGACAGGTGTCTTTTATACTGATAACAAATTCAAACAGGAGCCATTACTACAGGTAATGAGTGGAGGACAGAGGAGCCTCTTAAAGAAGTTTTCTACTATAATTTGCAAATAAATTCTTTCCAGATCAGACAATGTGATTTTCTGGATTTCTTTTCTCATTTTGTGTCTCATAGTTGAGGTCGACCTATGATGTCAATTACAAGCCTCTCTCATCTTTTTAAGTGGAAGAACTTGCACAAAGTGGCTGAATAAATACTTTTTCCCCCACTGTATATCTGTCTGATGAAGCAGAAAATGTGACTCATTGAAAAAGGCAACCCTGTGCCAATCAGCGGAGGTCCAATTCTAGTGCTGCAGTGAAAATTTAAGCCTTTTTTGCTGATGCAACCTCGTTAGTAGAGATTCAGTGCAATCCGTCTACAATACACGCAGTTTCCACATTGCTTATTCATAATGGCGCAGTTTGTCCACTCACGACACACTTTAACCACAGCAGCATGCTAACTAACAAGTTCACAAACACAAACCGCCAGCTTTGGCTTGGAAGTCAATAATCATCTGTAGGAAATCACCCCTTTCACTCAGCAATGAAGGTCAAGCTGTCACACAGTGTATATATCCACTAAGCCAACGCACCACAAGTGAGTTACACGCTGATCATGCTGCTGAGATCAAGAAGTGTTCATAATAATCTGACTCAACTGTGTCTGTATGTATGTGTGTGTGTATATATATATATATATATATATATATGTATATATATATATATATATATATATATATATATACGCAAAAGACCCAAAACAAATTATTCCTTTAAAATATAATTTTTAATTCTAAATATTAAAATATAATAGCAAATCTCTATACCAAATTGGGGACATACAAAGGCAGCAATGACCAAACAATGAACCTACTACCTTCCTCCTAAATATACACTCTACTAGTAGGCATCCCTCAGCGGAGACCCCACCTCAAAAAAGGCGACCCCGCAAAACTCCTCCCCTAGTACCTTACACTGACCCTATATTTGTTCAAATATATATATGCAGAGGTCAGGGAAGATAGGTGGATTGTACTATTGAAAACCCCTAACATAGCAGTGAAAAGCAGTATAAAAATCCTTAATATCCCCAGATGCATTTTGTCCCAATATCAGGGACTTCTCAATGGGGTCCACATAGGGATAAACAGACTCCTGTATATCACACAAAAAACATAGCAAATAGTCCTCAGAAATAGTACATAATACCTTCAGACAGGTGTGTCACAGGTGATACTTATCAAGCTGGTTTGCTGCTCAAGGGGCTGGTTTGCCTCCTCTCAGATGGGACCACTCTAGCGTTGGTGTGTCCGACGTCCCATTTAGGAGTGTATATTTAGGAGGAAGTTAGTAGGTTCATTGTTTGCTCATTGCTGCCTTTGTATGCCCCAATTTAGTGTAGAGTTTTGATATATTTTAATATTTAGAATTAAAAGTTACATTTTAAAGGAATCATTTGTTTTGGGTCTTTTGATGTAGTATATTTATTCCTGTGTTCACTGTGAGGGAGGTTAGATTTGATATATACACACACATACAGTTGAGTCAGATTATTATGGCTTGGACCTTCATGCCAGTGGACGTATAACACAGGAGTTCGGCACAACTTTTAGCCGGTTATCTCAAGCCAGGGTAAAGGATTTAGCAGCCTGTTGCTTCCGGAGGTGAGTGTTGCTTTGGCTGCACACAGACACTTCACGCGGCTTCTATCGTCAAGCACTATCAGTCCTCTTGTAAGTGCCGTACCACTTATCGTCACCGTCTCCCCTGAATTATTACATCCGATCCTCTCATCTTCTGCTTCAGTTTACTTGGAGGAATAGACTGCACAGGAGCCTGCTCTTTCTGAGTATGTATGAGGTGGTTTGGGACTCTTCTATACCTCACTCGCTTACCTTCCAGCAGACTCCCCATCTTCAACCCTCTGCAGAGTTACTTTGATCTAGCTCTGATAAAACAGTCACCTTGCGGCCGACTACAGCTCATACTCCCCGCTATTACAGCTTCATCCAGGCTGCCTTCGGAGAACGTGAGTAGCATTGTGAATGATACACAATAATCCTATTGTTAACATTATAAGAACAGATCATGTTCCCTTTATTTTCTATGGCAAAAGTTTGGCAATCTTCTACTTATTATATACCAGGAATTTTGGAAAGTGTAATTACAGGGACACCTTTATATCCCCCTCTCAAAACGATGCTACTATAGATATACACTCAATTACGTGTTTTAAGTATTATTTATCTTCATTTATTTTTATAGCCATATCCAATCTTTGGCATATAGTTCAATGCAAACTTGCAGCTTTATTTACGAAAAATACAGAACAAAGTTTTTATTTATAAACACCTCTATTATTCAGAACTCCTGAAGTATCCACACTAGTCCATAGTGCCATTTTCTATGATCACGGTTTCCCTTCAGCTGGGTATCCTGCTCAACAGTTCTGCAGCTTTTCTCCGCTGTATATATTACATTTACGGCTGTACTCTTGCTGCCACAACACAGCCATGTGAGCTGTAAGAGCTAGGAGAGCCGTAAATATAACCTATACACCGGAGAAAAGTTTGGTAAAAATCCAAGGATCTGGAACGGATTAATGACTTACTCCAAGGTACCAGTGTGTGTATATATATATATATATATATATATATATATATATATATATATGTCTGTATATTGTAAGAAAACAGCAGGAAAACTGGTGGATAGCGGATATGTACCACACAGGTTGCTGTCTTGTAGTTCCAGGGATTCCAGGTGGCTATTTCTGTGATACACCCCAGTTTTTTCACACGAATGGAGCAGGAGTCCAGGTGTAGCTCCCTTAGTGAGTTAAAAGGTAGAAGCTGTCTGGGATCGGTTTAAAAAGAGAATCTGTGTTGAGTGCTTGGGAACCGCCTTCTCCACAGTTACTTGGGAGCAAAAGAGCCTACTGAACGAAGGTGAACTTGATCGGCCTGTGACTGGATGAATTCTTGTGGCCATTTGTGCTTGTTGGCATAGGACTATATTAAGAGTATCGTGGTGTAAGATAGAACAGTCCAAAATGCGTGGAGTTTTTTCCTTCTGAAGTGAAACACATTTCTGTTGAACCTTATACGGCTGCAGTTAAGCCTCCTGCTGTTATATTTTCTTGTTTGGCTTGCCTTTTTTTCAATCCTTTTTTTTGTTACATCCAACCCTGCTGGTACCTACCGTTTGTGATGCGAGTTTCCACTAAATATGCAGGCAGTCCCCAAATTACATCTGTGTCCTTCTTAAAAACGGGGCATGCTGGCACTTGTAGTTCAATGTTCCACAGTAGTTAGTAGCTGTGGAACGACACGTTCCAGCAGGCCACAGCAGCACATGAGGGGAAAATGAGGTGAAATCTTCTTAACAGGGGCACAGACAGCAAAACAAATGTAAAAACCCTTCCTTGCACTATCCAAAACTAAAAAAAACAAAAAAAAATCCTTTTTGTGCGAATTTATTTTTAAACATAACAGTTCCAAACCTACAAATTCAATTTAAAGGGGATTAGCTTCACATCGCTGTTTTCTGAAAGCCTGTTTCTCTGGATCCTGAAATCCGGGGGCCCCCCTCAACGGGTTTTAAACGGGGGGGGGTGCCACCCCCCCCCCCACGGTTCACTCCTCCGAGTCAGTGTCCCCCCCCCCCCCTTCCACAGTCCCCTTTCCTCTCCCTATGCAGTCTTTTTTTTAAGAGCTTTTACATACCCAGGGCCCCATTCAGTCAGACAGTCCCTTTTAAACCAGAGCCTGATCTCTTCTCCTCTCACGCTGAGGTTTGTTACAGTTGAACCAGCTTCATGAACTTATCCAAGCACACAATTTTTCTTTCTATTTTACACAAGCAGCATTAGCCCGACACAATTTTGCTGTTTCGATTTTAAAAGCACTTTAGTACACGGGGGAGTTATGGGCGTAAAGGGGGGAAGGGGCCCGGGCCCCTTAGATGGGAGGGAGGAAGGTGCTCCCCTAAAAATGCCAGGGCCAACAAAGTAAAATTTTAGAGCCCGGGAGCAATTAAAAAAAGGGGTGGAATCGACCCACTGGGGGAAAAGTGTTTTCACAAAAGAAGATAAGGGGGAAGTGAAAACAAAAACTTTTGCAAATGACACCAATTTCAAATTGCTTGTTTTTCATGTCCCCCTTTTTTGAAGACATTAATTAATGATACAACCCCTTTAAGAACAAACCTACAGACCCTATACCATTTGTAACCCAGGGACTGTCTGTATCTTTGTTTGTGAACTTGTATGTGTATATATACTGACACAAGTTATTTTTTCTGCCTATAGCAATTTTCTACTACTTTTGGAATACCTGTTTATTTAGTATTTCACAGATGTATCAGACAAGGAGGCTTTGCTTTCCTTTCGCTGAACATTCAGCCATGCTCTGTATTCTCTTGGTTGTTTAAATCGACACAAGACTTGGTTAATCATTTTAATTACATTTATGATGGCTCTCGAGAAGCTTTTGTAGGACATGAATACTTAACTCAGGCAACAAGACATAAGCCATATTTTTATATTTACATCTGCGTGGATAAATCAAGCACTCCTATACATTTCTTAAAGCACCTATTACTTTCTCTGCATTTCCTGCTCTCAGGAGAGGCCCTACTGTTTCCATAATCAACTTTACCTAACTCGCAAAATAAAATATAAATCGACCACTGATCGTAGCGGTTAAAGCCTCTGAACAAATACAATTATTGCCTTCGCCATCTCCCAAGCTTTGTGCCTTGAGGCAGGCTTGCAATAAGAGATGCTATTCCCTCCCGAAATAGTGACCAATTATTGCCCTATCCATGATTAAAGGGGTGTATCGCTATCTTTACTTCGGGCCTGATTCACATACGTTCTCAGCTCTCAACTCCTAGAAATGCAGGTGCATTTCTTCCCCTCCCAGCTCTCGTGGGCATCATCCCCCTTCACTGTTCATGCTGGCTCCAGAGACTCTAAACCCCCCTTCTCTCAGTCCACATGTCGCTGTGTCTTTCCCTGCAGTCTTATTTTGTAAGAGCTATATACATACCACAGGGTGCATTCAATCTAGACTGAGCACTGATGAATCCAGCTTTCTATGAACGGCACAAGATCTCCCTTCTATCAGGAGAAAGCAAGGGAACGACACACAATTGTGCTGTTTTCTGATTATAGAAGCCCTGCCGTGTTCCTATTTCTTCTGGCAGTGCAAGTGAAAATGTGTCAGACCTTACTTTTAGTTGAAAGGCAGGAATGCAAGCTCCGTGAATACTGCGACGTAGGGCCCGAACAGATGTAATGAGCTCTCAGCTAGTTGAAATTGCAAGGAGAGGAATCCGGACCAGGACTGAAGAGTCAGTGTATACCAGAACTGAAGATAAGGGATCCTGTGATAACAAGACAGCTTTGCCAATGACATCTAATTGCAAAGTTACTTTTTTTCACTGTCCCCTTTCTGAAGCCTTTTAATGAAATAAAAACCCCTTTTAAAAAGGGAGGGGGGCTCAATTTTACTTCTACCCAAAATTACTTAAATAGAGAACAGAGTTTTTGACACAAAAAGGGGACTTGCCCCCCCGCTTTAATGGGTAGCCCATTGGTTTTGATGGATGCCGTGTAATGCTTTATTTCCCCTGAGCTGCATTGACATTAAATTATGCTGCGTTGCCCCACAAGTGGCTGAGGATCCCAACAGCAGAGAATCTAGTGCTTGGCTTTTCGAATATAAATAGACAACCCCTCTAACTTTCATTTGATGGTAATTAATTCTTTTCTCTCCAGTGGAAATGACAGTATTTTACCATAAGTTCAGTCCTTTTTTTCAGCACAGTCTAGGAGACTATTTATGTTTCTTCGTCATTTTGAAGCCCTTGTTACTTTCTTTTCTTGTTGTTGGTTTTCCTTCCATCGTTAAACAATTTTGTTCTGGGCTTTTAAGGTACGGAAATATCAGTTAATCCTGGTTGAAATTTGGGTTTATTACAGTGGTTGTAGCACTTCGATAAAGTGGGTTTTGGGCCTGTAAGAAAAATAAAGGGACAAAAAGTTTATTTTTAAAAAGTGTTTATTTAAGTTTCCCAGGGTTTGGACAGTATGGCTGTGAAACCCAAGTTAAAACCAAAAGTTTATGTCTTTTTAAAAAAAAAAGTAATTTTAAAAAACCAAAGGTTTCGGGGAAAACAAGGGGAGATTAATTTCCCAAGTTTTTTTATTTATTCCCTAAGGAGAGATCTTCCCTTTTTGAGCCACTCATTCCCCCCACCACCAAGCTAGCATCGCTCTGCTCCTTTCTGACAAGACGGCTTATCAGATGGGGGGATTTTTGGGTTGTAAATATCCCTTCTTGCTTCCCAAAAACCCATGGGCAAAAACAAATTGAGGATTTTTACATCCAACAGAGGGTCTTGAGCTTCTCAGTCCCTTCCCATAATGCCTTGTGATATGCAAAGCTTCGTGGAGTGCAAAAAGGCAATTTCGAATCTCACACACCTTATAGGCTCTCCCTAAGGGAAAAATCTTTTTTTTTTCTTAAAGTTATATTTGGGTTATCCCCTTAAACTTATTATAACACCGGGGCTCTGACAAACCCAATTTCAAGGCAAGTGGGAGCTTCAGGTCTTTCACTGCATAAGACTTAGTTTACATCGTATTTAGAGCCTATATTGAAGATATTTATTGGGAGTATGTTTCTTTGTATACCACACAGTGACATATGGAGCTCATAGATGCCTATTGCTAAAAAACACAACACCATACGGTATGCAATTATTTTTTTACTGTGTGCCTCTGCATAGAAGGGTGCAATATCCTGGCATGTACTGGTCTAACAGAATCTAGAAAAAAATGTTGGCCTCTGCCAAGCGAGTGGAGACTTATGGATATGTTTTTTTGCTTAATGTAGGATAATAATGTAAGGGAAACCTAGTCAACTTTGACCGGCTTCCACTTTTAAAATAAGTTATGCAGTAGCCATATTTTGTTCACTGCCAACCCAAGTGTGCCCCCGAAATCTGACCATACTTTGTCCTCCATGACAGCCAGATAGTAACTAGCAGAGTCAACAACTGGTACGTGGTGCTGATCCCACCTCAAGGTAAGATAATAACATATTTATTAGATATTTTGAGGTACTTAGAGGAGAATGAAGCCATAAGGAAAAATGTTTTCCTTCACAAAAAAAAAAATGTAAAAACATTATACATTTTACGGCACAAAGACAGGTTTTTTTCATGCACAGGGACCCTATACAGGATCCTTAGGACTTGTGGCATTTTGTGGTGCTTATGTTCGGGTCTGTGTTCTTTACCCAAAGGAAAAAAAAAAACTAATAAACACAGGTCATGGTACAATCTAATGTAATAATATGGCACTAGATTAAAGGGGTTGTATCGTTTGAACTGTTCATGCTGTTCAACTAATTCTCTGAGATTGAATTAGAAATCCAGGGGCGTGTCTCTCCTCTCAGCAGGCGTATCTCTCCTGCCAGGAGGCGTGTCTCCTCTCACTGAAGATCTGTGACATCATCATTCTGACTGTGCAGTGTAAGCAGAAGGATGTCTGCAGAGGACAGCTATACAGCCTCCTGCATGCTGCTCCTGTGTCTGCAGAACTTCAGGCTGACTCCACAAGCTCCTTGCTCTGCTATAAGCAGTTATACAGTCAGCCTGAACTGATGAAACACTTGTGAGGCGTGTACCCGGCCCCCCTCCCCCTCTTTTACCAGTCAGCAGTCTGTCTTCCTGGGTTATATGGAGCAATGCACACTGCCCTCCTACCCTTCTCCCCCTCTGTTAACAGGTAGGAGCCTGTATAAGAATGTGTTATATGAAGGGAACTGTGACTTAAACAGTCAGTAATTACCCAGATCATTCATCCTAGAGCTGGGAGAAGAGTATACAGCCAGCAGCCCTTGGTTTCATTATCAATTTTAATAGCTCAGAGGGGAGAAAACACAGAGTGTGTAGGTAGCCAATCACAGTGCAGGGGGTGTGTCCGGGGCGTTTCCTGCCTGGGGGCGTATCCCAACAGGCTGAATGAAATGCCAGCCAATCACAGTGCAGGGTGTGTGGGGGGCAGGATTCAGCCAGGGGGCGTGTCCCAACCAGCAGCAGCAGAAATAGAACACAGATGCATAGAAAAGCTCATATCTGCTAAACCAAGTGACTGAGGTAATGCAACCCAATTACAAAAGTGCTTATTTTTACTGTCCCCATAATCTGAGACATGATCTTTGTAGCGATACAACCCCTTTAACTCTAAATGTGGCGCCTTATAAAATTAAAGGAACAGTATGAGCCCATTACAGGCTATAGACACAGTATTCTAGATTTATATAAAAGAAGCGTATTACATGTTATAACTGCAAGTCTACAGTATAACTTATTTAATGTCATGTAATTTTGTATAGTGTTATTATTGGTGGTTCAGGTGTAAGGAGCCAAGGTCACTGGTATTGATGGTATTGACATTGGTGGTATGTATGTGATCAGTATGCATAGAATAATGGTAGTAACTAAGTTAAAAAGTAAGTTAGTAAGATCTATACTGTATACTGACATCATTCCACTGCTCTTGGGAACAGGCCTTCCTAAAGCGGTCATACTCCCGTCGGTCATACCACTCCACAGTGACACGATAGAAAATAATGACGATCAACCCAAAACACACTATACCCAGGACCAAACCGAGGATGAGCTTCTGTCTATTATCTTGAATCTCTGTAAAAAAGAAAAATAAAATATATGCAATTCCTTGCAGCGCAAAATGTAGTGCATTTTATGAATATAATGGTAATTGAATAGTATGTAATTTTTTTGGGGGATACAGGATATACATATATATATATATTCCGAATTCTCTCAAAGTGTTATAATGATTACTGCACCATATGTAAGTTATATTTGCTTCTGTGATAAACGGGTGACAGCTGTAGCTAACCCCAGGCCTTTGAGGGTTGAACGTACCATTGGTGACACCTATGCAGCTGCACTGGGACTCGGTAGGGAAGAGGGTTCTGTCACCATAAAAAGCAGTTTCTATCATCTTCTAAACTGCAGGGAAAGGTGTAAACCAATGAATGTCATGGCTAACAATTACTGGTGAATTGCTAAAGCGGCATAAAGGGGTGCTCTATGATCATATATTGGATAACAAATGGTCCACACCTGTCCGTATCCGCCCTTGTTTGGAATATATATCGTTGCACAAAAACAACCCCTGTCCATATACAGTTGGAACCAGAAGTTTACAGACACTATATAAAAAGACACATATGTATGCTTTTCTCACTATCTGACATGAAATCAAAATAAACCTTCCCCGCTTTAGGTCAATTAGGAACCAAAGTTATTTCTATTTGCCAAATGCCAGAATAATGAGAGAGATTTTTTAAGACATTTTTATTACTTTCTGCAAAGTCAAATGTTTCCATACATTTCATTAGTATTTGGTAGCATTGCCCTTAAACTGGGTGACTTGGGTCAAACGTTTTGGATCCTTCCACAAGCTTCTCACAATAGTTGGTAGGAATTTTGACCCATTCCTCCTGACAGAACTGGTGTAACTGAGCCATGTTTGTAGGTCACCTTGCTCGCACCCGCCTTTTCAGCTTTGCCCATAAATTTCCAATAGGATTGAGATCAGGGCTTTGTGATGGCCTCTCCAAAACACTGACTTGGTTATCCTTAAGCTAGTTTGTAACCAGTTTGGCAGTATGCTTTGGGTCATTGTCCAGACCCATTTCCGCCCAAGCTTTAACTTCCTGGCCGATGTCTTGAGATGTTGCTTCAGTATTGCCACATAATCTTCTTTCCTCATGATGCCATCTATTTTGTGAAATGCACCAGTCCCTCCTGCATCAAAACAACCCCACAACATGATGCTGCGACCCCGTGTTTCACGGTTGGGATGGTGTTCTTAGGCTTCCAAGTTTCTCCCTTTTTCCTCCAAATGTAACGATGGTCATTATGGCCAAACAGTTCCTGTGCATTAGCAAACATTAGTCTGGCTTTTATATGTTTCTTTTCGAGTAATGGCTTCTTCCTGACAGAGTGGCCTTTAGCCCATGTTGGTACAGTACTTTTCACTGTGGATGATGATGACAATCTTACCAACTTCCGCCAGCATCCTTACAAGGTCTTTTACTTTTGTTCTTGGGTTGATATGCACATGTTGGACCAAAGCATGTTCATTACTGAAACATAAAACCCCTCTCCTTCCCGAGCGGTATGATGGCTGGACATTCCCATCTTGTTTGTACTTGCACATAGTTGTTTGTACAGATGAACGAGGCACCTTCAGGTATCTGGTAATTGCATCCAAGGATGATCCAAACTTGTGCAAGTCCACAGTTAACTTCCCGATATCTTGGCTGACGTTTTTAGACTTTCCCATTATGTTACACACAGACGCAGGGTGTTTCTGGTGTGATTAAAATACATCCAAAGGTTTGTCTCTAACTCAGATGTTGCCAATAAACCAGATCAGATGTTTCCAAAGACATGACATCCTCATATGGGCTGTCGCTAATTGTTTAAGGCTATAGTAATCATAGTGTATGGAAACTTTTGACTTTGCAGAAAATAATAAAAATGCCTTAAAAAAATTATCTCTCATTCTGGCATTTGGCAAACATAAATAATTTTGGTTCCTAATTGACCTAAAACAGGAAATGTTTATTCTGATTTCATGTCAGATAGTGAGGAAAACCTGCAGATGGGGCTTTTTATAAAGTGTATGTAAACTTCTGGTTTCAAATGTACCTGGTTAGGGCACATGGACATTATAGACGGAGTTCCTTCACTCTGAACCCTCTATCTATGAGCCAGAATGGAAAGCTGTTGTGTACAGTTGGCTCCCGTTTTGGTGGTCTCGAGTCATCTTTGCATCATTACATGGATGACCATTCATTTGACCAGCAGTCATGCAATACTACTTTTCCCCGTAGTGGCCCCTGGTAAAAAAAAAAAAAAAAAAACTCCCCTGGTAAACAGCTGATTTTGCTAGGAAAAGTTTTGGCTAGCCTGAACAGAAAACCACTAGTTTTTGCTGCTAGCAAGATTTTCACAGAAGTGAAATGTTGGGGGTTGAATATGGGGCCTTTAATATTTTGTGAAACATGTTCCTTTGAATGGAGGATCAGTTTGCCCTCATAATAAAGACATTATATTAGGTATTTTTCATTATGACTGCCTTAGACCTCAGAGTCGAGCAGATTTCAGATTCTTTTTACACTGAGATTTTTTTCCTTTACCATAAACTGTGGGAAGGAAAGTGACAACTTTTTAGAAAGTTTTTTTCACCCTTCCAGACCATTCATTGGTCCTACTGCATGGCCTGCTATCATACTTGACCCCAAGGATGAAATGTAGGAAATTGTCATATCTGACTAATACCAACAATAAACCATCTGTCATCATCACCTTGCTTTTCCTTTACAAGAATATGAACTAGATCTCCATCTACTGTGACATGGAAAGTTATCAGTGAATCTTCTCCTTTCTCTTGGCACCATCCGTCCTTATCCTTGCCACCCCACTGTGACGCTTTCAGGATGGTGACATTGACATGTGAGCAGTGCTGGGGGCAGTCCTTCTTCAGTGCTCCCGTTGTAAATGCTTTACACTCAGCACAAGAACTATAGAAATATAGAAAATGGAAAATTAAAATATTACTTTCCAAATATGATCTATAGTTACATCAAAAAAAAATTCCTTTACATTAGTCCTTTATTATAAGCTGTACCATAGGCAGAAACCAAGTCGAGGGGGGACAATTTTCTAAAATATACTGTGTTCTTATTCTGTGTCTGTTTTCATCAAACCTATGTAATCTCATATATTTCAAGGAAACCTGTCCTATTGAACATGCTGTCTGATCTGCAGTAGGAGCTGAACAGATTGATATATAGTTCTGTGTTCCTGTTCTATAGTTCCTGTTCGTGCTCAGTTAAGGAGTCCAGTAGGTGGTCTTATCAGTGATTGATAGCCATCTCTGTATGCACACTCGTACACTCGTACAATGAAGACTGTCTATCACTGATGACACCTACTACCAGAATCCTAAACCCCTAATAAGCAGGGGTTTTGCCACGATGTAATGTTGACGTGGGATCCTCTAAAATGGGTATTTAATCACTTTTCTAAATATATGTGATTACAAAAATTGCAGCCTGAGAGAGCTACAGGCTGCCTTACCTGCCCTTAGTTACTTAAAAGCTTCTATTCGATACGATCTGACAAGAGCTGCTGGCCGGGCTTGCGCAGAGCACACTTGTTATCTGATGAAAGGGAGTGTGAAGGAGCTTCCAAGGGGCTGTGGAGAAATATGTTGTCTTTTGTATACAGAATCCGCTAGTTGTAGTGTGACTATTTGAGTAGATCTCTGCTTTAGCTGATGATAGGGAACATGAAAGAGCTTTCAAGGAGCTGTGGAGAGAGGTGTTGTCTTTTGTATACAGAATTCACTAGTTGTAGTGTGATTATTTGAGTGAACATTGCACACGATCCCTTATGCATGGCTCTGTGCTCTGACCAGCTCTCTCTCTCTCAGCTCAGGGTGCTTTGTTTACTTTTGCTTCTTAGCAGATAAGGCACATCCTGGCAAAAACCCTTTAAATGAATAAAATACAAATTCTACTTTAATCTTTCCCCACAGAACTATATACTACTCACTAAAAGTTAAGAGTATTTGGCTTTTGGATGAAATTTCAGGATGAACATAAAATGTCTTGAATTTTTTTTTCAAATGAACTAAATGAGCCCATCTCTTCCCGTTAGATGCACATGTCCAACTGTTCAATGTTTCAGTACTTTTTGCACAGCTTGCTGATCTCTAACAAGGAGCTTAATGGCAAAATCCCCAACAGGTGTTTGATCCCCAAATCGCCCGATAAATTTAGGGGCTCAGTGTAAATTGGGATTAAACAGTCGTCCTCAACCTGCTGTTCACATTTTCATATCATGAGGCCAAGACAACACCTTACAAGTGATCAACAGCACGTCACCATTGCGAGGCTTCAAGCAAGATGCCCTCAGAAAGAAGTGAACACTGAGTTTAGTGTCACAGGATGTCAGCGGTAGGTTGTAACAGAGATACAAAGAGACTGGAAGAGTCACAGAAAGGCAAAGAAGTGGACGTCCTTTGGCTCCATCACACACTGATGAGCGCTTCATTGTAAACAATGTCCAGCGGAACCGGATTATGAATACCACACAACTCCAGGCATGATTAAGGGAGTGGAGAGGCAGCCAAGTGTCATGTCAGACCATTCATAACTGTTTACATCATTGTGCCCTACGTGCCAAACAACCAGCAATTGCCCCAAATGAGATGAAAAATAAAAAAAGTACACATATTTGATATCATAGCATGCGTAACAACTAAGCTTATAAATTTGTTACATTTTTTTTAACTCGCATGATGAACGCCGTAAAAACAGAAAAGAACAATGGCAGAATTGCAATTTTTGTTAATTTATCAGCACAATAAATGTAATAAAAAGCGATCAAAAAGTCATATAAACGTCAAAGTGGTAGCAATGCAAGTGTCAGTTCATCCCACAACAAAAAGCCCTTATACAGCTCTGTATTCAGCAAAATAATAAAAATTATAGCTCTCAGAATATAGTGATGTTATGTATGTAACCAACCTTTTTGAATGTACAGAGCCATGGAATCAATGGCGCTTTAAAATTAATAATATTAATAATAATAATAAAGAATGATTTCCAACATAAAAAATATCTAAATTGAGTATTTCCATAATCATGTTGACCCACGGAGTAAAACTAACATGTCACGAATACTTCAGATTGAAAAGAGATCAAAAAGTCTTGTCCTCACAAAAATGATACTAAGGCCGTGTTCACACGGCTTATTCCGGCGCGGATTGGCGCCATACTGCGCGCCGGATTTGCGCTGCAGTACGGCGCAATCCGTCGCAGTAATTACGGTAATCCACTGTTCTCTATGAGAACTGTGGATTCGTCGCTCCTGCCCGCTCAGCGAATCCGCCGGGCGGGGAGAAAGTGACATGCACATTATCCAGGCGCAATACGCGCCGTGAATAATGCAAGTCTGTGGGGCCGGCGGGCCCCGCCCCCGCCCCCACACCCGCCCCCTTATTCAAGCCGGAATAAGCCGTGTGAACGGGGCCTAATAAACATGTGAACTCAACCCGCAAAAAATAAGCCCATACACAGCTCCATACACAGAAAAAAAGGTTTTATGTTGTGTAAAAGCAGTAAAATATAAAAAAAATAAATTGAGTATCACTGTAATTGTATAAACCTGCTGGGTAACGTTAACCTGTCATTTATACCACACCTACCACTGTAAAAAATAAAAAAAAACACTACCGGGATAGCTGTAGTTTGTTAATTTCACTTAGAGATCTTGGTAAGAAGTGAACAAAGTGTCATATGCTGGTAAGGGGCTTTGAAGCGGGATCGCAGCACAATCCTGCTACACAGCCGCCAGGTGTTAGCTGCTAATTGCAGCTAACACTTGGCAGTTCTGGTGCAGGAGGGCACCGACACCATCCCACACTGTTTAACCGCCAAGACCCCATGGCGCCTAAATCAATGAGAAACGGTATCGCGCACTGTTCCTCACTTCAATTGGGGCACCCGCGGCGAAATCACAGGGCCCAGATCGCTTAACATGGAAGCTGGAAGTCTTGGGAAGGCTTCTTTCACCACCATGTTTTCTGTTTTACTACTTCTTGCCCCAGGCAGGAAGTGGGGAAATTGACATCTTTGTACAACCTGTCGGAGCTCAAAGCAGCCAGTCGGAGCTTATAGCAACCAATCAGAGCTCAGAGTAGCCAATCGGAGCTCATAGCAACCAATCAGAGATCATAGCAGCCAATCAGAGCTCATAGCAGCCAATCATAGCTCATAGTCAGGGCCACCGTACAGGAGGTACAGCCGGTACTCCTGTAAGGGGCCTGGTGGAATAAGGGGGCCCACTGCAAGCAGGCCCCTTACTCCTCATGGCAGAACCCGGCGGCGCAGCCACCGAACCAGGCTCAGGCTGGTCCACAGTGTGGGCCCCAGAGGCAGTGCCGTCGCATCCCGGGGCCCGGCCGCCGCCTCCGGTCTCTAAACGCCCGGGCTCAGAGACCGGGCCCGGGAGTCAGGGACTAATGTCCTCCTCTCCCGAGGCTGCGCAGTGTCAGCGGAGCACAGCGCCGCTAGCGCTGCGCTCCGCTGATCGCCCTGGCAGGTGTAAGGCGATAGGCGTTAACCCTGCCGGGCGCCAGTCCCTACTGCTGACGTAGGCCCGCGGTGACGTCACATCACTGCGCAGCCTATGCAGGACGCTAGAAGCCAGTGGGGAGCGCCCGGGAGCAGCAGGAGCGGGAGCGAGGCTCAGGTAAGTGTTTTTTTATATATATATATAAGGAAGCAGGCCCTGACTCTGCCTAACGCTAAAGGGGCCCTGGTGCTACCTAACTACAGGGGTGGGAATAGGTAAAGAGGTGCTGGAAAATTGAGGATTCTAAGATATTTGTGTAATTTCTGTGGAACGGATGCAGAAGAGAAGGGAAAAAGAACCTTGCAAGAGAAGAGAACGACTCATCAGATAGGACGTCTCTGGTGAGTCCCTGATTTCAGGGGTTATTTTACTTCTTTACTGGATCAGTGCTGTATTCAAGGTAATGTGTTGTGACCCGAGCTGGTGTCAGATCACTATGTGGTCTCCATGTGGTGGTGTTATATTGGCGTTAGTATAGTGGCAGTGTACATGTGTACCTGATTGTAAAAGACGGAACACCTGACCCTGTGATAGGAGTTACACTTTTACTTTCTTGCTGGTGTGAGGTGCGTGACCAAGGGAAACGTGGAGGGAGATATTGTATGTGGTAAGAGGGGGATATGGATGGAGCTACTTAGCCCTGTGTCTATGATATGCTAGACTGACAGATATGTGAGACAGATAGATATGTGACTCACTTGGTATAGTACTACACAGTATAGTTCTTTTTTGCATACTGTATTATGTGGTAAAAAGAGCACATTTATATCCTAGAGGCTGTTTTTTTTTGCTGGGGGCGGGGCTATCGGGTTGCTGGGGGCGGGGCGACCGGGTTGCTGGGGGCGGTGTTTACGGGGGGGGGCCCAGTTGCTTCAGCGTATGGGGCCCTGAAATTTCTGTTGTGTGGCCCGCTTGCCTAAATATGCAACCAATCAAGAAGCTCAGCTTTTTATGTTTTCAGAGCACTATATGAAATGAAAGCTGAGCTCTGACTGGTTGCTATGGGCTCTATAGTCAAAGACCTGATTTTGGGCCCCTATGGGCTCTATAGTCTATGAGCTCTGATTGGTCACTATGAGCTCTGACTGGTTGCTATGAGCTCTGATTGGTTGCTATGGGCAACAAATACAGTCTTCCTTCTAGGCAGTTTTCATACATAAGGCCCACTGAATGGATGTAGTAGTATATTCAGGATATAGGGTTATGTGATTTTTTTGTATCATTAATTGATACTGTACTATATGGGACTGCATTCTTGGCATTCATGGTCAGTAAGTAAAGTCAGTTGTGGACATATTCTCGCTATATTGGGATAAAGTGGATTTATATCTCCCAAGGTTAATATTATTCCTTCTTAGGCCATGTCCCCACGGCACGGGTTTTCAGGCGGTTTGCGGTTTTTCAGACCGCCTGAAAAACCGGCCGGAAATGAGCGCAATTGTGCTCTATGCAAAACCTGTACAGCAGTCCCCACTGCACGGTTTTCCGCCCGGCGGTTTTGTCACCGGCGGTCCGGCGGCAAAACATTGAACATGCACAATCTTCCGTCCGGTTTCTGGACGGAAGATGTGCATATCAATGGGTCGGGGGCTGTTCTCCGCTCATCGCGGAGAAAAGCCGTCCCCCCCGCGGCCGTGGGGACGGGCGCGAAACAGAACAAATACCGGCCGGTTATTTGTCCTGTGCCGTGTGAACGTGCCCTAACAGTAAGATATTTTTTAATATTTTTTTGGTACCAATTATTTTAATTGAATTCAACTAGAAGTTATTTTTTAGCCTTTTTTGATTCTCCGTGATTTAGATGTTATAGATAAGGCTACAGTGTATCTATCTACATTCAGTGACCATATTACCTGTACTTCTGACATGGTGTCTGGCATCCCGGGCAATCGCTGCACAGTTTGTTGAAGTAGCCTTTATCACAGACACATTTGTTGCATTCGCACCTTCCATGTCCACTGCATATTCCATTGGGAGTCATACAAGCTCCGGTGTCCCGGCTGCAGCCGCAGGCACTGCCGGTGAAGTTGGCCGTACACTTGCAGGTGCCACATTTGCAGACTCCTCTGTTAAGACCTGAAAATGAAGAGAGAACATACATTCACTGCAGCTACCAATGCATCATCCAGGCCTGCCCATAACATGTCAGGTTTGTTATCTTCCTTAAAATTATTTTAGTAGACGTGATATCCTTATACATTATAGTGACTTCAATCCCACTGAAACACCCTGTAGAATCCATGAATCCCTTTGGGGCTACAAGAACGCAGACTTCGCGAAGGCGATCTTCTCACAGGTAATCATGACTTCAAATCGGGAGTTCCCATATAAAGTTGGGTTCACGGGGCATTTTTAGCAGGATTTTTTTGTTAAACCCCTTAAGCCGAACACCTGAAAAGAACTTGATGACCAGCACATATTTTTAGTTTTTGCCTCCTTGCCTTTCAACAGTCGTAACTTTTTTATTTTTTCAATGACGCAGTTTTATGAGGCCTCGTTTTATTCGGGCAAATTGTACTTTTTGGGACAATAGTTTAAGTTCACTTATACATTATCGCAGAATTTTTTTTCAATTTTTTTTTATTTTTTCAAATGTATTTTTACACCATTCCGATTTCATACTTAATAACGTGTTAGATTAATTCTACGGGTTATTACGGCCGTGTGGGTACCTAATATATGTAGGTTTTGTGTGTAATATATGCACAATTATTTTTTATTAAATATTTCTTTTTATTTGATTATTTTATTTATTTTTTTCTTCACCTTTTTATGTTTTATACTTTAAAAAAAAATAATAAAATAATCCCAAGAGATGTCGCTGCAGACAAACGATTTGCAACGGCAACAGTTGGTTGGCGGTCATTAAGGAGTTTAAAAAAAACACAGGGAAATAGGACATTATTTACTTAAAAATACAGACACACGGCCATACTCACAGCTCCGTGGCTGAACAAAAAACTATTCCAAGTGGGAGGCAATATAAGTCCAAGTGCTACATGAGAGAAATGTAACAGGTGCAACTCAATACTGAACAACTGCTGACATGTCCATCCTCTAGGAGGGCAACTGCCTAGTAAAAAAAACTGCACAGTGGATAAATACCAGTTCACACTGGTATGCAGAAAAAAAAAGTCACAAAATGTTTTTTTTTTTTGTAAATTGCTACTAAGGCTAGTGTAGCAGTTTGCAAGACAATATGCACCATTGATGTGGGTTGCAAGCTTGTGTATTTCGTCCAAAATATCTACTAATACTTGATATTTGATATTTTTTTCAGGATGTAGTTTTGCCCTGTAAACTGGGGAGCAATGGTTGTCATTATTTTGTGTTGGGCTCTTTGAATATACTGGGCAGCCCGCTCAATTGAATAACAAAGGCGTCATCAATTGGTTGTAAGCCAGCATGGTGCACTACACTTAGCCGTATATCTGACACCCTTTATAAGTCTTTTATATATGTAATACTAGCAATCACCCCCCTTGTGGATAGTAAGCATTTGGGTGGGTGTTTTATCAGTATTTTTGCATTTGTAAAGGCTTCCTGTCTGTTATTGTGGCTTTTCTGCATACTGGTGTGAACTGGTACTTATTCAATGTGCAATTTTTTTACTTGGCAGTTGCCCCCTTAGTGGATGGGTGTGTGAGCAGCTGTTCATCACCTGTTATATCTTTCTCAGGTAGCACTGGGGCTTATATTGTCTCTTATTGGGAATAGCTCATTATCAAGTTATTGAGCTGTAAGTATGATTATTTTGACGAGTAAAATGTGAGTTTTATGCACCAAAATATGCTTTTAAGGATGCTTTCACACGGAGCATTTTTGGATGCGTTTTTTGTGCAGAAATGTCCAACATTAATTTCTTTGCCTGTCTGCCTAAAAAAGCACAAAAAAGGACCAAAAAACACTACGTGTGAAATCACCCTAAGGGTATGTTCACATGGCATATTGCGGCACATATTGTACGTATTGTACTTTCGCCCGCTGTTCAATATGTGTCGGGAAAGCGGATGTGATTAATAGGCCTCTATGAGAGAAATTACCATAATTGCGGGGCGCATTTGAGGTGTATTGCAGCAAAGAAGGTATCCTATTGATCTGAAGTATCCCATTGATACATGCCTCTCAGTAAGTACTGCCTGGCATCAGTGCCTGCTTGTGTTCAGCAGAAAAGTCCATCTCAGTAATTGCTGTGCCATATCCTAATACCAACATCAGTCCACAGGGGTTAAAAGCCCCTCGCTCCAGAACTGACCCCTTTTTACCTGCTTGCTGTCACCACTATTGGTAACTCACTCCATACAGATTGATTCCATGCTCATTAAATCATATAATAAATCCTTATGCAGTAACTTCCTCCAGGGTCTGCACAAAGAATTTTATCATTTTTAACTTCTGAAAAGCTCAAAGACAAAAGCAAATAGAGGCAGTCCTCGATACCGTTTTGACTTACTGTACCCTAGTTACAAACGGAGGCTTATGGGTCATGCTGGCAGTTGTAGTTCCATGTCCCACAGAAGATAGTAGATGTGGAACTACAAGTTCCAGCAGGCCACAGCAGCATGAGGTGAAATTGTCTTAACAGCTGCACAAACAGCAAAATAAAAGTAGAAACTCTTCCCTGCAGTATCCAAAACGAAAAAAAGAAACCTTTTGTGCAGGAGTTACATGTAATAAATATACCTGTTCAGACTTACATACAAATTCAACTTAAAGGGGTTTTGCCACAATGTAATGTTGACGTGAGATTCTCCAAAGGGTAAATTTTATCACTTTCTAAATTAAAAGTGGTTACAAAAAGTTGAAGGTTTAGAGCTACAGCATTGCTCAATCCCCCTTATTACCCTGAAGTTTAATTAGACACGACCAAGAAAGGAGTGAAACTGTCCAAGGCTTGCGGTTTGCACTTCTATCGATGAAAGGGAACAAGAATGAGCTTTCAAAGGGGCTTTGGAAATTTTGCAGTGATGAGTCTGCCGTGTAAGAGAATCCACTTTGTTAATGTTATTATTTTTAGTAAACTTTTGAACGCTTATTCCTCACTCTCTGCTCACGCCCTCCCTCTCACCCTGCAGCATCTACTCACTATTTTTTTATATCCCCCTGAAACTGATAAAGGAGGTTTAAGAAACCCTTTGTGGCAAAACCCCTTTAAGGATAAACCTACAGTTCCTATCCCATTCATAACCTGGGGACTGCCTGTACTGTATGTCAAATAAAAATTACATTGCACAAGCTTATTCATTTACCGCCACATAGCTGCCCTTCATATCTCTCACAGCTAGCATCGTCACACTCACAAAACCGTCCCCGTACGTGTTTATTGCACGCACAGTGCCCACATTCACACTTTCCGCGTCCGTTACATGGCAGAGCTCCGTTCATGATGCAGCCTTCATTGGAATCATGTTTATTTTGGTGGCATTCACAGTGTTTCCCTTTATATCCATCAACGCAGCTGCAAAAAAAAAAAACTTAACTTAGTAACATGGGGGCCGCAGAGCTGGACAGCTGACCCCATTCAATAGATTGCTGCATAACCTTGCCCAGATTAGGGTGGAATGGGGAGTTCAGAAAGGTGTTTGGAAATTTCCCCAAAGGGAAAATTCTTTTAAACAAATTAGATTTGCGTGTAGGCGCTCAAAAATTTTTTTTAACCATTTCCCCTTACGGGGGGCCGGTTACAAAAAACCCCATAAATTTAACTTTCTTTTTTTAATTTCCCCTGAAGTTTTAAAATGCTAAAAGGGTTTTTGTCTACCACGGGCTTTGGGAAAAAAAACTCACTAAAATCCAAATCCAAAAAACTTCAAAAAGGCTGATTTTTGAAAGCTCATTGCCTGTAAAAACGCGGGAAAAAAACGCAGTTTTTTTGGCGCGTTTTTTTTACTTTCTTTTTTTGGATTTTTTTCCAAAAAATGCCCCCAAAAAAACCCAGCCTTTACATGGGACTCCGTATAAAATTTCCTCCCCCGGGCCGTTTTTGCAACATTTTTCCCAAAAAACACCACAGAAAAAAAGAGCAAAAAAAAACCCCCATAAGTATTAAATTTTTTTTTTGCCTTTCTCTTAATACTGCCCTTTATTTTATGTAATTATTGTCTTTTAAAAACGTTTTTTTTAAATGAATAAAGGGAAAATCAGTAAAAATCTGTTTTTTTTTTTAAATCGCAAAAAGTGGCGCTAGAGGAAATTTTCAAATTTAACGCCCACAGTGCACTGTGCACAGATTTTGATGGGCCTATAGCCCACAGGGGAAGGGGCCCCCCCCCATTTGAGTTGTTTTTTTGGGCCCCCCGGGAAGAAAATTTTGGGGGCCCCGCCCTACAGCTACTTTTAATTTAACTGTCCCTTTTCCCTCCTATATTTCGCCTCTTGCTTACTGCTTCTCTTTCTCTGCTTTCTTGCCTCTTCTGAGGATGTATATGCAGATGAAAAAAAACTCTGTCTGCCATGCTCAGGGGCCCACCGGGGGCTTCCCCTTTTCCTCTGTGGGCCAGTCTGAGCCCTGTGACTACAGACAGGGAAAAATGATGCAATTTATGTACTAGGGTTGCAATAGGGTAAACCCAATTTTAAACCCAATTTTAAACCCTTCACCCTATTTTCCCTGTAGTGGTTCTTGTTTCACCGCAGATGCCACAGCTGTAGTTTCCCAAGTGCCCCGAGCAATAACTGGAGAAAGCTTCCTCATCCTGGCAGTCACAGTGACACATGGGCTCAACATCCACTTTTAAATCCTTCTTTGGAACCCCCAGAAACCCTACTTGAAGCCTGAACCCAAATCCTGGAAAATTCTTCTCACCCCATCCCCAATTTTCCCTTTTAAAATCCCCCCTTTTTAAAATCCAAACAAGAAAAAAGTAAAAACTGAAAAAGGCCCCCCTTTCCCCATCTAGGGTTTCTTAAAGGGGTTTTCCCAAACAAAAATATAAAAAAACCTAAGGGGGACATGTCTGAAAACTGTCTTGGTGTAAGACCTTTTTTTTGGCCCCCAAAAAACCCCCTTTTTTTTTAAAAGGGAAAAAAAAAAGGGGGTTTTTGGGGGTTTTCCCCCCCAAAAAAAACCCCGGGGGGGAAAAAAATATAAAAAGGAAACCTTTTTTAAAAAAAAATTCCCAAACCCCCCCCCCCCCCCCCCCTTTTTTTTTAAAAAAAATTAAAACAAAATTTTTTTTTTCCCCCCCCGGTGTTTAATTTTTTTGAAAAAAAGGGAAAAAAAAAAACCCCCCTTTCCCCCCCCGGTTTTTTTTTTGAACCTTTTAAAAAAAAAAAAATTTTTTTTTTTTTTGGGTTCCTTTTTTTTTTAAAAATTTTTTTTTTTTTAATTAAACCCCCCCCCAAAATTTTTTTAAAAAAAATTTTTTTTTTCCCTTTCTTTAAATTTTTCCGGAAAAAAAATTTAAAAAAATTTTAAAAAATTTTGGGGGGGGCCCTTTTTTGGGGTAAATTTTTTTTTAAAAAATTTTTTTAAATTTTTTTTTAAAATATAATTTTTTTTTTTTCCCCCCCCAAAAAAACAACCCCCCCCCTTTTTTCCCCCCCCCCCTTTTCCCCTTTTTCCCCCCCCCAAAAAACCAAAAAATTTTTTTTTTAAACCCCCCCTTTTTCCCCCCGGGCCCCCCCTTTTTTAAAAAAAAAAAGGGAAATTTCCCCCGGGCCCCCCCCCCCTTTTTTTTTTTTTTTTTGGAAATTTTTCCCCCGGTTTTTTTCCCCCCCCCTGAAGGGGAAAAGGGGTTTTAAAAAAAAAAAAAAAATTTTAAAAAAAACCCCCCTTTTTTTTTTTTTTTAAAGGGGCCCCCCAAAATTTTTAATTTTTTAAAGGGGGAAAACCCCAAAAAAAAAAAAAAATTTTTTTTAAAAACAAAGGGGAAACCCCCGGGGCAAACCTTAAAAAAAAAAAGGGGGGGGGAAAGGGGGCCCCCAAAAATTTATAAATTTTTTTAAAAAAAAAAAAAATTTTTTTTTTCTGGAAAACCCCCCAAAAAAAAATTTTAAAAATTTTCTTGTCCCAAAAAAAAAAAGGGGGTTTTTTAAAAAAAAAAAAAAAAAAAAAATTTTTTTTAAAAAAAAAAAAAATTTTTAAAAAAAAAAAAAAAATTAAAAAATTACTTTTTTTTAAAAAATAAAAAAACAAGCTTAAAAAAAAAAAAAAAAATTTACAAAAAAAAAATTTTTTTTTTTAAAATTTTTAAATTTTTATTTAAAATTTTTTTAAAATTTTTTTAAAAAAAAAAAAAAAAAAAAAAAACAAAAAAAAAAAAACCCAAAATTTTTTTAAAAAAGAAAACCCTTTTTTTTCTTTTCCGGGTTTTTTATTTCCCAAAAAAAAAATTGCAGGGAAAAAAAAAAAACCCTTTGGGGGGTTTTTTTTTAAAAAAAAAAAAATTTTTTTCAAAAAAAACCCCCCCCTTTTTTCCCCCAAAAAAAAAAAATTTTTCCCCCCAAAACCCCCATTTTTTTAAATTTTTTTAAAAAAAAAAAAATTTTTTTTTTTTTTTTTTTAAAAAGGGTTTTAAAATTTTGGCCCCAAAAAAAAAGGAGGGTTTTTTTTTGGGGGGGGGGGGGGGGGTTTTAAAAAAAAAATTTTTTTAAAAAAAAATTTTTTAAAAAAAAAAAATTTTTTTGGGGGGGGTTTTTTTTAAAAAAAAAATTTTAAAAAATTTTTTTTTTGGGGGAAAAAAAAAAATTTTTAAATTTTTTGGGGTTTTTTTTCCCCAAAAAAAACTTTTTTAAAAAATTTTTTTTTTTTAAAAAAACCCGTTGGGAAAAAAAAAACTTAAAACCCCCCCAATTTTCAGCCAAGGGTTTTTTTTTTTTTTTAAAAAAAAAAAGAAAAGTTTTTTTTTTTTTTTAAAAAAGGAAAAAATTTTTTAAAAAAGGGGGAAAAAAGGGAAAAAAATGGGGAAAAAAAAAAACCCAAAAAAAAAAAACCGGGGTTTTCAAAAAAATTTTTTTAAAAAATTTTTTTTTTGGGAAAAAAAAAAGGGGAAAAAAAAAAATTTTTTTAAAAAAGGAAAAAAAACCCCCCAAAAAAAAAAAAAAAAAATTTTTTTAAAAAAGGGGGGGGGGCCCCTTTTTGGGGGAAAAAAAAAACTTTAAAAAAATTTTAATAAAAGGGGGGAAAGGGAAAAATTTTCCCAAAAAAAAAAAAAAAAATTTTTTTTTTGGGGGGAAAAAATTTTTTTAAAAAAATTTTTTTTTTTTAAAAAACAAAAAAAATTTTTTTTAAAAAAAAAAAATTCTTTATTTTTTTTTTTTTTTTAAAACCCCCCCCAAAATTTAAAAAAGGACCTCTTTTCCCCCAAAAAAATTTTTAAAAGTAAATTTTTTTGAAAATTTCCCAAAAAAAAAAAATAAAACCCTTTTTTTTGGGGAAAAAAAAAAAAACCCGGGGTTTTGGGGTTTTTTTTTTTTTTTAAAAAAAAGGGTTAAAAAAAAAAATTTTTTTTTAAAAACCCCCCTTTTTAAATTTTGTTTTAAAAAACCAAAATTTTTTTAAAAAAATTTTTCACCCAATAATTTTTTCCCCAAAAAACCTTTTTAAAAAAAAAAAGGGGGGTTTTTTTTTTTCCCCCAAAAAAAAAGGGGGGTTTTTTTTTTAAAAGGAAAACAAAAACCCCCCAAAAAAAAAAAAAATTTTTTTTTTTTTTTTTTTTTTTCCCGAAACCCCAATTTTTTAAAAAAATTTAAAAATTTTAAAAAAATTTTTTTTTTAAAGGAAAAAGGGGGGGAAAAAATTTTTTTTTTAAAAATTTTTTTTTTTTTTTTTCAAACCCCCCCCGGGGGAAAAAACTTAAAAACCCCTTTAAAAATTTTAAAAAAAAGGGGAAAAAAGGGGGGGCAAAAATTTCCCCCAAAAAAAAAAACCCGTTTTTTTTTTAAATTTTCCAAAACCCCCCCCCGGGGGTTTTTAAAAAAACCCCGCAATTTTTTCCCCCCAAAAAAAAAAAACCAAAATTTTTTAAAAAAAAAAAAAAACTTTTTTTTTTTGGGGAAAAGTTTTTGGGGAAAAAAGGGGGTTTTAAAACCAAAAAAACCCCCCCGGGGAAAAAAGGGGGGTTTTTTTTTTAAAAAAAAATTTTTTTTTTTTTTTTTAAAAAAAATTTTAAAAAAAAAAAAAAATTTAATTTTTCCCCCCCAAAAAAAAAAAAAAAAAAAGGGAAAAAAACCCCAAAAGGAAAAAATTTTTTTATTAAAGTTTTAAGGGAACCCCCCTTTTTTTTTGGGTTTTTAAAACCCCCCCCAAAAAAAAAATTTTAAAAAAAAAACAAACCAAAAAGGTTTTAAAATTTTCCGGGTTTTTTGGGGGAAAGGCCCCTTTTAAAATTTTTTAAAATTTTTTTGGGGGGGGGAAAAATTTTCCCCCTTTTTTTTAAAAAACCAAAACCCCCTTCCCCTTTTTTTTAAAAGGGGCTTTTTAAAAAATTTTTAAAAAAAAAAAAAACCCCTTTTTTTTAAAAAATTTTTCCAAAAAAAAGGAAAAATTTTTTTTGGGGGGGGCCCCCCCCCGGGGGTTTTTTTTTAAAAAAACCCCTTTTTTTTTAAAATTATTTAAAACCCCCCAAAAAATTTAAAATTTTCCCCCCCAAAAAAAAAACCTTAAAAAACCCCGGGGGAAAGGGGCCCCCCCCCTTTTTTTTTCCCCCCCCCCCAAAAACCCGGTTTCAAAAAACTTGGGGGGCCCAAAAAAAAAAATTATTTTTTTTTCCCTTTTCCCAAAAAGGGGTTTTGGCCAAAGCCCACGTTACATTTGGAGGAAAAAGGGAGAAGCTTGAAAGCCTAAGAACACCATCCCAACTGTGAAACACAGGGGTGGCAGCATCATGTTGTGAGGTTGTTTTGCTGCAGGAGGGACTAGTGCACTTTACAAAATAGATGGCATCACGAGGAAAGAAGATTATGTGGCAATACTGAAGCCACATCTCAAAACATCAGCCAGAAAGTTAAAGCTTTGGCAGAAATGGGTCTTCAAATGGACAATGACCCAAAGCATATTGCCAAACTGGTTACAAAGTGGCTTAAGGATAACCAAATCAATGTTTTGGAGTGGCTATCACAAAGCCCTGATCTCAATCCTATTGAAAATGTATGGGCAAAGCTGAAAAGACAGGTGCGAGCAAGGCGACCTACAAACATGACTCAGTTCTGTCAGGAGGAATGGGCCAAAATTCCTACCAACTATTGTGAGAAGCTTGTGGAAGGATCGACCACAGTCATACAGTTTAAGGGCAATGCTGCCAAATACTAATGAGATGGATGGAAACTTTTGACTTTGCAGAAAGTAATAAAAATGCATTAAAATTGTCTCTCATTATTCTGGCATTTGGTGAATATAAATAATTTTGATTCCTAATTGACATAAAACGGGGAAGGTTTATTCTGATTTCATGTCAGATAGGGAGAAAAACCTGCAGATGGGACTTTTTTATATAGTGGATGTAAACTGTATATGTCATCATTACAGTCACACATGGAAAGTTAAATTCTATTCTAGCAACTGTGTTATTTTATGGTGTCATATATTTAGCCCTAATTAAAACAATGCTGAACATGCACCACCCCATGGCTATTGACAATGTACAAAAATGCCTCATACCGACAACTAAACATGGCTTTCTAGATTAATATGGCGCATGTTACTTGCAAGATTATTTTAATGCACATGACATTACTTTTATGGAATACTTTACTTGATACATTTTAAGCATTGAACACTAGAGCAGAAAAGTATGTGATACGGAAGCTACATAATGTTCACCAAAGTGGCATTGTATGTTTTATAAATGCATTAGCTATTATTGGATTTTCTTCTTTTTTGAGCTAATTTGCATTTTTTCCCCATAGAGCATTGTCTCCGTGCACCCTCTGCGTCTTTAATAAGAAACAGTGGCCAAAAAGTACTTTTTGCTGTCAAAAATGCACCAGGTTTTTCACACTGTTTGATGCATTTAGATGTGTCTACCTTTTTAAACCATCTATTAATTGGTACACTTTCTGTGTAGTTTTGGTCACAGCATATCACCCTATTTCTCACAATGCCATGTTCACTCACTTTCCGTGAAGTCACGCCTTCATGTTGGAGAAGTTGCAAAAGTTCTAAAAGTGTCTATGCCACATCATGTGCCAAAAATGTGCCACTTTTTGGAGCAGTTTACAACACTTTTTTCTTCCACAACAGTAAATGTGGGCCATTGTACCCAGAGTGAAGATTATGTTGTAACGGAGCACCCTTAAGGAACAGTCAAAAAAATCGCTAGACCCCAGACTTGAAACTCGCAGTAACACGAAAGCCTATTTCATCAACTTATATACAAGTTTTTGTTGTACAAACCTGATAGGTGGAGAGGACGTTACTCGTGACCGCAAATATCGGCTGAATATTGGCTGCTGTAAGGATCTGGGAGAGATGTCCCACTGATGGGTAATCCTGTACAAGAGACATATGAAGATTTAAATATTTCGTACCATCCAGAGATTATGAGGACTACAAACCTAATGATTATCACAGTACTCACAAACATATTACTGTGGTAATATTCTCCATCCTCGTTTAGGTGGCAGCGCCCATCAGTAGGGATGTAGATACCAGCTAATTTACCATCCCCTGCCATGTGAAAGACATCGTCAGATGCAAACACCAAGAGCCGCGTAACATTCCTCCAACCAATCTGATCCTGCAATAGAGGAAATGATCTGGTAATCTAGCAGGCTACTTTAGGGGATTGTCAAAATGGAGTCAACAGTTTGCATCCCATTTCCAAATAGACCATAGTTACATAGTTAGTACGGTTGAAAGAAGACTCATGTCCATCAAGTTCAACCAAGGGTGGGGAAAATGTGGGTGATGGGAGAGAGACAAGGACATTAAGCCCAGCCTCACCACTGGTTAAAGCCCTGAAACCCACAAGGCAAGAACCAATATGCTCCAGTGGAGACCGTATCTCTGACCCCAGAGCCTCCACCAGCCAGATCCAGAATTTTACATAGCTACATACGCATTAATATTCTTTAGTTCCAGGTAGGTATCTAAGCCTTTCTTGAAACTCTCTACAGTTCCTGCCGTGACCAGCTCCTCAGGCGGCTATTCCACAGATTCACAGTTCTTACAGTGAAGAACGCTCTTCTCCTCTGGAGATTGAATCCTTTTTTCTCTAGTCGAAGGGAATGTCCCCTTGTCTTTTGAGGGGGCTTCACCTGAAATAATTTTTCCCCATACTTTTTGTAGGGACCATTTATATATTTATATAAATTAATCATGTCCCCCCGAAGCCGTCTTTTCTCAAGACTATAATAAGTTCAATTCTACGAACCTCTCCTCATAACTAAGGTGCTCCATTCCCCTTATAAGTTTGGTTGCTCGTCTTTGTACTCTCTCTAGCTCCATTACATCTCTTCTATAAATTGGGGCCCAGAACTGAACAGCATATTCTAAGTGAGGACGCACCAATGCTTTGTACAGCGGTAGAATTACATCCTTGTCCCGCGAGTCCATGCCTGCTTTAATACACGCCAATATCTTATTTGCCCTAGAGGCAGCTGATTGACATTGCATGCTGTTCTGTAGTCTATGATCTACAAGAACGCCCAGATCTTTCTCAACAAGCGATTCTCCAAGTTTTTCTCCCCCTAGGACATATGATGCCTGTAGATTATTTCTCCCCAGATGCAGAACCTTACATTTATCCACATTGAACCCCATTTGCCAAGTGGATGCCCAAACACTAAGTGTGTCCAGGTCTGCTTGCAATTTATGAGCATCTTCCATAGATTGCACTACCCTGCATAGCTTGGTGACATCTGCAAAAATCGAAACCGTGCTATCGATCCCTTCCACTATATCGTTAATAAATAAATTAAATAAGAGAGGACCCAATACTGAGCCCTGCGGCACACTACTCACAACCGGGGACCACTCAGAGTAGGAGTCATTTACCACCACTCTCTGAGTACGATCCAGCAGCCAGTTTTTAATCCAATTACACACTGTTATCGCTAAACCAATGGATTCTGATTTACCCAACAAATGCTTATGCGGCACAGTGTCAAATGCCTTTGCAAAGTCTAAAAACACAATATCCACAGCTGCCCCGCTATCCAGACTTCTACTCACCTCCTCATAAAAACAGATCAGATTGGTCTGACAGCTTCTGTCCTTAGTAAATCCATGCTGGCAATCACTAATAATATTGTGTTTGTCAACATACTCCTGTATATAGTCCCTTATGAGCCCCTCAAACATTTTTCCCACAACAGATGTTAAACTTACTGGTCTATAATTACCTGGGCAAGACTTGGAACCTTTTTTGAAGATGGGAACTACATTTGCCTTGCGCCAGTCTCCTGGTACTATACCAGTCACCAGGGAATCTCTAAATATCATGTACAGGGGCACACCAATAACCGAGCTGAGCTCTTTAAGAACTCTTGGGTGAATGCCATCAGGGCCTGGAGCCTTGTTCACATTCAGTTTATTTAACTTGGCTTTGACTTTTTCTACACTGAGCCAATTAATTATAGCAGATGATGTATTAACAGTACTGCCACCACCTACTTCTGCACTTGGCCCACCCCCATCAACTACTATTTCATTGATAGTATATACTGAGCTGAAGAACCTATTTAGTACCTCTGCCTTCTCTTGGTCACCAGTGACCAGCTCCCCATCACAGGTTTTTAAGGGTCCTACTTGCTCTGACTTTGGCTTTTTGGCATTTATATGCTTAAAGAATTTCTTGGGGTTAGTCTTGCTGTCCCTGGCCACCTGCCTTTCATTTTGAATTTTAGCTGCTTTTATCAGTTTTTTTACAGATTTTATTAAGCTCTCTATAATTTTCAAAGGCTGATGCCGACCCCTCTGACTTATATTTTTAAATGCCTTTTTTTATTGTTTATTGCCCTCTTAACAGAAGGTAGAAGCCATGTTGGTTTTAGTTTTAGTCGCCTATTGATATGTTCATATTCTGTCTGAAAACCAGACTGAAGAATGAACATGTTCAATGTTTTTCGGGCAGCCGGCGGAAAACCCGTGCAGCGGCCCGGTGTGTTAGTTTGCGGCCGGTTTTTCAGACGGTCTGCAAAACCGCAAACCAGCTGAAAAACCGTCCCCAAACCGGTGCCGTGGGGACATGCCCTAAAACTTTTGATAAACTACCACTAAAAATCCTGCGTTTGGCTTGGGTTCTTACAGTGCACACAGCCGCCTGCAGTATTGCGTCGAATCCTCCCTCAGGTGTGTCCAAGTTGCCAGAGATATTTTCCGCGCTGACTCGTTGTTGGAATAAGGTGAGGTTTGAGGTCAAGGACAGGATGTGCCGGTAGCTGAAGGGTGGCTGACATCGCTCTGTTCGGGATGGACAAGGATTCTGCATCTGCCATTTTACAGTGTTCACATACGGTAACACCGTCTTATCCACAAATGAGCCAAAACCTGTAAAGGAAGATAGAGAGTCAAAGCTATGACCAGGGCCCTCTTAACAGCATTATGGACCCCTGGCAAAGCACATGACATAGGACCATACCTCTAACCACCCTCAAGCACAGCCAGTTATGCCCAATTTCCTCTAGCAGACCAGTTACTGAAGAGTATAGCTGGGACTCTCATGCCCTTAAAAGTACGGAGTCTTGGAAAGTCACCGAGAGAGGCGAGATTCTTCATTTAGAGTGGGTTCCCATCTGAGCTGAGGCCTCCCTGCCGCTGGTGGATGGGTCCTCACAGTTTTGATCAAACATGTGCACATGTATGAAAACTGCCTAGGTCTAAAATTCACTTTGTTGACCATAGCAACCAATCAGAGCACCCCGCTCATTTTTCCAGAGCAGTATATGAAATGAAAGGGAGAGGTCTGATTGGTTGATCTGGGCAACAAAGTGAGTTTTAGACCTAGGCAGTTTTCATACATGTGGCCCTAAGAGCCTCAGATTTCCATATGGACTATTCAACTCTGGAAAAAATTAAGAGACCACTGCAAAATTTTCAGTTTCTCTGATTTTTCTCTTCAATGGTATATTTTTGAGAAAAATGTTCATTGTTATTTTACTATATAAACTACTGACAACACGTCTCCGAACTTCAAAGCCAACTTTTTTTTTATGTACTTGCAGTAAGTGAGAAATCGTCAAAATAAAGAAGCAGTGCTGTCAGACCTCAAATAATGCAAAGAAAACAAGTTCATATTTATTTAGAAAGAATAAGACTTTTTAAGTCAGGAAGAGTTCAGAAATCAATATTTGGAATAACCATGATTTTTTCATTCATATTCCTTTTGGCCTATTCCTAGCACTTGTTCTGCCATCCAACATGTCCTATTGCAAGAGGATTGTGAAGACCACAGCAGTGTTTTTTATGCTTTCCTTCATTAAATAAGATTTGGTCCAGGTGAGCACCTAATCAGAAGCACATTAAGTAGAATGAGGGGGACTGTGGTTGGAATTCAACTGAACTGGAATGAATGGCGTCTGATGTTTAGAAAACTGTGCAGTGTTTTTTTCCAGAGCTGTATACAGCAGAAATGCACTTTGTAATAATCCATATATTCAGGGTACATTCACCAGGCTGATTTGGACACCGATTCTGGCGCAGATTCAGTGCTAAATCTGACTCAGAATCAGCAGTGAAATCTGACTGCAATCTGCCTCACATTGTTTTCAGTGGAAAATCTGCTGATTTTTCTCGGCAGACATTTATTTTCAGTGTTGAAAAAGAACTGACATTTCAATTCCTGAGGGGGATTCAGTGCTGAATCCTCACATGATATATGGAGGATGAGAATCTGCCTCTGAAATCCCTGTTATATCCATGTCCAAAATCCACACTTACAGGTACAGATTCTGGGCGTGAACCGACCTATAAATCGTTCTCCTAGCATCTGCAAATTGCTGCTGGTTCTTTGCTGTGTGTTTGCAAAACAGTGGAGTGGCCAGGGTCTATAAAGATGAGTTTATATAAAATGATAGATTTGACCCTCTCATACTCTCATAACAGGCTGGCCTCTTCTATGGGGAAATTACTATAGATACTGTACATATGGGGACATGTATAAAGGGGGCAAGTAGCACTTTGTAATGCGCCTGATTTCGGGGGGCGTGTGGAGCGCACTAGAACCGAACTAAGCTATAGATTTATAGCTTCAGTACGGCAAATCCATGCGCATTACTGCTGGAGCAGGTAGAGCACTTTCAAAGTGGTTTACCTGAGCCAGAAATGTAGTATTAGCGCTAGAATGCGCCTGATTTATGACTCACAGTAGAGCGGATTCATAAATCAGGTGCATTCTATGCTATTATAATGCGCATGAAATTTGGCGTTTAAACGCCAAATTTCATACATGCCGCCCATAATGTGAGGATACAATGAATAAACCCTCTCCTGAAGGAAATCCGTTAGATAACCTCCCCTCACGTGTGTATGAGGCAGGCAGGCAAAACATTGAGCAAGCACAATCTTCCGTCAGGTTTTTCCGGGCGGAATATTGCATCTCAATTGAAGGGGGAGGGCTTTCCTCCGCTTTATCGTGGAGAAAACCCTCCCCAACGTGTGGGAGGCCGCAAAACAGTGCAAATACCGGTCGCATAACCGATTGGTATTTGTCACTTGCCATGTAAATGGCCCCTAAGGGCGACATGTATGATTTTGGCGTTTAGAAGCCAATTTTTGTGCGCATTATAATAGTGTAGAAGGTGCCTGATTTATGAACCTGTTCTACTGCGGGTCATAAATAGGGCATTCTACACTAAAGACGACCCCTTCTGGCTCAGGTAAACCACTTTGAAAGTGCTCTACCCGTTCCAGCAGTGAATGCGCCCCAATTTCATAACAAGAGCTATAAATGTGTAGTTCGTACGTTGTAGTGCCCCCACCTCCCGCCCCCCCACCCCCCCCCCAAAATCAGGTGCATTACAAATTGTCTCGGGAGCTTTGTAATGCGCCTGATATTGGCGTGCAGGAGATTCAAAACTATAGCGAACGGGCTGTGCTAGATCTCGGGCTGAAAAGACGCCTGACTTCTGGCGCAGCCCCGTTCATACATGCCGCCCTAAATATATAAATGATTTCTAATATCAAGCGCCCTCATTCACCAGTGGCAAGGTGACTTTAGGTCTGATGGGAACCTACGCTGCACAGTCTATGATGGAGACAGCTCCAATTGGGCCAGTTATAGCCAGATGAAGATTTCTCCAGCCAGAGGCCTTAAAGATTTACAGGAGTTTTGCCATTATAGACGTTGATAGCATATTGATAGTATATACCATGAATATCAGATCAAGCCCCCGAAACTCCCCATGCTGAATGCATGGCCCCTCTCCATTAATACCAATGGTAGTGCTAAGTACAGCCAAATGCAGCCGCTCATCTATACTCTGAACACCCATTAAAATGAATGGAGAGGGGTCACGCCTACACAGTCAGTTCTTCATTCAGAATGGGGAGTTATGGGGGTCCGTTCCAGAGACAAGTGAGGGTCCCAGAGGTGGGACCCATAGCTGTCTGACATAGATGGTATATCCTATTGATATGCTATCAATGTCTATGATGGCAAAACCCCCTAATCTATCTAACATAAGTGCCAAGCATAGTTTTCCTAATAATACCAGCTTCAGCAGCCCAAGAAGTACCAGGCATGTTATTCCCAAATCTCACTATAAGTTTCTCCATGCCTCTTCTCTGTGGGATATGCCGATGCTTTGAGGCTAGGTTTACCTGTTGCATTACTGCATGCGTTTTCAACTGTATCAAAATGCTTGTAGCAAAAACTTGTGCTTTTTTTTATGCAGGTGGTTATGAACCTTGACCTGGGATTAGCTTTAGGGTTAGAATCCTTTAAAGAGAACCTGTCACATAGTTTTTGCCTCCCTTGCTGAGGGCAGCACAAGTTAGTGTCAGACCTGCTGTTCCCAGCACTGTGTCCCTTATTCTGTAAGATGCTGGAGTTTTCGAGTATTTAATGCTCAAATCTGCAGTTTTCAGCCAGAAAAGAATAATTTTTTTCACATCCCGCCCACCTGAGGCTAGCCCCGCCCACCTCAACTGATAAACCTGTTACTTTGAATAGGTATAAACCTGTGAATAACTGTCAGTGGGCGGAGCTAGCCTTTGGTGGGCGGAGCTAACATCTGCCCATGAATAAGAGTTGAGGGGTAAATGCTCTAAATCGACAGCATCTGACAGAATAAGGCCTCGTTCACACGGCTTATTCTGGGACGGATTCCAGCCGTACTGTGCGCCGTATTTGCGCTCCAATACGGCTGGAATCCATCCCAGTAACTACGGTAATCCACTGCTCTCATAGAGAACTATGGATTCCGTCTCCTCTCCCCGCTCGGCGAATCCGCCGCGGGGGGAGAAAGTGACATGCACATTATTTACGGTGTGTACGGGCCGTAAATAATGAGTGTCTATGGGACCGGCGAGCTGCCGGCCCCCCACCCCGCCCCCGCTGCACGGCAGCCGGCGTAATTGCGGGGCGAAATCCGTCCCCGCAATTACGTCGGCAATAAGCCGTGTGAACGAGGCCTTAGGGACACAGCGCTGGAAACAGCAGGTCTGACACTAGCTTGTGCTGCCCTCAGCAAGGGGGACATAATCTATGTGACAGGTTACCTTTAAGGGTTATATGACCTTGCCCCAATGACCCCCATTCCTTCTTGCTTCTGATGCAGCCTAACTTCCACTCCAACATCACCTTGTCACTCAAGGCACGCCATCACTTCCGACTGACGTCAGTATTAGTGCAGTTGTCCAGAAGTGATGCCATGTCAGGATCGAGGCGGTGACATCAGACCTGAGGTGAAGACGCACCGGAAGCAGTGAGGTGATGTCGGACCAGAAGTTAGACTGCACTGGGAGCACCAGGGAATGGTAAGATAAAAGCCATTAAAAAATACTAACCCGAAGCTGGGTTTAGGGCTCGGGATAGAGTTAAGGCAATGGCCTAACATTATACCGAACTAGTCAAACCAGTTTAGAAATAAACGCAACATTAATGATGATAAGAATAAAAAAATATATATACTGTACTTTGATTTTAAAACTTTTTTTCATATTAATTACAGTTTGATCAACTTTCATCAATCTTAATTCTGTACTTTTCACCTGGACCATACCAATGCGCACAGACTTGGTGACCTTGTGTAGCACTTTCTGAATGTCACTTCCTAACTTCTTCACATTCTCCAAATCATCCTTCATGGAGTAAGACAAATCCATCAGGTAATAGAGATCAATGGGGTACCCCTCTGCACGTTTGAAACGAACTCGAAATGTTCTTTTCTCTCCTGAAATTCAGATGCTGTTAATTAGACACGACCAGACTGCACACAATAAAATAGTAACATTTTAGGGGACAATACCAATAGAATGTGAAATTTTCAGTATCATACTTACATAGTTTATAAGGCCGAAAAAAGACAAGACGTCCATCCAGTTCAGCCTGTTGTGCTAAAGTGTTGATCCAGAGGAAGGTAAAAAACCCAATGAGGTAGAAGCCAATTGTCCTCATTTTAGGGAAAAATTCCTTCTTGACTCCAATCTGGCAATCGGAAAAATCCCTGGATCAATGACCACTCTCCAGAATCCTAGTCACTATAACCTGTTATATTATTACATCTAGAAATGTATCCAGACCCTTCTCCAGAATCCCGGTCACTATAACTTGTTATATAACATCTAGAAATGTATCCAGACCCTTCTCCAGAATCCTAGACACTATAACTTGTTATATAACATCTAGAAATGTATCCAGACCCTTCTCCAGAATCCTGGTCACTATAACTTGTTATATAACATCTAGAAATGTATCCAGACCCTTCTCCAGAATCCTGGTCACTATAACTTGTTATATTATTACATCTAGAAAAGCATCCAAACCCTTTTTGAACTCTGTTAGTGAATTCACCATGACAAGTTCCTCTGGCAGAGAGTTCCACAGTCTCACTGTTTTAACAGTATAGATCCCTTTCTATGTTTATGTAGCTCTTTCATAGAAAATAAAATTAGCATTTTTGCATCGATATATATAAAAATAAATGATAAAATATTGCATTTGTTTCATTAGCCACTAGATGGCAGCAGAGGGTTAAAGCTTATATAAGCGTCTTGTTTTACAACGTACAGTAAAACATGGTTTTCAATGACAGAATCCTCGTGGATTCCAGGCTTAACTTATACTCTATTGTGTGAATGTCGCCTCATAAGTCTCCAGTTTTGATAAGCAGGTTTTACAATGACACGAGCAATGAGAAGATTGTAGACAACATGTATGATTTTTGGTGCCCAGACGCCAATTTTATTGCGCATTAGTAGTGTAGACTGTGCCTGAATCTATGAAACTGTTCTACTGCGGGACATAAATCAGGCGCTTTTTAGCCAAAACTGGCACTTCAGGCTCAGGTAAACCACTTTGAAAGTGCTCTACCTGTTCCAGCAGTAATGCCCTGGAATTGCTGGACTGAAGATATAAATGTGCAGCTTCGTACGGTTGTAGTGTGACGCCTTCAGCACGCCCCCCGAATCTCAGGCGCATTACAAAGTGCTGCAGGCGACGCATAATGCGCCTGATATTGGAGTGCGCCTATTTAAAAATATAGTGAACGGGGTTGCGCTAGTCTTTGGGCTGAAAAGATGCCAGACTTCTGGCGCAGCCCCGTTCATACATGTCCCGCTAAGTCTCTAGACTTACTGGTTTTCTCACCACACTGATTAGCTTTTAACATGTTGGGAAAGGTCAATGAAGACTATTACCAAATACATTGTTGCTTTGACTTTACTTTAATTAAGAAGATTTTATCTCCTCTGGTTACCGGCCACCTCTCTCTGCTCTCTCATTGCTCCAGGAACCTTCTAAACCACAGTGTCTATAACTTGACAAAGGTTTGGGAGTTTGGCAGTAAAGTTCCATTTACTTTGGTTGCCACATGAGGACAATATGAGCAGGGAAACAACACAAGCATAGATCACCACTATTCCTTATTCCTCAGGACTCTGAACCACATCCCCCCCAGCCAGGAGGTTGGATCCAAAATACCACCCTCCAGGATATATAACCAGTGGAATACAGTATATATTGGGATACAGTATATTGCATAATAGCAGAGTTCTAGACGCGGCATTGTACCTATACTTCCTCGTGGGATCCTCTATGGACTTTCTACTTTATTCCCCTCCGCCTTTTACGATATATTGGAGCCATTTACTTTAATAAAGCTAATTTGGATACTTTAAGTCTAACTAATTCCATTTTTTGTGTGTCGTGGAACCCCTACTCCTGATTGCTCCAAGCTGTCATCGCTCAGACAGTCCGTCCATGGTGAGTCACCTCCTGCAGAGACTTATCCCTTTAGAGCTCTGCAGCTTGTGTAATACACTTTATAAATCTCCTGCACTCATCTCAATGTAACAGGAATAGCTGGGGACAGCAGAGCTTATATGCCAATCACTGTTATAGACACTCCCACAGCCTGACCAGGAAGTGTGAGTCTGAAGCTGGGCGTGGCTCTGTGAAACTACATGGTGAGACAGCCCCTTTAAGTTGTACAAAGAGTGTGGGGAGGTGCTGGATTAAAGACTCCCTCTATGATGTAATTATATTATAATAAAAAATAAATACACATAAGGGGTTGTTCACACAGCGTTTTCACTCCGTGTTACAAGCGCTTTGTAGATCCGTCTTGGGGACCGACAGAGTGGACCCCAAGACGGATCTAACAATTAGCAGTGACTTTATCACTGCGGGCTATGACGAACACGCAGCGGCGTTCACATGAGAGATCGCCGCTGCGTGTTTCAAAAGCGCCGCTCAGGTCCGTCTTGCAAAGAATTGTCGATCCCCAAGACGGACCTACAAAGCGCTTGTAACACGGAGTTAAAACTCCATGTGAACAAGCCCAAAATGTATAAAGTCTCATAAAAGAATAAAATAAATAATACAATGTGTTCCTAGATACAGAAATTCTTCACTAAAAGAGGGGTGGGAATCGCTTACACATGGTATATGAATGGCTTGAGAAGATTCTATATGTTATGATATTACTGTGTTATATGTGTCTCACCAGGGCGTAGCTTTATGTGGACATTCTGTGGGGCTAGTTGTGTGACCAGGTCTTCATCTGCATTGTCACTTAAGGGTGCGTCCTTGAGAAACTGAACAAGTCCTTTGGGGTCCATCAAGTGTTCTTCATCACATCCCCGCTGGAGGAGCTCTAGACGAGTGGCACATCGAGAACCTTCAGACTCACCTCCTTGTGTGAAATTCTGCATAACATAACAAGCCTCAATGAGTTACATCACATTTTAAATATTACCCTTTGCCCTCCCCTGTACAGTATAATAATTTTTTATGTTATATTAGAGGGGCTGTGCAGCAGTCATGAATTTCTGAGTTTAAAGAATGGGGATTCTCTGTTCTAGATCTTCATCTCTTGGTGGTGGTTGCAAAGAGTGTCTCTCACTCTGGAGGACCTGTCCTGTCCTGCTTTACACACACAACCCATTGATTTGAGTGGAAACTGTGTAATACGTAATTTCTCCTGTGGTGGCGCTGCAGGGAAATCATATGCTAGGTATCCACAGATTTCAGCTTTTGTTACTAGCTTGATGTCAAGGTTCTCTTCTAATAAGTAGGACTTGTCTAAAGTGGAGAACTCCTATAATGAACCAAATTGTGCCGATTTTGTTTCAGATTTGTTATTGCAGATCTTAAAGTGAAATATGGTAATGTAAAATAAAATTTAAAAAAAGTGTTAAAAATCCACATCCTTCCCAAAGCAAATTCTGCATCACTAACCTTTCATGTGAATAGAAATGAGGTACGGCTGGCAAAGGTGGTCAGTGAGGGATGCGATAGTGCAGAGAAACTTGCTGTGGCAGCCGGTGGTATGTCAGATACCGCTGAGTGCCACAGCAAGTTTGCACCACTTTTGCCATCCATGCCTTATTTCTTTTTACCCTACAGTTATATGATGCCATATCATTCACTATGATTTGCTTTGTTGCCCTGTTGATATCTCCTCACATATATCTCCTCTATTCCATCAATTTTCCAATTGTATGACCTATAGGATTAAAGGGGATGTATCGCTTCTGTAGTTCGGCTGATTCATACTGCTCTCAGCGTCTCAACTCAAGAAACGCCCCTGCATTTCTACCCTCCCAACTGGGTAACATCATCCCCCCTTCATGTTCATGCTGGCTCCCGAGACTCCGCCCCACCCCCTGAGTCCACATGTCACTGTGTCTCTCCCAGTCTTATTTTGTAAGAGCTGTATACATACCACAGGCTGCATTCAATCTAGACTGAGCACTGATCTCGTCTCCTCTCACAGCTGGAGATTTGTTACAGTTAAATCCAGCTTTCTATGAACGGCACAGATCTCCCTTCTATGCAGGAGAGTTAGGCACCGAGACACAACTGTTATGTTTTCTGATTGTAGAATCTGCAGCAGTTTGTTTCTGCTAAGTGTGCAGAGAGAAATTGCTACGGCCCCTAACTCTGAGTCAGGCAGGGATCGACACACAATTGTGCTGTTTCCTGATTGTGCAAGCCCTGCAGTGTTATTGTGTTTCTTCTGGCTGTGCAGAGTGAAAATGTGCCGATCCCTTACTCTGAGTGAGAGAGACAGGAATGCTCGCTCCCGTGAATATGACTGGGGGCCAGACAGAATGTAAATTAGTAGAGCCGTCAGCCAATGAAATGCAAGGAGGAGGGATCCGACCAGCACTGGATATTAGTGTAAACAGAAACAGAAGATAAAGAATTCTGTGAATACAAGACAGCTTTGCTAATGACATCCAATTGCAAAGTTGCTTGTTTTCACTGTCCCCTTATTCTGAAGACCATTTAATGTAATGTTACAACCCCTTTAAGGTTTCTACAAACCAAAATGTCACAACTGAGTCACATCACCCTGTACCATCTAGAAGAACATTTGATCTACTAATTTGCAACAAAGTTTTCTGCTTATGTTGTTAAATTTGAATAACAAAAAGGCCGTGTTCACACGGCTTATTCCCGACGGATTTGTGCGCCGTATTGAGCGCACAAATCCGCCGTGAATAAGGGGCGGGACGGGGACGGGGCCGGAGCGCGGCGGGGGCGCCGCTCCCGGCCCCATAGACAATGCATTGTTTACGGCGCGTCCGCGCCGGAAATAATGTGCATGTCACTTTCTCCCCCCGCGGCGGATTCGCCGAGCGGGGAGGAGCGACGGATTCCACTGTTCTCAATGAGAGCAGTGGATTACCGGAATTGCTGCCGCGGATTGGCGCCGTACTGAAGCGCAAATCCGCCGCGCAGTACGGGCGCCAATACACGGCAGAATAAGCCGTGTGAACGAGGCCAAAGACTCTAATATATGATTCTCTCAAGCAACCCTTTGAGTGCCATAGATTCTTTTAAATGCATACATGGGATTGCAATATTCTTCCTATGGGCACCAACTTATTGAGCTGGACACTATCTATTATCACGCCATGATCATGCCGAGACTGATCTGTATGTTCCTACACTAAAATGATGCGAACTTTCCGCACACAAATGCACAACAGAAAACCCGCAGTATTTCCGTCCTATATGCATTTAGCCTATTAGGGGTCACAGATCTGTTTGGTCAGCTTGCTGTTGCAACTTCTTTGGTTTTCAAGCTTCTTATACAGAATTCTGGACCAAGACAAACGTGCAAACCAACCAGAGACTTGGTAAATACATTGGGCACTGACTTCACAACTCTCCCGGGTTTTTCATCGATGGTACACAAAGCGGCAGGAAATATAAACTTCCGACATGAAAACCTCAAGACCATAAGGCTTAATGAAGCAGCCGCTGGCAGACATAAGAAAATCCCCTTGCTAGACACTTTGATGCCAGGCAGACATGCTGTGGTTTATTATTTTGACTCAGAGGCTCCACAGAACCATTTCTAAAAGAGGAAATGCTGTCTATCGATAATACATGGCCACGGTGCAACTTCTGTCTAAAAAAGGAAAAAATGTACACTACTGTAACTTAGGTTTAGGCATTGTTGTGAAGTGATGTAAGCCATGGGTTAGAAAATGGATAACAACTATGCCCTAATGTCTCAAAGCCTTGGAGGTCAATAGCCCATCCAGCCACACAACAGAGCAAAACTAAATTTACTCTTACAATAACTATGATCCAATATATTAAACTATCACAGTGGATGAAAATGAGGCAAACATAAAAATCATTGTTAGTGGTATTGGTAAATGTTTCTTGCTTGGGGTTTACAATAGGGGGAAAATCTCTCCTTAGGGAGAGCCACCAATAAATTGGTCGGTGTGAGGATTTACGCGCCTTTCAGACCTCACTGACTGTTTTGGTAGTTATCCTCAATTCACATGTAGCTCGCTTGAGCCTAGCAATGTGAAAGGGATTTGAGCCAAACCAGTTAAGTCCATTTACAGACAGCTGTTTCGGGGTATCTGCCCCTCGTCAGTGCAGTGTAGAACTTACTGGTTGTCTGAGTGAGAGACAAGAGTGACTTAGAAGGGGGAAAATCTCTCCTTAGGGAGAGCCACCAATAAATTGGTCGGTGTGAGGATTTACGCGCCTTTCAGACCTCACTGACTGTTTTGCATAAAGCAAAGGCTTATGGGAAAAGAGCTGAGGAGCTCCACAGTGCACTCTATTGGATGTAGTTATCCTCAATTCACATGTAGCTCGCAGGAGCCTTGCAATGTGAAAGGGATTTAAGCCAAACCAGTTAAGTCCATCTTCAGACAGCTGTTTTGGGGTATTTGCCCCTCGTCAGTGCAGCATAGAACTTTGGTTTATAATAGTGATACATATGTTGCATGGATCTAACTTGCATTTGAAAATGGCAGCCTATAGTATGTATTATCATTGTACTAATGTAAATTTGCAGAAGGGTCCAATCATAGTGAAACTAGCGAAAAGATAGTGGTCAATAGTGTATGTCCCTGTTTGGTTTGACAATGGTCAAACTTGGGGCAACCTAAACCTGATTTCTAAACCTAACCCTGACCACAAATATCCAAATTAACTTGTTAAAAAAAATTGGGTTTGGGACATTTCAATCCCAAATTTTTTCTCTAAACCTAATCCTTACCCTAGTGGTGCAACTGAACGTGTGAAAAAAATTCAATTTTGGGACATCAAAAACCCAAATTTCTTCTCCAAACCTAAACCTAAATTTGTTTTGTTTTATTTTTTTATCATTTTGCGTCTGGTCCGATGTCGTTCTAGTTACCATAGCATTGGTTCCCCATATGTTATAGTAACTGGGAGTGCTACTGGACCGGGAGCACTGAAGAACGGTAAGTTGACCTCTAAAAACCTGTAAAAAAAAAACTCCTATATTTGCCAACCTTTTCCAACAGATCTTAGACCAAGAGATCTAAGATCCACCTCTATGAATACCCTTCATCCGCCCAGGAATGCCCTCAATCTGTCCTGAAACACCCATGGTTAGGTTGATATTTGTATAATCAATTTTCTTTTGTCCTGGTTTCTGTGAGACTGGGAAATGGAAGGTTTTTCCAAAATGGAATTTTTTTGGGTCAATTTTCAACAAAATTCATTGCAGACTAATCCAAATTAATTTGCTCGGAATCGAGGCAAATGTGACATCAACCCAAATGCAAAGCACAAGACCAATAGTTGGGATATCGGAGATATTGTACATTGTAATTGCATTGGATGCATACCGTAAGAGTAGCAGGACCTATGCATCACATCGTTCAAGTCACTTGTTCCACTATGTCAATTAATAGACACTATGGGTGACATGTATGAGTTTTGGTGCCAAGGCGCCAAATTATTGCACACAGAATGCGCCTGAATCTATGAACCTTTTCTACTGAGGGTCATAGATTTAGCGCTTTCTAGCTACAAAGCGACACTTCTGGCTCAGGTAAACCACTTTTAAAGTGCTCTACCTGTTCCAGCAGTGATGCACCTGGATTTCCTCTTGAAAAATCAAACATGTGTAGCTTCATACAGTTGTGGTGCGACACCTCCAGAACGCCCCCCGATCTCAGGCGCATTACAATGTGCCACAGTTGCATTATAACGCACCTAATTTTGGAGTGCGCCTGCTCATACATTGAAAGCACAGGGCTGTGCCAGTCTTTGGGCTGAAAGGACGCCAGAATGCTGCCGCAGCCCCATATATACATGTAACCCAAAGTAAGGAAAGTGTAAGGTTCCTTCAACAATATGAAGATTGCAGCATTGTTCCTCTCTCTTGTAAAGGCTTACCGGCTTGCTCCATGCTAACACCCGCCTCTTATATGATGCCACAGCCAGCTTCCTGTCCACTCCCACCTCCTCATTGGTTGGTGCATACAGCAACATCCGGCCTCCTGCCCACTCCCACCTCTTCATTGGTCGGTGTATGAAGCAACATCTGGCTCCCTGCCCACTCCCGCTTTCCTTTGGGTTGGTGTATAAAGCAATAGCTAACTCCCTGCCCACTTCCACCTCCTCATGGGCTGGTCTATGAAGCCACAGCCAACTCCCGGCCCACTTCCACCTCCTCATGGGCTGGTCTATGAAGCCACAGCCAACTCCCGGCCCACTTCCACCTCCTCAGGGGCTGGTCAATGAAGCCACAGCCAACTCGCTGCCCACTTCCACCTCCTCAGGGGCTGGTCTATGTAGGCACAGCCCCCTCTCTGCCCGTTCCGGTTTTCTCGCGGGCTGGTGCATAAGACTGCCTCACAGCTTCTTCCATGCCGCAATACTTTGTACTTTTACCCTGTGTCACTGCATATACTTTGAACCAAGCAAAGCTGATTACTGTAGTGATGTGGGTCGCCCAGCTTTCCTTCAGCATCTAGGAAAGCTAGAGGACACCCCACCCCCTAAAGCAATCAATAAGCTTTTCTATTATTGATTGACAGCTGTGGGGGATATGGCATTATCCTGTTTTCCTGGTTGCTGGGTAAACAACCCAATGTCCAGGAAAGCTAAGTGACGCCACAATTCCCATAGCAGTTAATCAGATTTCCTATGCACTTGTACAAGAGATGTGACTTATGTAAAAGGGGCATGTTTATGTGAAAAAAAAACTATTTCAACACCAAAATCTTCCTAAAGGAAACCTTCAAAAGTTGGCAAATTTAAATTTCTGAGTTTGAGTCAGCCCTACCACATGGGGCTTCTAAGGTCTCATGGACACAGCTATCTAATGGATCCATGTAGTATGGCTCTTTGTTATAGTGCCCATAACCCATACTTGCCAGCACTCCTGCTTCTTCTGGGAGATTCACACAACCCGGGACACAAAAGGGGCATTTCTGGTGGATTGGGGCATTCCCAGGGGCTAGACTAAAATTCCAGGAGAGAAAGGGTCGGCAAGTAACCATAACCTGCAATGAGCCCATGCAGTACTGTCATGTTGCTGGTATACTAGAATTAATCTCCCATAGAAGCAGGCAAAGCTTCAGTACATAACGGAAAGGTGAAGGGATTATCAGAAAAAGAGATGTGACCCTATCTCAACATTTGGGTTACATAATTAGTTTTCTGTTCTGGTTTTATAGCCAAAATAGCAGGAGATAAGACTAAGTGACAGTATCTTTTATTCATATTTCATATCGTTCAGCAGTCCCATGTAAATATTGGTCACAATTTCTATTTTATTATGCCATAGTTTACCATGAGTATTAGTCATGTCATTGCTACTATTGAAGGCACTGACCTTAGCGGAGCACCATACGCAGCTGGGATGGGACTTGATGCACTCGGAGCAGGATAACTTGTGTTTACAGGTGTCTGCAACAGGATAAGAGAGCAGGTTACATTTCCATGTACTGCATTATTCTGTGTATTACCAGCTTACATCTCTCATGTCTAGGCAGCCATATACATTGTATACTACCTCAACAACATAGTTTATGCTAGGTTTACATTCGGACCTGAGCTGGCCATGCACCTCATAAAAATGTTAGCCAAATGCTTGTTCAGCCGACGGCTATCGCCCCTCATCCTCTATACACATGCACACTTGGCTCTGCCGAACATGCATGTTTTTTTAAGGAGAAAGGGGAGTTTGCTGCTGTCAGACACCTCGGTGGAAGGCTTATCTTCCCTGAGAAGAAAAGAATCAATGGTACTAAAATCCAGCTACCCTATTGATCCTTCCATCCTCCAACATCTGGGGAGAGTCCTCATATACATTAGTAGGTCAGTCGGTCATGCTTAAATCTGTGGGATTGGCTAACATTAAAGGGGTGTTCTCACCATGCTGTTTCACAGAGCCTTCTCGTCACAGCCAGTGACTGACATTTCAGCTGTGATATTCTTAGCTGAGCCTGTTAGAGGGACATTGGCAAGGGAGGGGTTTAAACAGCAGGGCACAAGGCTACAGAGCTCTAAAAAGTTAACTTTTTTCAGTGAGAAACCTAAACAAGCTCCTGTGCTGCTGATGAGACACAGCAGGGAGTGACACCACCATCTCAGCCACTGCTAAAGCAGAAAGAGGTGGTCGGTAAGCTAAGGAAGCTTGTGTACACAAGCAGGAAATAAGAACTACTCTAGCTCTGAAAGGAAGCACAATCAGAACAGCAATGTAAATGGTAACAATTAACATTTACCTTTTGCCTACATGTTTAAAGCTAATCGATGTGGTGAGAAAACCCATTTAATCTAATGTGCATGGCCAGCTTTAGTCTTTTGCACGCACATGCATGAAACCTGTCTAGGTCTAAAACTCACTTTGTTGTCCATAGCAACCAATCAGAGCGCCCCTCATTTCATATAGTGCTCTGGAAAAAAGTAAAGGAGCGCTCTGATAGGTTGCTATGGTCATCAAAGTGAGTTTTAGACCTAGACCTTTTTCATACATGTGGCCCATGGTGTCTTACGTGGGTCCATACTGTGGAGCCAGAGGGACTTTATGGCCCACAATACAATGTTTGGTGCTGTATGTACATGGATTTTCTTCTTTAGAAGAAATGTTGGGATCTGCAAGTAAGCTATTGTGCATATCTCATGTCCATTGACAGCAGATTTTAAGAAAAATATTGAAATTCAATTTGCCAGATTCTCTGCCCTGTCCAGAGCCCCTCTGCCTTCTAAAGACCCTGACAAGAGCCGAAATGCTAGTGGTCAGCAGGGGTCACTTAGGATAGAACCCTACAGATCACATGTGATATGCCATAAACTCTTGTAGAATGTAAGCCCTCGAGGGCAGAGACCACACACACTCTGTACGAGTTTGTTGCTCAGTAAGTAATGAATTGTGTTCTTGTCTTATATGTATTCAAACCCCTTTTTAGGTGTAGGACCCCTGGAATTAATTGCACTTTAAAACAATAATAATTAGTGTTGTACTTTGGATCCAGGTACAAATACATATCGAATCAGAGTGCCTCAGTTCGGGTCATCCCGAATAGATATTTGGCAAAAATCACCGAAAGTTGGACTGCAACGGTAATACTAACCCTAAGTTAGGGTTGTTTAACCCCTTCCTGACGGACGGTCATAATAATATGGCTCTAAATTTTTTTACTCTTTGCCTTCTGAAAGCCATAACATTTTTTTTTTCCACCTACATTGACATATGAGGCTTTTATTTTGCGGGACAAGTTGTACTTTCTAGTGGTGTTATTTATATTACTATAGAGTATACTAGGGAACGGCAAAAAAATTCTAAGTGGGGCAAAATGTGAAAAAAAAACGTACTTGCGCCATGTTTGCGGGAGGTTTGTTTTTGCGGTGTTTATTCTTCGGTAAAAATGATGTGTTATCTGTATTCTACAGGTTGTTACGCATCCGGCAATACCAAACATGTAGAGTTTCCGTAATTTTTTGGTACTAACACCTACTGACGTCAGTGAGGCGGCATTTTTTGTGGGCAGATGTGTACTTTTCAATGTTAGCACTTTGTTATGGATGCGACTTTTTTGATTACTTTTATTCCAATTTTTATGTGACGTTAAAAGACCAAAAAAACGCAAAATTTGCCGGTGTTGGAATTTATTTTTTTTGACGGTGTCAGGCGTATGGGATAAATTATTTTTTTTATTTTTTATAGAATGGACTTTTTGGACGTGGACGACATCTAAATTGTGTAACTTTTTTATTATTTTATTGTTTTTATTTGTAAAATGGGGAAAAGGGGGGTGATTTGAACTTTTAATACTTTTTTTTTGTTCTTTAAAACTTTATTTATTTTTTTTACTTTAACATTTAGTCCCCCTATGGTGCTTGACCACTTGGGTGGCGCAATCGTTAATACAGCGTAATGCATTGCCTATGCAATGCATTAGGGTGTACAAAGATGGCGGTTTCCCCACTTCCTGTCTGCGGACGGAAGTGGGGCAAACAGGAACATGGCAGCGATCAGAGCCTTCACAAGGCCCTCCGCTGCCATGTTAGCCCGTTGGGACTCAGCGATCTTATCGCTGATGTCCCAATCGGGCTGAAAAACTTTTCAGTCATTCAGACGCTGCGGCCATCTTTGCTGCGGCGCCTGGTGGGTTAAACAGCGCAGGCGGGGGCAACGCCGCCCACCTGCGCTGAAACCGCCGAGTGTTACTTGCAATTAGCCGCGCTGCGATCCCGTTTCAAAGCCGCTTACCGGCGCTATGACGCACTCATACATCATAGTTCGGTAAGGGGTTAAGAGGTTTTAGGGAATTACTTACTAGTTCAGTTATACAACGTTCCTGTCCAAATTTCCTGCCATCTGACGTCACTTCTGGTTACATAGTCATAGGCCTTAGAAGTGATGTCAGATGTTGTGTCAGATGTCATTTCTGATTCCCATAATATTACTGGAAGTTGGGCCGCAACGGGAGTTTTGCATCATTGGACCAATAAGTTAGCCCTTAAAACCACTGAAACATCCCTAACTTAGGGTTATTGTTACAGTTATGGATGGGGATCGGGTTCGAAACATAAAATCAAGGTTTTGGACTGTTTAAATTACAAGTTTCATGTTTGGATTTTATGATTCACATGAAGATTGGATGACATTCTAGGTTAGGGTTATGTCGTCATCTCGTGTCTGTTGCCTCAGTGTCTTGTACGTGTGTTATTTGGTAACTCTGTGTGACAGTGACGGAGACGACGTCTTCTTTTGCTTTCAGATCTTGTCCGTTCCTCATTCTCACACGCGCCTCAGCTCACGGAGTCTCTCACCTCAGTCCTAGTATTGTCTGTGGTTTTCTATATCAACATTGTTATTTCCCATTTTCATTTAGAGGAACAAGTCAAATTCGTAGCTGGTAAGAAATAACTCATTCTCTACTACAGTTAGTCAAATATTTTTCCCACAGAGTTAGAAAACGTTCAGTTATCAGCCATGTATTTTACATAGTGACATGCAAATACAATCCCCCTCCATTTCCACTTCCATTTACGGCTTCATGATGAATTTTAGTGGGGCCGGCTGTAATTGTTTGCAAGATATATTTAATATTTTCAATTCATTGTTATTATTATTGTATTATATAATTTTACTCTGTTAGAGGTTGTTTAGTCTTGTTATATTGTCTTAATTTTAAAGCTTAAAAAGGTCAACCGCTTTGGACAACATATTTGTTAGTAGGGTTCCTTAAAGGGGTTCTCCAAGAAAAAAAGAAAACTGAAGACATAAGCTACATGTCTTAATGAAAAAATAACTAATTGACTTTAATTAGAAAAGTCTGCTCGATTTGTCTAGGGGATAATCATTATAGAAGAACAAAATGGCCGCCGGGCTCCATCCTCAGCAGAAACCTACAGGAAGTAGGACAGTCTCTGAGTTATTTCCTGGTTAGGTTGACTGGCATCACTGGGCACGTGCTGTGCTCAGTCAGTCTGATAGACTTACAGTATGAGGGACGGCACTGCAGAGTAGAAAGGAGACTGAGGACTGTATACACACATACACACACACATATATATATATATATATATATATATGGTGTGAATATAATATATAAAATCTACAGCTCAGCTGGGCAGGAATCTAGCTTTGTGGGAAATGTAGTTTTCACACAACGCACCTAGCAACTGTAGCCATGCCCACTGGCCCAGTGAGGAGAAAGATTCAACATGGCGATAATATGTGATATAACAGCATTTGGAAGTCGGTCACACACTGGATTGTCACAGATAGTTACTGCTCATCCTTACTATTATTGAACTACATGTTTTTATGTTTTTGGGTTTCTCATACAACCCCTTTAACAATTGGCTGATCGCAAAGTGTTCCCTTGCTGGGACCCCCAGCAGTTTCCCTGCAGCATCACCACAGTGGAAATCAATCATTTCTCAGTGCCCATTCACATCAATCTCTAACCAGCACCTGACCAGGACATTTACCCCCTTCCTGACCAGGCACATTTTTCTTTTCCATTGTACACACAGGTTCGAATGTTATAGAGCTTTCTTGCACTCAGTTATTCTACAAGTTTTTTCGCTTTCTTTTTGTGATATGTGAGGCTTTATTTTTATGTAATTTTTTTTCTTAGATAATATTAAGAAAAATAGTAAAAAGAAAAAAGAATAAATGAAAAAATTTAAAAAATACCCTGACTTTTTTAACAGCAAAAATGGCGCTAAAATAATTTTTGTAGTTGTGTCACTTTTCCATCACGGACTTTTCTACATAGGCGATATACAGTTTTAGGGTTGTCGGGGAGGGGTTGTTGCGGTTTGGGCAGTGGGGTATTTTCACAATTTTTTTTCCTGATTTCTCCGGTTAGTGGGGCTCATATATTAGCCCCAATTACAGGGGAAATCCAGGGGAAATACATCCCCTGTACTGATTGCAGAGCTGATCTTGGTCTGATATAACCCTGCAGCTCTTGCAGATTCCGAGACCGGCAGTCACAAGACCACTGGGACGGGAGGCAGGAAGCCCACAGGCTTCCTGCCTGTCGGTGAATGCAGCGGTTATTGAACACTGTATACACAGCGATTGAGAAGACTGAGACCATAATAAACCTTCCATGTTTTCTCAATGGAGAGCCCAGCTATCCATCGCTGTTTTCTCAGTTGATACCCAGTTGATACCCCAATTCGTGCACAGATGTCCCAGTATGTTAAAAGTCCACAGGCAGACATCAAGTGGTTAAAGCAGGACAGGTCCTCCATAAAGAAAGATGCTCTTTCTAACCACTCTCCAATTTAGCCAAGAGATTCAGATTCTGGATAGTAACTCAGAACTCGAAAGTAAGGTATACAGTGAAGGAAATAATTATTTGATCCCTTGCTTATTTTGTAAGTTTGCCCACTGACAAATACATGAACAGTCTATCATTTTAAGGGTAGGTTAATTTTAACATTGAGAGATAGAATATCAAAAATAAAATCCAGAAAATCACATTGTATAAATTATATAAATTTATTTGCATTTTGCTCAGAGAAATAAGTATTTGATCCCCTACCAACCATTAAGAGTTCTGGCTCCTACAGACCAGTTAGACGCTCCTAATCAACTCGTTACCTGCACTGAAGACAGCTGTCTTAAATAGCCACCTTTATAAAAGACTCCTGTCCACAGACTCAATTAATCAGTCAGACTCTAACCTCTACAACATGGCCAAGACTAAAGAGCTTTCTAAGGATGTCAGGGACAAGATCAGAGACCTGCACAAAGCTGGAATGGCTACAAAAGACGTTTGGTGAGAAGGGGACAACTGTTGGTGCAATAATAAGATAATGGAAGAAATACAAAATGACTGTCAAGCGACATCGATCTGGGGCACCATGCAAAATCTCACCTCGTTGGGGTATCCATGATCATGAGGAAGGTGCATGATTAGCCTAAAACTACACGGGGGGATCTTGTTAAGGATCTTAAGGCAACTGGGACCACAGTCATTGGTAACATATTACACCGTAATGGTTTAAAATCCTGCAGTGCCCACAAGGTCCCCTGCTCAAGAAGGTGCATGTGCAGGCCTGTCTGAAGTTTGTCAATGAACACCTGGATGATTCTGTGAGTGATTGGGAGAAGGTGCTGTGGTCAGATGAGACAAAAATTTAGCTCTTTGGCATTAACTCAACTTGCCGTGTTTGGAGGAAGAGAAATGCTGCCTATGACCCAAAGATCACTGTCCCCACTGTCAAGCATGGAGGTGGAAACATTATGTTCTGGGGGTGTTTCTCTGCTAAGGGAACAGGACTACTTCACCGCATCAATGGGAGAATGGATGGAGCCATGTACCATCAAATCCTGAGGGACAACCCCTTCCGTCAGCCAGGACATTAAAAATGGGTCATGACTGGGTCTTCCAGCAAGACAATGACCCAAAACATACAGCCAAGGCAACAAAGGAGTGGCTCAGAAAGAAGCACATTAAGGTCATGGAGTGGCCTAGCCAGTTTCCAGACCATAATCCCATAGAAAACTTATGGAGGGAGTTGAAGCTCCGAGTTGCCAAGCAACAGACTCAAAATTTTAATGATTTAGAGATGATCTGCAAAGAGGAGTGGAACAAAAGTCCTCCTGACATGTGGGTAAACCTCATCATCAACTACAAAAATCGTCTGACTGCTGTGCTTGCCAACAAGGGTTTTGCCACCAAGTATTAAGTCTTGTTTGCTAGAGGGATCATATACTTATTTCTCACTGCAAAATGCAAATAAATGTATATAATTTATACAATGTGATTCTTTGGATTTTATTTTGGATATTCTATCTCTCAATGTTAAAATTAACCTACCCTTAAAATTATAGACTGTTCATGTCTTTGTCAGTGGGCAAACTTACACAATCAGCAAGGGATCAAATAATTATTTCGTTCACTGTACAAAAAAATAGGCTTTCTAAGCTGGAGAACCTCTTTACTTTATTTCCTACTGTACTTTCAGTGTCCGGTTCAAAGTCCCAGTTTGCTGCAAGTGAATTAAAGCATTCTAGCTGAGATTTATCATGGTCTTAAAAATAAAGAGTCTGCTTAAAAGAAAATAATGCACCGAGGGATGTTTATATGTTAACAATTTGTCATTCACTGACACCAACCAAAGATCTTGGAAATGGTTAACAATTACATTCTGTGTATTAGATAATACCACAATCAGAAATGTTGTGCATATGACTCGACAACCACCGTCACAAATGGTTTCCTTAGGATATCATGTGGAGGACTGGATGGTTGAGCAGATGATTTGTGTTCACATCTACAATATGTTCTTAACCATGTGGTGGGCTAACAAGCAGAAAAGTCAAAGCACACAGAAATGTTTATGGTAATTATTTCTACAGGTTGTCCCACACATACTGTAGCTATTGTCTCAATCACAAAAATAGGGGTGTCAGTCACTAGGCATCCATCAGTGCTGTGGTGAATTGAGTGCACACGTGTGACTCATGCTTCATTCAGATGGGAATCCCAGTGGTCACATCCTCAGTGATCATACATTTATCACCAATCCTATGGAAAAGTAATAAACGTTGTTTATGGGCCACTCTGTTAATTCTAGTCATGTAAGGCAATGTTCACACGGCTTATTTGGGCGCGTATTTCAGTCCGTAATTCGTGGCGTACTGCGCGAATTATTGGCTGAAATACGTCCCAGTCATTACAGTAATCCACAGTTCTCATAGAGAACTATGGATTACGTCTCCTCTCCCTGCTCAGAGAATCCGCCGCAGGGGGAGATAAGCGACGTCAATTATTCACGGTGTAGACGCGCCGCTAGTAATGATAGTCTATGGGCCGGCGAGGTGCCGGCCCACCGCTCCCGCTCTTGCCCGCCCCTGGCCACACGGCGTAATTGCGGGGCGTAATTACACCCCGCAATTAAGCCATGTGAACATAGCTTAAGACCTATTTATTCTTTTTAGAACTGTGCAAACAGAATGTGTAAAATCAGAAAAAGTCAGGTGGATATATAATGTGAACTAGCACTAAAATGTCTTATACTGTAAGGAATCAAAATAATGAGTGCACCCTGGAAATAACATACAGCACATACATACATATACAAACACACTTAGCAACCCTCCCGTCTCTTCCTGTAGATTCCTGCAAACTGTGACTTTATGGTGGAAAGGGGCAACTGGCAAATTCCACCCCAAATGGTTGTTCCCAGGTGGATTTAAAGAGCGCCATCCATGAATTGGCTTACGCCAATTTTTTTGCTGCATATTGCCAGTTCTATAGAGGTATGAACAGGTGTACGGCCAAACTTGGAGCAATGTGCACCTGATGACAGATTTTAAAGCGCCAAAGTTTGGTGTGAAACTGCCGTACAAGGTTTGATACATAACACTCTATGCACCAAAAATGTTTCCCTCATAACACTTAAATTCATACTTTCATATTACACACTCCTCTATATCTATTTAGAACTGGTGTGTCAGTGCCAAGTTACAAAAATGGCGCATGTGAATTCATAGATGTCGCTCATATTTCCCAACTACAGTATGCACCTAGACCAAACTGCACGGAAAGCCAACGTACATGAAATATATCAGTAAGTTCCAAGGCAGACCAGGAGAATCTTACAGAAACATCACAATTAAAGCCCAACAGTCTGAAAAAACAGACACACTGTTGTGCTATATGTTATCTATTATCTATAGGATCCTATGTGTTCATATGAAGGAGCCAAAGCAATAATGTAGAGACAATATAAGATGACTGTCACGTCAGAGGAGGTGCAGTGGGCCCTGACTGCCACCCAGCCCACTGTCCCTGCCTACTTGGCGTGCTGCCCTAGATGGCAGACCCCAACTGGACGACAGTCCCTACTCTACTAAGTGCAGGGCCGTCAGGGAAACGCGAAGTCAGCAGTCCGGGTCGATAACGGTAAGGGTACGCCAAAGCCACAAATCGGAAAACCAAGAGAATAACATAAGCCAAGCCAAGGGTCAAAACCAGGAGGTAGCGCGGTACAGAATCGGCAGACAGAAACGTAGTCAAGGAGCAAGCCGGGGTCTAGAAAACAGGAATCACAAGCAACACAGAAAACTGGGGAAATGCAAGGGGAAACCTTTCACAGGCAAAGGCAGACACAACTGAGCAGGTTTAAATGAGGCGCCTGGACACCGCCCCAGCAGCTGATTGGTGCGGCCTCTGGGCCCTCCTATTGGCCAGTGCGACACACCCTCTCACCTGATTAGAAGCCGAGCTGTCAATCCTATGCTCCTCAGCCATGCTTCTCCCTGGGTGTGTGGACTGGCTAGAGGGATTAACCCCTACAGCGCCTTGTTTCTCCATGGCAGAAACGTGAGCCGTGACAATGACAGTATAAGACAGTAAGGGTAACTGAAGACTGAAGTACCCCAATGGTCAGCTAAACATTGCTTTAGAGGAATATCCATGGCTGGTCACCTTTGCAAAAGTCTGTAAAGTTATTATTAGAAGAGGAAGTCTTGCAGCAGGGAGTGCAGAGGAAGAAAGTCACGATACAACTGAGCTCTTCTCAGATCTTCTGCAGAGCTGCTGAGATTTGCTGCAAACCTTCTAAGATTTGCTGCAGTGATTCGGAGATTTTCTGCAGAGCTACTGAGATTTGCTGCAGAGCTCTTGAGATTTGCAGCAGTGCTTTGGAGATTTTCTGCAGAGTTACTGATATTTTATGCAGAGCTGCTGAGATTTTCTGCAGAACTCCTAAGATTTGTTGCAGTGCTCCTGAGATTTTCTGCAGAGCTACTGAGATTTGCTGCAGTGCTCCTGAGAGTTTCTCCAGAGCTACTGAGATTTGTTGCAGTGCTCTTGAGATTTGCAAGATTCCTGAATAATTCATATTAATGACACATGGAAATTATAAGCTGACACCAGATAAACCTGCAATCTAGAAGAAAATGGCAGGTTATCGCCAGAGGGACTTCCAAAGTATTTAAGGCTTTGGGGACAATTGCAGCTCATATAGAGTTGTGGTACTACACTCAGTAATGCTCATGTGAACTACCGCTGCCTATATGTCCACCACTATTGCTATTGGCCTGTTTAGCATTTTGGGTCGGGTTTACTTGTATACTAGGCCAACATCAGCAATATACAAACTCAGGTAGCTGCCAGTGCCTATTGCGTTTGAGTGGCACATGACAATTGGATAAATATGTTCTATACCTGCAAAGTCGAGAGTGGAATAGACAGCTGAAAACTGGCTATTTTCCCAAGGACCCTACTATACCTAAAGTCAGCCCTGGATACAAATTTATTGTCTCAGACTTAGGATAGCTTTTTACTTTGAAGTTCTGCAAGACAAGCCATTACCTCTAGATGTCATAACGAAGATGAGAGAAGACTATACACTGAATGGAATTGAATTTGGATGAATACAATGAATTATAATTATATAAGCAGCAGTGTATCTACTACTACGTGAGCAGCAAGCAAAGGATGGAGAGTAGTATCATATAGCAACTCTTCTGCACAAAGAAACCATATAGCAGAGCCATAATGCAAAAATGCCCATGATTTGCCCACAAACATAATGTTCCTGTACCTCTGCCTCTGATGCAAACAGTAGCTTCTACAGCTATAGTTATGCCCATGATATACAGCAAATACAGATCAGGAGAGGATACAGAAAATAACTTGATTTGCAACTATTTAGCATATGTTTAGTTATACAGATTCTGGTCCAGTAACTGCACATTGTTATGTTTTGCTTACTACAAAATTAAATTTTCTAATTTGTACTATTTTGTTGGTATTTGTAATTACTACCTTTGGCTTTTCAAAACTTCAGTGAGATTCTTACTGGACTCTGGTTTAGATCAAGAGTGTCTCGACCAAAATCTCGATACCTGGGCTCTTTTTTATGGTTGGTGCCCTTACATGGTCGACGCAATTGTGTACGAATACAGCTTTTGTTCTTCAACTTCTACCCACAAGTGTTGGATTGAGTTGAGGTCTTGGAGGAACATTGTTATTGAACCATTTCCTTCTCAAACCTTGACGTCTGACCCTTCAGTGTCTGATATTGTTCTGCCTGGAATACATTGTGTAGTCTTTTCATACCCATAGTACTCGAGTATATGAAGCAACTCATCTTGTAGGACACTCACATATAGCTCAGCATTGAGGTCACCATTGATCCTGTTCAAGTATTCAATCTCTTTGGCTGTGAAACATCCCCATATCCTCAGGCTTCCTCCCCCAAATTTATTCATCCATTAGCTCCCTTTTCTGTTCCAGACTTATTTCCACCCTTCAGAGCCCGGTCTATTAACTTTCATCTAATTGCTCCAAATCCCCCTTTTCTAATCTGCTACTGTCCACTTTTTATACCTTTTTGCAAACTCTTTGCAACATTTTTATGTGATATCAAGTCGAGGCTTCTATTTTTTTGGGGTCATTATTCCAGATCATGTGTGTGTAATGTGGTTGCCCGGGATGGCTTGACATGGACGTTCTGTGCTTCTCATTATTACGAAACATACGAAACCGCGCTCCACTGCCGTGTCTGTTAACATTTAGAATTTTCTGATGACCTTGTGGGAATGAGCGACTTGCTATGACTGATATTTCCCGGATGTCACCTCTTGGCCTTTGGAGTGGACGGACTTCATTTTCATTATTCTTCCGCTGTTCAGGGCCTCATGAAGCAGTTCGGCAATTTTCTTGGTCCCTGCCCTACACTGAGAAGCCGCTTTCAATGACCTGGATGTGATGCTTCTCTTTTTCTTGGTAAATCTCTTCTTCATTGCCTGCTGGAACTGTGAGCCATTCTCTTGGGAATCCGCACTGATAACACCCAGCGAATATTAGGGAAGTGAGAACAGGTTGTAAATTTGTAGCTAACAAGAAGAAATAAGCTTGTTCCCCTCCTCCAGGAGCAAAACTTCACAGGAGTAACAATGCACTTACATGACAAGAATCTGGCAGAACTATAGCTTATGTAATTTTTTGCTATAAGTTTGCCTATGATGATTGTCTGCTAACAATTTGTAGTGTGTAGTCTACATTTAAAGCCTGTAGTGGATGGTGAGATATGTGAGCAAAGAAACACATAAAGCCTTCAAAACTTTGTTACCCTTTTGATCTGTCTATTATTACTTGCGTGCACCGTGCTGGCCATGGTGGGGACATCACCAATAGGCTGTTACGCCAGCACGAACCCTACCATATAATTAAAATAAGTGGGCAACAGTAATCAAGCAATAATATACAGTGAATTTTATTAAAAGATACAATAAATAAATAGATGAATAAATAAGTAAAAATAATTTACGTTCGTTGCATTTATTTATAGCACATCCACAAGTTTTACAGCCGTTTAACCTAATGTATCCCGTATTAAAAAGATTAGAATTAATACTGCATGCAATCACACACAGAAGAGGGGTTTCATAAAAGTGTGCCATGAAACAAGGAGGAAACACTGCACAATATCAAATTAAAAAAAAAATGTAAAATTCATTAAAAGAATAATAACGTGTAATAAAATTCATCCCCAGTTGAAGAATAACTGTGAAACACGCATCGGGAGTTGTGAGTGATACATGGGGCCCTTGTGCTTGTGGGGTCCCCGAGCAGCTGCCTAGTGTGCCCAATAGATAAGATGGCCCTGTCCACACACGTCTGTCTAGGACGCTGTTTCTGAAGCCGATATTGCGCCTCTAAACGGAGCTTTTTGAAAGATTGTCCAAAACAGACTGCAATTGTCCATTTTCGTTGCAGTTGCCCCACATAACGCTGTTTCGTATGGTGCCCCTTAAAAAACCCCCCATCTACCCTTTTTGTTTATGACTACACTTGGTGATGAACCTATACAATCACATGTGGTTTTACCACTAATCAACATGGTTGTCAACTTGATTGTTAATGTCTGCAAAACTGTGCCGCTTTGCAGTAAAACTGTAATCACTGTGGGTTTTTGACTGCCAATGTGACGTAACGTGGGCAGAAGCTGTATGTAAGGAAGTGCGCCGTCAATAGTGAATTGTGAGTCTCATTTACAGTGTATAATTGCGCCTCCTATGGCTGTTATATTGAAAGCGGGTTTTTGTAGTGCGCTCAATAATTGGTCTTGTAAAGTTCGACGCCCGTCTTCGCATATGTGTTTGGCTCATTACGAAACTTAGGAGGCATAAGTAATGCACACTAACATGTATAAAGGTTATAGATAGGCTAGGGTGGAAAATAAGAGACGAGTCCATTAGAATAGCAATGGTCAGTGAATAGAAACTTAGGTACTGATTCGTGCTTGGAGGACACATGTCCCAGCAATTCCTGTGCTGTGGCCTGGCGCTTGCATGTATGTAGAATAAAGGCGTGAGAGCAGCAAAAATACTTTTAAAATTTAATGATAGTAAAAATTTTAAATATAATATTGCTGAACATCATATCTATGGGTTTTTTAATGTATAATTAGTTTTAGTTTCTATTAAATTTTAATTGCCTTTTTATTAGGAGATATTTTTATATTTTTGGGATTTTTTATAGTTTATTATTTATTTATATGATCACATTTTTCATTACCCCTTAACCGCCGGAGCCTGTTTTGGCCTCTCTGACATGAGCCCAATTTTTTAAATCTGTCATGTGTCACTTTATCGTGAAGAATAATCTTTTTGACACTTTAACCTTTCCATGTGATTCAGAGTTTGTTTTTCGCTGACACATTGTGCTTTAAGATAGCCTAAGAAAATTTTGGTCAAAAAAAATGCCTTGTTTATTTGTGAAATAATATAAAAAAATCCTGATAAAATTTGAAAGATTTACCAATTTTAAACTTCAAAAATTTCTGCATGTAAGTCTGATAGTTATTCAAATCATAAATTTTTTGTATAACTAGTCATTCTTACCATAATGTCGGACTGTAGTTTGGCATCATTTTTTTTAAATGTCTTTTTTTTTACGAAATTTGGAGGCCCTTAGAAAATTAGTTGTTATTTTCCAAATTTTCCAATCAAAATTTGCAATTTATATTTTTTAGCGGCTAGGGATAAGTCCAAGTTCTAACTGTGACTTTGATTAATGCTATGTTTGATACCCCCATAAATGACCTCATATAAGAAACTACACCCCTTAATAGTTTTCAAAACCAGCATTTTTGGAAGTTTATTAACCATTGGTGTTTCACAGGAGATTAAAGCCCAAAGTGGAAGTGAAATTTCGAAATTTCCACGTTTTTTTGCAGATTTTCTAGTTTTTATACATTGTTCAAAATGAATTCGGTAAATGTGCATCCAGGGTAAATACAATTTAATATTGATTCCCCAGTTTATGCCGGTTTTCAGAGATATCCTCATATGTGGCCTTAGTGCATGTATTTGGCTCAACCGCAAGCCCCAAGAGATATGGAGGCCAAGCTACCTACTGGACTCTGGTGTATAATTTTCATTACCATTTTATTGTGGGGCCATTTAGAGTTTGCGGACACTCCTATATGTGCTCAACGTTAAACATAATAAATCCCCTAAGAAGACCACCATATGGAAACTACACCCCTTAAGGTATTTATACAGGGGTGTAGTGAGCATATCGACCCCACAGGTGTTTGACAAAAAATTTTAGCGTCAGGCTGTGAAAATGTAAAAAAATTTTTTTTCCAATAATCTGCCACAATTTTGCTGAAAATGTTTTAATTGTTTACATGGCCATCCTGGCTATAAAAAAGACACCCAAAACCTTGTGATACGCATATTTCTTCCCAATGTTCGGCCCTATACCCTAAATGTGGGTTGTAAACTGCTGTCTTGGGCGCATGGCAGGGTGCCGGTACAAGGGACGAGCCGAGCCAGCTTTTGGCATCTTTGGAACGCCTGTTTTTGGTGGGGGCCATGTCGCATTATACAAAGCACCCAAAGTACCAGAACAGGTTGTAACCCTTCCAGAAGCTCAACCCATTTTGGATTCAGCCACGCTCAGAGATCTTCCATCTAGTGGAGGTATTGCCTACATTTTGGGTGCACTGGTGTTACAAAGTTTTTTTTTTTTTTGCATGGGCTATGATTATGCAGGGGGATTACGCATTATTGCCCGGGGCTGGGGGGGGGGCGGCACCCACAACTCTACCTTTCAATTTTTCAGCGTTCGCACGAGCAGTTGATATGACAGGAGTATCGTTTACTATGGGGCACGTCGGATTAGCTAGAATTGCCAAATGTTTAATATAGATTTTTTATAGTTTTTTTTATGATTTTATTACTTTTACACAATAGATTAGGTCTTATAAAAAATTGCGTTTTTTGTTGTCTGTTCTGATAGCCATAACGTTTTCAAGTTTTCTGCTTCATACGCGAGCCTGAATTATGGGCTTGTTTTTCGCGCGCTCGATCGGAGTTGATGTTTTATATTCAGCTACCTTTATGGGGGGGGGGGGTCGATATGCCGCTTTGTTCACTTTTTATTAACGGTCCCTCGTTCAAACCCACAGTGAACGCGCCACCCCCACAAACGATTTTGAACAAAATACAGCATTCCTTGGTAGTGTGTTTTTTATTTTTTATTTTTTAACAGCGGTCACCGTGCAGTATAACTGACATGTATAGTATTACTCAGCCAGGTCGATAAGGATTACATCGGGATAACCAATTTGTATACTTTTTTTATATGTCTTTACTGCTTTTACACAATAAAAACACTTTTATTCAAAAAGGAAACATGTTTTTGATATCGCCATAGTCTGAAGAGCCGATAACTTTTTTATTTTTATGTGTATGGAGCGAGTTTATAGGCACCCTTGTTATTGGTTGGGCAAGAGCTTGATGTTTTTTTTTTATTGCTATATAATTTTTGGAGGGGAAAAAGACTTTTTGATCAGTTTTAAATCCGTTTTTTGCAGAAGGCAGGGTGAAGAAAAATACTGACCCAATCCTAGTAGTGTTTTTTATTTTTATTTTAACTGACGATCACCGACAACCAGTTGCCATGTATCATGACCAGTTAGCTTTACTTCTCTGGGTTCGATCACGATTAGGCGATACCCTACTTTATATAGTTTTTTTTTAATTTTTTGAAGCCACTTTAAAAAAAAAAAAAAAGTGTTTTTATTGTGTTAAATAATATTTATGCTTCGCATGTATTCGGAGAGCCATAACTTTTTTGATTTTCTCCGTTATACGGATGACTAAAATATTAAAAAAATTTATATAACATAAATTTTATATTTACATGGTGAGTGCTAAGGATCTTTTTTTTGCTGGATGAAACTGAAGTTTTCAATTGCGCTACCACGTTTGGCCGTTTATATGAGTTTTTGATCGCTTTTTATTCCATTTTATGTGCTGTCAGGATGCTACAAAAATCGCAGTTCTGCTGTCTGTTTTTTGTTGTTTGTGTTTTTGACGGACCGTTCACCGTCGGGTTTAATTTAACATGACTGATTTATAGGGGTGTAGGTTCGGTTACGCAGGGGCAATTACAAATTATGGGTACGTTATTTATTTTTGATCTTTTTTGGGTGGCGATTGGCGTTTGTAAAGGGAAAGAAAAGGGCGATGTACGTGTTTGTATTTTTATTTTTTGTGTTTTTGCGTTTTACTTTTTTTTCACTTTTGACAATTTTTTTTTTTTAATTTTTTTCAACTTTTTTTTAACTTTATCTCTATAACAGCAATCATCAGATTGCTTTTAGAATGCAGACCAGTGACACGTATCAGTAATGCATTTGTAATGGTTGCCATGTTCATCGCCTGTCAACCATGCACACAATGACATATGAGTGGGGCATGGTGACATCAATGATGACCCCGGGAAGTGACCGTTCACTTCCTGAGGATCTTCAGAAAGGGGGATCGGTGCACGCACATTCAGTGCGGCAGCCGCCGGTGAGGGGAGCAGGCCCCCCTCTTGGTAATGGTGAGGGGGATATGGTTTGGTGCTCACTACCTCCTGCCGGGGCTTTATTATCGCAACATTGACAGGTGCTGGTAATGAAAGCATAGGTTTCACAAGCAATCGTAGATTGTGTGTGTTGGCAAACGCGCCCGAGCATCACTCTGTGTATATATTCGGGCGCGGTGTGATTCGGCATGCGGCCAGCGGAGCTAATTTGACCGCTGGGGGTTCCCATGTTGCGATCGCATGTGGCTCGCCCGGCAAGCTCCGCGAGACGATCGAAGGGCCGTACATATGGATAAGTACATTTGCCGGGTAGTCCCTTCCCGCTAGGGCCGTGCATAGCAGACTATGTCGGGAGAGGGGCTTAAATTTGTAATAATTAAATTTTATACAGCTTTGATAATTATCATAAATTTCTTTGCTATTATTGCTCTGGCTGAAATTGTCAGCCTTGAGAAATATTTGGACATTTTTGCCCCCTTACAGCCAAATCTAGCTCCACCTAACTCCTCAGGCTCAGCGGGAGACCACATTAAAATGTAGGTCTGCCTGTTCCAAGCCTGTTAATGCCTCCTAGTTTTGCCCGAACACATTTCATTTATGTGTCTAATTTTCGAGTGTGCGTGCGACAACTCTCTCCTTAACACCCCCAAAGTGTCGGAGTCTTATGAACATCTGGCATCTAACACATACATTAGGCCCGCCATTATTAGACATTGCCCTAGGACTGCTCTGTTAGGTGCATTGTGTGCCAGAAAAGGCGTGAAAAAATACCCGCCGTTCATACAGTCTTGTATTGTGTCCCTTCATTTGAATGTTAGCGGCAGCACCAGTGGCCGGGCTGAGTGATTAAGCCACTCCATGTTGTGTTGATGTTATGGGGTCTGGTTTGAATCCCACCAATGACAACATCTGCAAGAATTGGTAAGTTCTCCGCATGCTTGTGTGGGTTTCCTCTTTTCCCCACACTCCAAAAACAAACTGATAGGATAATCTGGAATTTAGCTTGTTATTATTTGTCCCTGTCTCCACATGTTCAATCTCTGTACAGCGCTGTGGACTATGATGGTGCTATAAAAATAAATAAAATGTGATGTCAGGGGCTAATATGTAGATAACTTTGATGGGCTTCAGCTGCAGGAGCTCACCATGCATTTACCTCTTTCCATTAAAGTCTATGCGAAACAGCCTTCGCAAGCTGTGCTGCACATTAGCCATCAAGGAAAAAAAAAATTATCAGTAGGTATGTCGAGATTCCTTGCGGATCCGTGACAATTGTTCAGTTTGATCAGATGTAACTGATTCAAAAGTGTCTTAGTTCCTGGTCTGTTCTCCTTGCGTTTTGAGTAAGCGCAGTCATCATCTCTTATCTGCAGAAAATAACCACAGCATTTCTGTTTTTTCGTTCTCATTCTTCTGTGAACTGAAAATCGGGTCATGACTATGGGATTTTCTATAAATACTAGTCCCACCATGAAACAACCCCCAATTCAACTTACATTGTGTTAAGGCTAACCATACATGTTAGATAGCTGTTGGTTGAATGCTGGTTTTGGCCAACAGCTACTTTTCTAACCCTACTTTTTGGCATGCTTGGGTCCTAAGGTAAATCATGACGTGGTTACCCCAGGGATGCAGCTAAAGTAGCTAAATGCCACTTTGTCTTAGCCAGGGTATTTAGATACAGGGTTATAGCAGAAAACGGAACCTCTGCCCAGGTAGGAAGAAAGCCTTGGGTTGACTCTGTTGATGATTGAAACCCTAGACCCATCATATGATCTTCTGTTACTCTTGAGGGTAAGTCCAACTTGATAATTCAGGCATAAATCCAATATTTAGACATAAGATCTCCAGGTGGAGCATCCCCATCACATTAACTACTAAACTGTAATGAATCATACTACCTGTCTGATGATCCATCTCCTTGTCACCATATGTCACCGGCCACAGAAGAAGCCCCAGAGACCAAATCAAAATCAAAGACACGATATTCTAGAAAATATTGTGATATATCAATATCTTAATTCTCATAAATGCTGACTTACCAAAACTTATTGCCTCTGAGGTTTATCTTACTTTAAAAAAAAAAATGGGTGCATGATCCTAAGAACTTTATTGTGATAGGGTGAAAAATTTAGAAGTCATTTATCGTCCATGGTCCATTTTCAACATATATGAATTTGGAGCAATGGACAGCTATTATGAAGGACATACAGTAGCACTGTCATTTTCATACTGCATCAGGAGGCACCCAGTAAAGTGGTTAAACCAGTGTCAGAATGGGTTACCTGGCGCCCACCAGTAGAGTTGATTCTTGGCGCCCACCAGTGGAGTTGATTCTTGGCACCCACTAGTGCAGTTGATTCTTGTGGCCTACCAGTGGAGTTGATTCTTGGCGGCCACCAGTGAAATTGATTCTTGGGGCCCACCAGTGGAGTTGATTTTTGGTGCCCACCAGTGGAGTTGATTCTTGAGGCCCCCCAGTGGAGTTGATTCTTGGGGCCCACCAGTGGAGTTGATTCTTGGGGCCCACCAGTGTTGATACTTGGCGCCCACCAGTGGAGTTGATTATTGGTGCCCACCAGTGGAGTTGATTCTTGGGGCCCACCAGTGGAGTTGATTACTGTGGCCCACCAGTGGAGTCGATTACTGTGGCCCACCAGTGGAGTCGATTACTGTGGCCCACCAGTGCAGTTGATTACTGTGGCCCACCAGTGGAGTCGATTACTGTGGCCCACCAGTGGAGTTGATTCCTGGCGTTCACCAGTGGAGTTGATTCTTAGCACCCACTAGTGCAGTTGATTCTTGTGGCCCACCAGTGAAATTGATTCCTGGGGCCCACCCTACAGCTACTGCACAAGACTGTACAGGAGTCTTGCTTTCTGCCACTCTTTCTCTGCCTAAGTCCCTAAAGAGCAGTGCCAAGCCTGCCATGTCAAGGGGGCCACAACTCCCCTTTGGGCCAATCCAAGCCTGGGCAACTCCACTTCCTGGGAAAAGTAAAAGAAGAATGTATAACTTTCCATACCATAGTGAACACAAAGGGACACATAGGGAATGTGTCATCAAAAATGACTTATTGTTTAACTCACGCTTTTATGTAAAATGCTTTTTTTAAGAATTTTTGGTTATATATTTTTTTTTAATTTTCCATATCACTTTCAATATTTTTTAATAATTCTTAAGTCCTGCAGTTTTCACTTTGGCTACTAAACCTCATAATAGTCTGACACTTCCTGTTCTGTAGAGATTCTCAGTTGTCTGCTCATTATGAGCACAAAGAGGGTCAAACTGAAAGGAGACACCAGTGTGAATAGATAACACAGGATCCATAGTCACAAGAAGAGATAGTCACAGTTCACGCTTTCACCTCCCTGCACAGAGACTTCTTCCCAGGTCACAGAGCATGACTAGAAAACTCTCCTATAGAAGTCAATGGGACTGAGTCAGTCTTAAGTCTCCTATGTGCATGAAGCTACTGTAAAGCATCTCTCTGACTGCTGTTAAAGCAGTGCAAACAAGGCCTAGTGGCCAAAGTGAAAACTGCAAGACTTAAAAATTATTAAAAAATATTGAAAGTGATATGAAAAATTTAAAAAAAAACAACCAAAAATACCTAAAAAATGTGTTTAACATAAAAACAGGACTTAAAGGGGTTGTATCATTTCATTAAATGGCCTTCAGGATCAGAGGACAGTGAAAACAAGCAACTTGGCAATTGAATGTCATTAGCAACACTGTCTTGTTTTCACTGTCTCCCTTATCTTTGTTTTGTGTAAACACCATTCCCTAGTGCCATCAGATCCCACCTCCTTGCATTTCATTGTCTGACGGCTCTACTAATTTACGTTATGATCGGCCCCCGGTCGTATTCATGGGAGCCCGCATTCCTGCCTCTCTCACTCAGAATAAGGGGCCGGAAACAATTTCACTCTATACAGCCACCAGCTCCTCAGTGACACTGCAGCTGCTTCTTCAATCAGAAAACAGAAGAATTGTGCTCGGTGCTTAATGCTCCTGCGTGTAAGGGTCCAGCAACAATTTCACTCTATACAGCTAGTAGCTCCTCAGTGACACTGCAGCTGCTTCTACAATCAGAAAACAGCAGAATTGTGCCTCAGTGCCTTGTATAAACATAGAAGGGAGACGGATCTGTGCTGTGGATGAGTTCATAGAAGACTGGATTCAACTGTAACAAACCTCCAGCTGTGAGGAGAAGAGATCAATGCTCTGGTTCATAGAAGGACTGTCTGGGACTGAATGCAGGCCTGTGGTATGTAAACAGCTCTTACAAAAATAAGACTGCATAGGGAGAGGACAGTGACATGTGGACCCCCAGAGGGGGGGGGGACACACACTGACTTGGGAGCGAGCATGAACAGTGAAGGGGGAGATGATGTCATCCCCCTTCAGTTAAGAAACACCCAGCTTGGAGGGGGAGAAACGCCCCTGGATTTCAGGAACTGAGAAAATCAAGCTTCAAGAAAACAGCCGAACTGATGAAGCGATACATCCCCTTTAAACAATGACTCATTTTTTTGATGACACATTCCCTTTAACAGACGTGTTAAGATGTGGTTACAGTTTTATCTTTAGCATCCCTCTTTGGCCATTGGTTAACCATTTTTATATACTGTAGTATGTCCGAAATGTTGAGCTTTTGTTTTAACCTATAGGAAGATGAGAGCAGATGCCCTGGAATGATCTGCTACAAATGGTTCCGTTCCACAGGATTTCCCAACTATGTGTTCTGCCTGATGCCTACTACACCCCAAAGAACCTAAATAAGTTTGTAAAGAGTAAAAATTCAGAGTGGTCTAGATGTGGAAACACAAAAGAATCAATGCTGACGTGATTCACTCAATGTGGAAATGTATCGTTTTTAATGATGTTCTTCATTTAGATGGTGCTGCACAGAGAATTCCATCATTTAGTGTTCATATTGAAACTCACAGTCTACATTCCAGATTAACCTATTCTAATATAATTTTGAGCATAGGAGGAGCCAGATCTAGAGGAAGCCCATGTAAATATAGGGAGGACAGAAAAACTCCATGCAGATGTCGCCCAAGCTTCATGGCTGTTGGAAAGAAACCTTAACCAATTGGGAAATATTTTTCAAGTGAATTTTCCAGAAAGTACAGGAAACTGTAGTCAGGGTCTAAGATATCTTTACAAACTGTTTTTTTAAAGTTATTTTTTTATGTTGAGAAGAATAAAAACAAGAAGTTGGAAAACTAAAAGACGTGGGTTCATCAAAGAAGGTATTTATATTACTGAAAAACTATTGGAAAAATAGAAGTAATAATTAAAATTTTAGGTGGCAGTGGCCTCTCTAGATTGGTTAGATGGTACCACACTCTTCTTTTTGTTCTATCTAAGCCATTTATCGTACATTAGATAGCTGCTGGAGGCTGACCATATACACCGTCACGTCACATTATTATGACCACCAGCTAATATCCAGAGTAACCACCATGTGTAGCATAGACAGCACGTAGACAATTGATGAAGCAGAAAACAACTACTAAAATGCATGCACTTTTTTTTTAACCTTTTTTTATGAAACTACAATACATTCCTTTTTTTGGTCAGTTTTGGTTTTTTCAGCATGCTGTAATCAGAACGTTTTCTCAGCTGGTGTTTTGCCAACTATTTTAAGGGGTCGGATACGGCTTTAAAGAAGGCAACATCAAATGCTTTATTAATTTTATTTACGAACAAATTCAGTGATTACATAAGAATAAAGAAGATGTGTGTATATTGCGTACACTTTTGCATAATATAGATTACAAAGGCAAAGCACGCATAATATTGATTACAAATGCTTACATTACACCTCTATACAAGTCAGAGCTTCACCAGGAATGATATACTTCATCGGTCCATAACATCAAATGTGAGAAGCAAACAGCGAGGACAGAGACATTCCTGGGACCACACTGCGTCCCGGGCGTCCCCTATAGCATGCAGGTCCAGATACTTCTGGCCTCGCAGCAAACTTCTCCAGCTTATATCTCATTTAAAACATATGCCTGAGTAACCAAGTGTTACGCAAACTAACAGTTCAGTATTTTTCCAGTATAAGACCCCCCCTCCTCCGAATGTCCAGTTCTTCAGAGGTTAACCTGGCATTGGAAAAATCCATCACTGGATGTTGAACACCCTTGGTAATAAGCTATTAACACCTGAATTCCCATCCTTTCTCCCTAAACATTGCTGGGTTGTATTATCTCACTAACATAAAGCTATGTAGCTATGTGACACAGCATTCTCATAACAAAATATGCGAGGAACAGTGATAAGAACTATGTGATAATGAACCCCAGGTGCTGGGAAACTTACAGACAATACTATCTAATCCAAGCTATTTACCATCTAATATTCTTTAAGAGCTACTGCCAATATGGATTCCTGATGGTCAATTAATATCTTAGCACTACAGCTGGTTTTTGGCATTTTTCTTCCTACCGATCTTCACATTGTGTAGTTTGTTTGTTTTTGCACAAAAAACACGTGTGCATGGGTGTTGCATTCTTTGATGCATTTTTACAGGGTTTTGGGTATGTTCATACAGCGTTTTTTGGATACGTTTTCAATCTGAAAAACACATTCAAAAGCGCTTGTAAAATGCATCCAACATGCATCCAACACACAGGTGCATGTTTGAATCCGTTTTTGCTGTAGCAGGATTGCACCCTATGGTTTTAAATAGGGCGTCTGCTGCATCAAACGGATCAAGAATTGACATGACAATTCTTTGAACGGATCCGAAAAACGCATCAGAATGACGCAAGTAAACACGCATCGGTGATCACTCGTCTAAACACCGATGCGTGTTTTACATTGAAAGCAATGTAAATCACACTGCACATTGTTAGATGTGTGTTTGGGTCCGTTTAGGGTCCGAAACATGGATCCAAAGACGCATCTAAGAACGTATACAAAAATGCTGCGTGAACATTCCCTTTTCCACATTGAAAATCATGTGATGGATTACATACAGTAACTTGTGATGGGAAAAATGGAGCAGGAAAGAATACATCAGATACTTTTTTAGTGAAAACAAAATGCTACAAAAACTGCATAAAGCCTTAAAAAAAGGTTGTAAAAAAGCGAAGTAAAATATAAGCGTGAAAGAGGTTTAAAGGGGTTTTGCCACAATCTCATTTCATACCTCCTGCATCCAGCTCTTCAGCTCTGTGTGCTCAGAAGGGGGGCGTGTGGGATTTGTTTGAATTGACTCATGTGACCAGCGGGATGAAATCACCAGGCCTTCCTTTTCTTTAGTAAAAGAAAGGTCTGTTTATGGGTAGAACTGTAAGCAGCTACATTGTAGCTAAAGAGGTAAATTTTTGCCTCCGGGCATAGGGTTCTCGGTTCAATTTCCCTGCAGGAACCAAACCTGTGGATTTTATTTCTCTTTATCAATGTACAGACCTCATTGAGGTTTCTTTCTTTATTTGTCTGCACTGTTTGACTATTTAATAAGGAGGACAGAGGATGGGTGTAGAGTGACAGCACCCGGGGTTTGAACACTCAGTAGCTGCCTGAGGGGAGAAGTGATGTCTGAGCATGTGTGACCAGGAGTGAGAAGCTCACAGCCCTGGTCGTATCCCCTGGAGACGAGCTGTAAACAATGGATCACTAAAGGAGCACCTAAAACTAAAACAGGGCAGAATTTTTAATAATAATGAATGGTGAAAATGTTTGTTTTCTAATTTACAAACTTCCCACGTCAATTTTACTTCGTGGCAAAACCCCTTTAAGAACAGTTTCACACATTGCGTTTTAGCAGTGTTTTTGTCTGTATTTTTTTTCTGTGCAGAAACTGCAGCAGCCAGATGTTAGCTGGAAGTTAACAGGCAACTATGAAACACTCTACAGACGTTGCTTTTTCCCTTATAACATTTTTTCACTTTGTGTGGTTTTTAGCCAGTAAACAATTTTTCAAAAATTCAGCATGCTATTTGTAGTGTTTGCAGTTTGTAGTGTTGTTCTCCCCATTAGGCCATGTTCATATGGCTTATTCAAGCCGTAATTTCGGGCCGGATTTCGACGCAGTTACGGCTTGAATAAGGGGCGGACGGGAGGCGGCGGGGGAGCAGCTCGCCCGGCCCCATAGAAATGGCCTTATTTTGGGCGCGTTGCACCGAAAAATAATGTGCTTTCCTTTCTCCCCCGCGGGGATTCCACTGTTCTTTTGAGAACATGGATTCCATAATTGGGAAAGGATTGGACCCGTATGCGCGCAAACCCGGCGCGCAGTACGGCCCCAATCCGCGGAAATAACCCGTGTGAACGGGGCCTTAACCTCATTTTTTGTTTTTTCTAAAACTATGTGCATTTGCATTGCATTTTTTATGTGTTTATGTGTTGTCCACATTGCAAGTCATGTGATGGATCAAATGAAAAAATGATGATGAAAAAAAGCACCAGAAAAAAACACATTAAAACACATCAAAGTTCCATTATAGACTTTTTTTTGCAAAAAATGCTGCAAAAACTGCATAAAATGCATGAAACCTGAAAAAAGCACAGTTTTTTTTAAAGTGTTACCATGCAAGATATGTATTATATAAAGGGGTCTGGCAGTTGTGATATATCTTAAAAAATAAATCTACCCATTTAATCTTCACTCCCACACTGAAGCTTTGCTGGAGATAAAGAAAACCCTAATTTTTGGGTTATTTGCATAACAAATTTTTTTTTATTTTGAAAAAAATAAAATCTTTTAAAGAATGTTCGTTTTACCCAGAAGAGGGTGGGAGCAGATGAGTAACCTGTCAACCACAGGATGAATAGCGCACCTGTTATTTGTGTGGTTTTTTCACTTGGGTGAAGTTCAGTAGTGATCATAGTGTCAGTTGTACACATCTAGTAAAGCAGCTGCTCACAATGAGTGAATGTGGTTCTTACAACCTAACAGTAAAATAAAATTTCTCACTAATATAAAAAGATGAATCTTTAGTTTCTAGCCTATCTATTGCACTCAGCTGCTATTCTGTTACAGCCACTGCAGTTTTCATCTCCTTAAGGCCGTGTTCACACGGCTTATTCCCGACGGATTTGTGCACCATATTGAGCTCACAAATCCGCCGTGAATAAGGGGGCGGGGATGGGGGCGGGGCTGGAGCGTGGCGGGGGCGCCGCTCCCGGCCCCATAGACAATGCATTGTTTGGCCTCGTTCACACGGCTTATTTCGCCGCGGATTTGCCGACGGATTGACGATCGTCAATCCGTCGGAAAATCAGTCAGAAATAAGTAACAGCCTATTTTTATTGATTTCAATAGAAAATACGGCTCGTCGTTCCCCACGACGCGTAGTTCGTGCCGGATTGCTGCCGCGGATTGACGACGGGGGAAACGGGCGGAAAAAAAAAAAACAATGTGCATGTTTTAATTTTTTAAAAGGATTACCACCTAAAAAAATTTGGGGAAAGGGAAAACAAGGGTTAGTTAAAAAAAATGTTTTTTTTTTTTTTTTTTTTTTTTTTTTTTTTTTTTTTTTTTTTTTTTTTTTAGTAGGCTTATTTAAACGATTTTCAATTATTTCAGAAGTATTTCGATGGATCCGACTGGTAAATAAAAATTTTCTAAAAAAATAAGCCCTTGAAAAATGCCTTTACGGGCGTAGGCCATAAATAATGTGCATTTATTTCACCCCGCGGCGGATTCGCCGACGGGGGAAAGGGACGGATTCCTTTTCTCTATGAGAGAGTGGATTACCGAATGACAGGACGATGGGCCTACTGAGCGCAAATCCGCGCGGATAGGCGCCAATCCGTGCCCAAATAAGCCGTGTGAACGAGGCCAAAGGGGTTGTCTCACTACAAGGATTGCTGCTTTGTATGTTAAAGATCTTGCAAAAACAATTCACTTTGCAATATGTGTCCATTAACAGTGTCCTACCTATTCCTAGATATCCCCTCTTGTATGGGCTGCATTATTATTATTATTTATTTTAGAGCGTCATTGATTCCAGGGCACTGTACATTTAAAGGGGGAATTACATTACATTAACAAATGTTAAACAAATACGATGGTGACGATAAATGACTAGCAACTGATACAGAGGGGAAAGAGCACCCTGCCCGCGAAGGCTTACAATCTACAAGGAAAGGGGGGAGAGACAGAAGGTAAGGGGCAGACATGTTTGTGGGGCGGTTTGCTGGTGGTGGGGTTATTATAGGTTAAAAGTAGAGATGGGCGAATAGATTCTAACGAAGTGGACTTCGTGTAGAGTTTCAGGAAAACTTCGGTTCTGCACGAAATAGAAGTTTAGGGTGATTCGCGGGAACAAAGTGTGTTTTGTATTGCTAAAATGGCTGCGAGCACATGGTGTGACATGGGGAAGAGAACTCTGGAGGAAGAAAGGAACATCCTCAATGACATGGGAGAGATGAAGCCAATCAGAGACCGGCGGGCTTCTGTGACGTCACAGCCCTATAAATACGGACGCCATGCTGGCTGCTCACACTTCTCTCGTTGCGCCGTGACATAAGCGGCTGTCTGCTGCAGCCACAATATATGAAAGAAATAGCTCACCTACTATGCTGGGCTAGTCCATGTGCGTCTCGTGAATCCACGTTGTCATGTCTCTCCGTCCCGGTATCCGCCGGCCAGGCGGTCCTCTCACTAATACACAACGGATATCCGGGTGCAGTATAGACAGTAAAGAAGTATTTTCATAGTAAAAATTGTGGAGATGATCAGCATAGAGATAGAGTAATTGAGGATGGTAATGAATTTGAATTATTGCAATTTGAGGAACAAATGGCATTGAAACTTTTGCAGGAATTAGCGGCAGAAAACGGGGACCCCTATGAGTCTAACTGGGGAGGGGAGCCCGGGCATCCGTCATCACATGCCCAACCCCACTTTTTATCCCAAAAAAAGCGAGGGTCCCGGCCTTGGAGGCTTTCCAAAATTATTGGAGCGAGATTTTACTATCTTTTGCAGAGAAAAATCAATAAAAGAAATTTAAGAGCTTCAAAAATAACTTAACTTGGTCCAAAGGAAAGCACTTAGAGAAACTAAGGGACAAAAAAACTGGATAATTAAAAGGCAGACAAGGGGGGGGGCGGTTGTGGTGATGGATGCCGGCCTTTATTTTTACACGGTATAATAAAACATTACAGGACCAGGAAAACCTATCGAAAATTGAGTAAAAACCGACAAGATACTATTATGGTAAAACTAGAAACGTTTATTAAACGAGGGTTTAGCATTAAATGTCATTACAGAAAGAGATAAAAAATATTTACTAGGTGAGAACCATGTGGTACCGGTATTCTATGGGGCACCGAAAGTGCACAAGAATATCTTTCCCCCAAGCTTGAGACCTATAATTTCGGGAAATGGATCCCTAAGTGAGCGTTTGAGCACATGGGTGGATCAACATCTGCAGCCCATTGTGCGTCAAGTACCTGGGTATGTTAAAGATACTAGGGCAGTTCTTCCCCATGATGGAGGAAGAAAGTGGGAACAACAGCATACTTGGATTAGCTGCGATTGTGGTCAGTTTATATTCTTGCATGCCCATGACATAGAAACTTGTAGGGGGTAGCATTTTTTCTTAAACAAAAAAGTGAATATGGTAAAAAACTTGCAAGAATTTCCTTCTAATGGCAATTGATTTCCCTGTTAAAAGGTAATTTCTTCCGATTTGATAGAGAGTATTTTTGCAGTTAGTCGGGGCACCTATGGGGGCAACAGCTTCCCTTCATTGGCTAACTTTAAACCGGGCCCTGGTGGGAGCACCATGCCATATATCATATTGATAACCCCTTCTTGGATTGTTTTTAGTGTGGTATGGGCGCTACATTGACGACCTCTTGATTATTTGGGGGGTCGCGATGTGGCGCTCATTCCATCCTTTTTGGAATACCTTAATCAAACCATTTTAATTTACGCTTTACAGGGATGTGGAACAAAAGTGAGTTTCCCTTTCCGGATATTCTCCTTAAGGGAGACCTGGAGGAGGGGGGAGGTAGTAACCAGGATGTTCCGAAAACCCATTCAGGTAACTCATCCTTAGGTCAAATAGTTGCCATTCTCTGGAACCATAAAAGCGTTACCATATGGAGAACTTGTTAGAGCACGTAGGTTATGTACATCTGAAGAAGATTATAGGAAGGCAGCTGAGGATATAGAGCTAAGACTCCAGGAGAGAGGATACACAGCAAGAGACTTAAGAACAGCAAAGGAGAAAATGAAAAATAAAACACAACAACAGCTACTAGTAGGTGGGGAAGATAATCATCGGAAAAAGAAAGTCCATCTTAGTAAAAGGTTAACATTTACCACCAAAATATAGCAACAATTTTTGAGAAATTAAATCTTATATTTCACAAAAATATTAATATCCTACGACTAGGATGAAACATTAGCGGAAATACTTAAGGATGGAGTAGTTTGTGTCCCCAAAAAAAAACCAAACGTTAGGAAACATTAATCTCACCAAGTACCTTTAAGGGAAGAAAACACACAAGGGAAAAATGGTTATCCAAAAAGGTTTTTTACAAATGTGGCGGTAATAGGTGCAAATGTATGCAATTTGAGCATTTAAAACAAACACCTTTCAGGATGCTAAAATGATAGAAAATTTGAGATAAAAACAGTTTCTAAACTGCAACACCCATCACGCAGTGGTTTGTTATAGAGTGTACCCATTGTCAAAAAAGATACGTAGGGAGCACGACAACGTAAAGTGAAGATTCGCATAATGGAACACATTGCGAGCATAAAAAGAAATCAGGGGTCCGTGTCAGGAAGCAGCTAAGCACTTCCTAGAAATCCATCATGGTGACTGGAGCAATTTTAAATGCTATGCTATAGAATAATGTAACGTGTCCAGATAGAGGGGGGGGACTGGGATAAGAAACTAAAGGGCAGAGAGAGGCCTATTGGATACTAAGATTAGGTACAAGATACCACAGGGCAAATTATAGGACAGATCTATTATACATATATTGAAAGTCTTTTCTTCCCACAAGTTACAAAAGTATGCAAAAAGGTGTTTCCCCTTAAGAGACTAACAGTTACAATGCCCATGTGACTGTGGTGAACTGCAAGTGATTGGTTTTATTTTTTATTTTTAATACACAAGTTAACATGGGATCTTTATCTGTGGGGCAAGGGTGAAAGACCCGAAACGCGTCAGATTTGACCCGCAGGACCGTCTGTGACTTTTTGTGCCAATGCTGTGTTTTATTTCTATTTTGGAATAAAGGGTTGTTATCTCTTACGTCTTCCGGATCGTGGAGGTTTTGCGGTGCAGACCTCGGTTTGGTATACTGCACCCGGATATCCGTTGTGTATTAGTGTCTGCTGCAGCAGCAGAGATCTCACACAAAGGAAATTGCTTTTAGCGATTTTGGGGGGCGGGAGGTGTCACTGCTTTTATCAGAGACTGCTCCTCTTCCGTTATCATTTTGATTCAGTTTGTGGGGTATTGTATTCAAGTCCAGGGGTGGGGCTAATTCCGCCCCATATACATTTTTAATTCTATCTGGTCATTTCTGGAGCGCATTGAATATCCAAGGGTTAATTAAGCCTGTTAGTGGTTTTACACGACTAAATTTTTCCTGGTCATTTGTCGAGCGCATTTTATATCCAAGGGTTAATTAAGCCTGTTTGTGCTTTTATATTCAGTAAAATACACAGTGTTTTTAAACGCCACATACGAGTAAATGTTTCCTGGCGATTTTTGGAGCGCAATTTATATTCAAGGGTTAATTAAGCCTGTTTGTGCTTTTATATTCCGTAAAATACACTGTGTTTTTCTATACCACATATGAGTAAATATTTCCTGGTTATTTCTGGAGCGCAATTTTTATATCCAAGGGTTACCCAAGCCTGTTAGTGGGTTCATTTGGAGTCAAATACAGGGTGTGTATTTATCATATACAGATATCTTCATCAAACAGTGTCTGTACATTTTAGAACAAACAGTATGTCAGACAGAGAGGTGGCAGGCTCTTCACATGCGAGTGGCAGAGGCACAACTTTCCCTGGAGCAGGCCAAGGTCGCAGCACAGTAAGGGGACGTCGCAGCAGGGGTCACTCGTTGAGGGCCCCAACTGCCGCTGTCATCTAGCGGCCGGGGTGTTGTTCAGCAACCCAAGGGTTCTTGATTGGTTGACTAGGTTTATCCACTTCTCCCAGATGACATCTGACTACCCCAGCCAAGAGTCGGTGGGAACGTCAGACACAACCCTTAGTTGGCATGGCCCGGGAACAGCTCAGCGGCTCTCATCTGTCCACAACCCGCCTTTGTCCTGTTTGGTTCCCTCAACCAGAGAACTACTATGTGGTCTGGGCTCAGCGCCACTATACAGCGAGGATGAACAAATTTGAGGACAGTCAGCAGCTACTTGGCAGCGAAGAAAGAGGGTCGACATCCCATGCCTCTTGCAATAGGCGGGCAAAGTATGGATGTGGAGAGTGGCATGGGGGGGTATGTTGTGAGGGGTTTAGACTCCATAAAAACCGGGTTTGATGAGGCCCAGCAGGACATAAAACCAAAAAATAGATGATGTTTGAAAGCCGACCGCATTGGGACCCGGGGTTAAAAAAAGGGCTTCATCATCGTCAGGAGAAAAAGGAAACTCAGGCACGGCGCACCCAGCAAGGGGGTTTTGTTTGGCCGTGAGTCAGCGGGGTAGCAGCAGTTTAAAGGTGGGGACCCAAAGGGGCCCAGGGGGTAAAAAACCCGCTTCGCAACCCAAGAAAGTAGGGGCACGGGGGCTCAGCGGGTGCGGCGGCCCGTAGTCACTCAGGCGGACTTTGGCGGAAAAAAACAGCTACTCCGGTGGGGTGTTCTTTGCTAAGACCCCGGAGGTCCGAATAGGGGTTTTATGAAAGAATCTTTTAGACAAAAGTGAAGCGGGGCCCGGGGACAAACGTTGGCACCATACCCCTGCATCAACCCCAATCCCAGCGTCCCCACCCCGGTGGCCTGGGAAAAACTTGTCTCAGATTGGGGGTCCATCCTGCCGCCGCAGAAACGCAGCAGCGCGGCCAGTGGCACGCATCCCTTTGCGCCAGCAAGGCCCACCCCTCGGGCGGAAGGGGTGTGTTTCTTTTTTGCCATCATCCCCCCGGTCCAGATGCTCCTGCTCCTCGCTACCCCTGGCGCCAGCTGTGTTCACCCGAGGCGTTTGAAAAGGGAGACAACAGTATGTGCCCCAACCTTCCTAAGGTCCCAGAAGTGACCGTGCCCCTGTCCAATTTGGGTTGGGTTTTTTCCCAAAAAAACAGAAAACCAGCCCTTCACAAAAAAATTAGAACAGAACAGGGTGGGACAAGCTTTTTGGTGCATAGGAAAATTTTCACCCAAATTTGGCCCCCCCCTCCCCCCAAAAAAAAGCCCCCCCCCCACACTAATTCCTCTCACCCCTTTCGCCAGGTCCCGTCACTAATTTTCTGCATATTCCACATTGCTTCAGTCCATCTCCTCGCGTCCTGCCCAATGAAAAACAGCCCTGACAAAAAATTTGGGTTTTTTAAAACGCCCCCCCTCCATATGACAGTGCACTTTCCCCTAAAAAACGTCACTAAAAAAATACACCCATACATGGGGCAAAACTACCCAAAAAATTTTTAAAGTTACTAAAAACAAATCCCACCCAAAAACCCAAGGGCCCCAAAAATATTATACTTAAGGGGTCAAAAAATCCTGCCAGACGCTGACCCAAAAGCAAAACCCCCCCATTTTACTATAGCTTTTAACAGGCTCCCATTACATATCCACCGCCATACAGTGACCAAAAAGTGGGAGATACTAACTTGTTTTGTAGCTCTGCAAAAAATATAAAAAGATTACACTGCAGTTACATTTAGTGACTCACAGGGAGAAAGTCTTTTTTGACGCGTCGGTTTACTTTCCCTTTTCTTCTCCATCCCGGTTCACCCTTCAAGCTGATTGCCCCCCGGCCCAAAACCCCGCCCTGCAAAATTTGGACACAAATATCTTGAATCCTCACTTTCCCCGTAACTCCCTTAATTTTAAAAGGTATATAAATTCCCCCCCCCAGTTAAAACAGGTATATAAGTCCCCTTTACTTAAAACAGGTTAAAGGGTATGCCCTCTCAGTCAGGCAGGGATAGTATAATTTTTCCCCTTAGGGCAGGTAGGGGTTTTAAATATAGGGGGACTCAGGGAAAGGTATATTTGCTATTGGGGCACTTTCAGGCAGGTATATAACATTGGGTTTACTCTCAGCCAGGGAATGATATAGGGGGACTCCCGGGAGGTTTTTTTTTAAAAGATTTTAGGGTTTACCCTCAGGCAGGGTTTTATTGCTATAGGGGCTCAGGCAGGTTTTAAAGGGGCACACAGGCAGGGATATAGCTATAGGGGGGTTTAGGCAGGTATAAACGGGGGGCCCCAGGCAGGCCCTATGGGAGCTCGGCAGGGGGTAAAAGGGGGGTCAAGAGGCCGTATAGGGGCCAAAGGGAGGCGTATAGGGGGCCCGGCAGGGGGTTTAGGGGTCAGGCACGCGTTAGGGGCTCAGGCAGGCCGGGATAGGGCTCCCGGCCGTGTATAGGGGCTCAGGGGAGGCGTTTTGGGGGCTCAGGGAAAGGCGTATGGGGCCACGGGGAGGGGTATGGGGGGCTACAGGCAGGCGTATGGGGGCTCAGGCAGGCGTATGGGGGCCACAGGCAGGCGTATAGGGGCACAGGCAGGCGTATAGGGGCCACAGGCAGGCGTATGGGGCCCACAGGCAGGCAAAGAGGAGCCACAGGCAGGCGAATGGGGGCACAGGCCGGCGGATAGGGGCCACCGGCAGGTGTATGGTACAGGGATATGGGGCACAGACAGGCTATAGGGGCACAGCAGGCGTATTGGGCCACAGGCAGTTTTATAGGGGCCACAGGCAGGCGTATGGGGCCACTGGAAGTTTATAGGGGCCACAGGCAAGCGTATAGGGGCACACAGGCAGTTAAAAATAACAACATTAATACTTACCTTACCTGCTTCCCGGCCACGCGCTCCTCTTCTGTCCTCTTCTTTACCAGCCGGGCGCTCCTCCGGCAGCTCCTCGGGCGAACGGCCTATGACGGCTATGCGCCCGAGGTGAGGCAGCGTCGCGATGACATCACTTCATCGCGACGCTGCTAGCTGGCCACACGGGCCGCGGCGGTCCTCAGTGCTATAAGGACCCGGCGGCCCCGCTGTGTCGGCCCTGCGGCTTACCGGAGGATCCAGCGATCCTCCGGTGAGCGGGTCCGACACTGTCTGCGGAGCAGAGAGCGCTCGCTCTCTGCTCCGTAGAAGCGGTCAAAGAGACCGCCGGCGCTTCAGGCCCATGGCAGCGGCCTGAAGCCCGGTGAGGTTCGGGGCCCTGCCTGCGCCCCTTAGGGATAGGCAGAGGTAGGCGCCCTAGGCGATCGCCTACCTCTGCCTACCCGTCGTTCCGCCTCTGGAACAGAAGGTGGGCCAGTCCTTGAGCCTATCGGTTTGTTCCAAGGTGCACAGCAGTGCGGACGTGTGGAGCTGTAACTACGGTCAGGGCCAGTACATGTCCTTTACGGCCCACTGGGTGAATGTGCTTCCTCCCTCCACACCAACAACTTGGACAGGAGACGTCGCTTTCTCCTCCACGTTGACAAACTGCTGCACCTGCGCCAATGTCCGCCTCCTCCTCCTCCACCACCACCATCATCTCAGCCTCCACAAGTACTGCTCCATCATAACACATGTGTAGGGCACAGCGGTGTCACGCAGTTCTACACCAAACCTCGGCGAACTAAGTCACACAGAGCTCAGCTTCTTTTCCTCCCTCTTTTGTAGGGACAAGTCCAGTTCTAAAGTAGCTTTGTGGGGCCTGTATGTTAGACATCCCCATAAATGACTGCATCTAAGAAACTGCACCCCTTAATATATTCAGAACAGAATTTAGAAAGTTTATTAACCCTCCAGGTGTTTCACAGGAATTAAAGCAAAGTGGAGGACAAATTTCAAAATGTAACTTTTTTTGTAGATTTTTAATTTCAATCCATTATTTACTGGAACACAGTAATTGATAACAGAAAAATGCAACTGCCATTTTTAGAAATATGCCATATATGGCCCTAGTCCGTTATGTGACTCAACCACAAGCCTTAGATTAGGAAGAGCACTTACCGGACTTTGGGTTCTTGTATTTTGGGCAGCATTTCAGATTTGCAGACACCTTAAGGTGTTATAACTTAATGAACATCCTTAGGGTTCCTTCCCACGTAAAAGACCAAATACCGGTCAGATTTCCCAAGTGGTATTTTGTCTCTTTTGGCACATAGGGGGACATCTCTGCGGTTTGCGGATTTAAGTCCTCCCCCTTCACATCCACATGTTCATTTTCTGCCTGAAAACCGGGCAGAAGAATGAACATGTTCTAAGTTTTTTGGACCGGTGGTCTGGCGGTGTCTAAAACCATCTGTCAGAAAATCCGTTCAGCGGGGACTGCTGGACTGATTTTCTATTTAAGCCTATGGGGAGAGTTGTGGGGTTTTCAGGGGTTTTCAAAACCCCAAAATACCATGTCTGGGCAAAAAACCCTTAAAAAGAGCCCAAATTGGTAACTGCACCATTTAAAAGGGGTTTTGCCAAGAAGTGTTTTCCACTAAAAAAGTGTGCGCCCTCAAATCTTGAAAAAGGGGCTTGTTTCCTGTGTTAAAAAAAAAAGGGCCCCTCCCCTGATGTCATCGCTCCCCCTGCCATGCACGTTTCCCCAGGCTGTTTTCAGTCTCGTAGTTGAGCAAAAATTCTTTAAGGTTTTGATTTTCCCCCTTTTTTGCTCAGGAGAAAAAATTAATCCAGGCGGGCAGCCTTCACGATGGGAGGGGACGAGTTGAAATGTGTTTATATAAGAAACAGGGAGCTGTGAGGGGGGGGGAAGGGCTGAGCAACAGAGAAAAAGAGCTGACTGAAAATTTACTTTACAACCAGGGGATTCCTATACAGCAAACCCCTTTAAGGAATATATCCAGGGGTGTGGGATTTTTATTGACCCAAGGTGTTTACAGAAAAAAAAAAAATTTCTAATAAAACGGGTTTTAGCTGAAAATTTTTTTTTTTCACGGGGCCCTAGAAAAAAAAAGCTTTTAAAAAATTTTTTACACAATTTCAAGTACAGCAATAACATATAGATGGGTGTAAACTGCTGCTAGGGCGCTTGGCGGGGCGTACAAGGGAGGGAGCGCTGTTTGACTTCTGGAATACATATTTTGGTGGGCGCCATTTTACATTTGCAAAGCCCCAAATACAGAAAGGAAAACTTTTCCCCATTTTGGATTCAACACCCCTTAGTGAACACATCTAGAGGTGTTTTGTGCATTTTGGGCCCACGGTTATTTCACAGGTTTTTTTAGCCGTGGAAATGGGAAAAAAAAACCAAAAAGCAGCAATTCTGCCATTGAGGTTTGGGGGTCATTTACTATGCACGTGGGGGACAATTTTTTTGTCGTTTTTTTATGTTTTACTACTTTTGCACAATAGAAATGCTATTGTAAAAAATTGTGTTTTTTGCCGTTTTTTTGACCCCATAATACACTCACCGGCCCTTTATTAGGTAACCCAGCTAGTAAGGGTTGGACCCTTTTCCCTTCAGAACTGCCTAATTTTCTCGTGGCATAGATTCAAAAGGTGTTGCAACGATGTCAATTGGTCAAGGGGCCCCAAAAGTGCCAAAAAAAAAAAATATTCCCACCCTGACACCACCACCACCAGCCGAACCGTTGATACAGGCAGGATGGGTCCATGCTTTCATGTTGTTGACGCCCAAAATTTTTGACCCTACCATCCGAATGTCGCGCGAAATCGAGACTATCAGACCAGGGAACGTTTTTCCAATCTTTTACTGTCCAATTTCGATGAGTTGGGCAAATTGGGCCTCAGTTTTGTTCTTTGCTGAAAGAGTGGCACCCCTGTGGTTTCTCTGCTGTAGATCTGCCCAAAGTCGCCGTTTTTGGCGTTCGAGTGCTCTTCTGCCCACCTTGGTTGAAGGGTGGCTATTTGAGTCCTGTTGCCTTTTATCAGCTCGAACCATTGCCCATTCTCCTTTGACCCCTTGGGGATCAAAAAGCATTCCCCCCACAGGGCTGCCCCTATGGTGTTTTTTCTTTTTTCAGCCTTCTCTGTAAACCCCAGAAGGGGTTTGGGGTGAAAATCCCAGGAGATCAGCAGTTTTTTGAAAAACTCAGACCAGCCCTTCTGGCTAACAACATCCACGTTCAAAGCACTCAAAAACACCTTTCTTCCCCCTATGATGTCCCCTTTGAAAATGCGGGATTGTCTTTACCCTGTTACATGTAATGTTGAGTTGCCCCATGTGATTGGGCTGATTGAAAAATTAAATGTTAACGAGCAGTTGGACAGGTGTACCCAATAAAGTGGGCCCGGGGAGTGTATATAAAAAACCCTTTTTTTTTTTCGTTTTATGGAGCTGATTATGGGCTTTTTTTTTTTCCCGGGATATTTTTAAATTTTTTTTCATTGGTCCCCAATTTTGGGGTTTTTTAAAATGAATTTTTGACCCCTTTTTAAAAAAGTATTTGGCAGGCAGAATGAAAAAAATTTTTGTTTTTTGGGGGTTAGGGGTTTAAATTTTTAAATTTTTGACACCGGTCCCCCAGGGGTTTATAAATAAATTTTTAAAATTTTAAATAAATCAATCGTATCAATCTGGGGGTATTTACAATTGATATAAATAAGGCGATACGGAAGGGTGCCATAATTACAGATTTGTATGGTGCCCCATGGGGGCTTCCCAAACCTATTTGTTGCCCACCTAAAATTTGGGATTAGCGGGCTCCCAAAAATTTCGGGGTTTCCCCAAACACAAAGCAAAAGGCCCCCCCTCCGCTCCCCAGCTTCTGTATCCCCTTTTATTTTTATGCAAATTGTAGTCCCCGGGAAACCCCCCCCCTCATGCACAAAGGGTATGTAGTGGTTTTTTATTGGAAATTTTTGCTTTTGGGCCAGGGTAATCAGAGGTGGATTGGGTGGCAGATAGTTTAAGCCACGCCAGGGAGGGAGTCTAAGTACCCCCCGGTTTTCCCCAAAAACCCCGCCGCAAAGCGGGATGGACTTACTGCGGGGGGAAAGCTAAAAACCCGCTACCCCGAGTAACTTGCTTCCGGGAGGGGGGAAGGGGGTTTTTTCACAGGAGCGTGGACGGGTAAGTGAAGTGGCGCAGGAGCCCGGACCGCAGAAGGATGGTCACGGGCAGGGGGGCGATCGCGGGGAGTGGCGCGGTGCCCGCGACCCCCGTGACAGTACTCCCCCACATCCCCCTTAGGTCCTCCCCCTTTTTTTTTGGAACTAGAGAGGAGGTCGGGAAAACGGGTTGGGCCCTCGGGTTCCCCAGGAACGTTTCTTCCGGCCCGAACCCCTTCCGTAAATTTGAAAAAAGAATCGTTTCCCCCCCTAAATTTCCCCCGCAAGAAACCTCCTTGCCCCTTCAAAGATGTTTTCAGATTTTGGCCACGGGAAAGGGGGAGCCCCAAAGGAACCCCTGGGAGAAGCTTTTACCACCCGGCTTGAGGAAAAAGAAATGGAAGACGGGGGGGGAACCCAGGGTAGGGGAAAAGCAAAAATTTTTTAGGAAAATTTTTTTTATTTCCCCCAAAAGTACCACAAAGGACCCACTTTATTTAGGGCCCTAACTTGAAGTGGCCCCCCTTAAAGCGGGGATTATTGGGTGGCCCAACCCCAAAACCCAAATCCCCTGCTCAAAAAGGGGGGGGGGGCCTTCGGGACCTGTCAGCCGGGAAATTTTGGTGAGGCAAAGCCCATACAGGGCCTGTCGAGTGGGGCTGCCGGGAAAAGCCTTGAGGGTCCCTTACTTGGCATCCAGGGCCCCGGGGCCTTTCCACAAGGTACCCTAGGGGGAGGGGCCCGGGCGGGGAGGGAACCCCAAAGCAACAAAAAAAGGGGGGGGCCCCCCAGGGGGATTCCAAACCCAAAGAGTATGGGAAAACCCCTCCCCCAGGGGAAAACAGACCATTTACCCTTGATGAGCGGACTCAAAATCCCTCAAGAAAGGTCCCCCAACCCCCTGGTTAACCCCTCTACCTCCCCGTTAGTTTGGGGGGGTGGTATGCAGATGAGAAGCCCCAGCTGAACCTGCAATTGGCCACACAAAACTCCCCAAAAATTTTTTAGCGATGAACTGTACTCCCCTATCAGAGAAATGTGAAAAGGGAAGACCCTTACAAACAAAAAAAAGGGACTGAAAAAAAAGGTGGGCCGTGGGGGGGCAGAGGTAACCCAGGCAAAAAGATTAAGGACCATTTGGAGAAAGGGTGGGTCACCACCCAAATGACCGGGGTTTCCAAAAGTGAGGGGGGGAGGTCAGAAAACAAAGTCCAGGGCTTCATGGGTCCGGGGTTTTTCCGGAAACGGGGAAGGCTGAAAAAGGGCCCGGGGGGTTTGAGAAGGGGGAAACCTTATTACGGGCACAGGGGGGGGGAAAGGGCCAAAAAACAAAGCCCTGACATCTTTTTTGAGCGAGGGTAGGCCACCATAATAAGGGGAAAACCAGTTTTTAGCGACCAAAGGGAACTCCGGGATGCCCTGCTGAAACGGAAGAGGTGTCCACTTCAGGTTTCTAAGGCCGAAAGGGCAGGACGCACTACGTTTTCCCCGGGGAGGTGGGTGTTGGGAGATCCACGGGGGGCTCCGTGACGGGGTCTTTTCGGGGGGGACAAGTGGATGGGGGAGAAGGCTAAAGACCCCCCATATCTAAAGAACAGATAGAGGGTCAGCTCTAAACTTTTTTTTCTCGGCCGGGGGGGAAAATGTTAGACGGGAAGAAAAAGGGCAAAGAAGAGTACCTCGAAGATATAGGAGGTTTTGTGGTCCGTAAAGGGATGTCAATAGGGTGGCGAGCCCCCTCCGCGGGTACGCCATTCTTCTGGGAGCCCTTTTTGGCCAGTAATTCGCGATCACAAAGGGGTATAATTTTTCCCCGGAAGGGGGAGAACTTTTGGAAAAAAAAACCACAAGTAGGGTAGTTTCCCAAAGGAGGTTTCTCTGAGGAGGCCCCACGCCGGGCACCGACGAAGAAGCATCCATTTTCCAGAAAAAAAAGGGCCCGGTTTGGGGTTTCGGGGGGTGACACGGGAAAGGGAGCTGACGCAATTGAAAACTTTGACCCGGGTTGAAGGCTTTTTGAGCTTCGGGGGGCCGGGATTTGGGATTGGCTTTTTTTCTTATTTAGAGCCCCCAAAGGGGAAAAGCCAAGTGAAGAAGTGGGGATAAATTGCCCTAAAATGGGTTGGAAAAACCCCAAAAAAAACGCTGAAGGGCCCAAAGGGCCCCCAACCGGTTGTGGCCACTTTTAACACTGCGTTTAGGGATCCACCCCGGGGGCCCCTTACCCTAAAACGTTTGAAACCCTAAAAAGGGTAACGGGGGTATTTAAAAGAGGCACTTCCCCGGTTTGGAAAAAAAGCTTATGGGTGCGGAGTCCCCTGAGGCCGGCGGACTGGTGGCGATAGTTTTTCGGTCGGGGAAAAAATTTGAATATCGCCCAAAAGTAAACAACCCACACGGGACTTTTAGAGTAGGCCCCCCCCCCGGAAGACCCTCATTGAAAAAGTACTGAAATACAGCGGGGGCTTTACAGAGACCGAAGGCATAACCAAATACTCGAAGGGGCCCCACCCCCGGGATTAAACCCCGTTTTTCCACTCATGCCCTTTTCAATGCGGATTAAAATTATAAGCACCGCATAGATTTCCCGCTTGGAAAAAATTTTTTGCGCCACCAGGCAGTCGAAAAGTTTGGGGAAACAAGGGCCGAGGGTAGGGGATTTTTATCTGAATTTTTTTTTAAGCCCCGATAGTCGATGCAGGGGCCGGGGGAAATGACCTGTCTTTTTTCTCCCCCGAAAAAAGAAAACCCCTCCTGCCGGGAAGAGGAAATTACGGAAAAGAAGCCTTTTTCGGGGGTTTTCCATGGGTGTACTCAGGGCATAGCCCTTGTTCCGGGGGCAAGAAGGGGGTAGACCTGGGCCCCCATAGGAGTACAGCCAGGTTTTTCAAAACAAATTGGGACAAAAACATAAGGCCGGTGGGTGGAGGAAACGTTTTTTGGTGTCCCTTTCCCGAAAAGACGTCCGGGAAAGTCCCATATAGCATAGGTAGGCCTGGGGGAGGCTTGGTAATTTCAAGGGGAAGCCCAAATGAGGAGCAGGTTGTGGCTTCGACAGGCCCCAAAGCGAGAACACACGGAACCCCAACGCATGGGCTTTACCTGTGCTCCAATTTTAAGGGGCAGTAGGTTTCCCGCCCAAACCCTGGGGGCCCAGAAGAATTTCGGAGGAGGATTGAGGCAGGGCGAGAAGTTGCAAAAAACCCCCTTGTGAAGACCCCATCCTCAAGGAGGGTGGGCAGTAAAGGAAGCGGATAGCGTTTCCCCCCAAAGGGATTGCCCCTGGGCCAACCCAGAGGCAAAACAAGGTTTCCCCCAACGGAAAAACCCCGGGCGAAAGAAACCTGGTCACAAGTTCGTTTCTTATGGGAAATTTCCCCCGGGCCCAAACCAGAATAATAAAAGGGGGGAGGCCTGAAAAGGTTTTTGTCTGAAAGAAACACCAAATACGGGGCATGCAGACGGGGAGAGGCCTCTCTGACACCTAGGGTCGCCCTCCCCCCTACGGCCTAGGGGCGGGAAAATTTTCCGGGGCGCACCGGACAGTCCCCAATTTAAAAAGGCCTGAACCGCCACAATAGAAAAACAGCTGCTTCTGAAAGAACCCAGGGGGACCGTTCCTCCTGGGGCAGGTGGGGTCTTTTCAAACCCGCATAGGGGTTCTTCCCCGGGCGACCATCGGGAGGAGGAAAAGGTGGCCCCCTGGAACGTGGGAGGGCCCAAACGGGGTAAGCGGCGTGGACGGACGACCTACCATTGAAGGTGGAGCTCTTGTTTCCTTTCGGCCCAAAACCAATAATCCTCGGGAAGCTAAATGGATTAAGTAAACCAAAAACGCTGGTAGATCCCGAGCGGCGAGCTCAAACCCCTTTATTGTCCCCCAGAGAACCCTTTCCAGAACTCGCCACCAAAACTTTTGTTTTTCCGTCCAGCTCCGAAGCGAGGAGTGCAAAAATGCAAAACCCAATATTGGGGTGACCGTGGGGGGCCCCCCTGGGCGAACCGGAGCAGTGCTTTCCCCCGGGGCCCAAGAAGTACACCTGGTTTTTTCAAAGACCGGCGGGGCCCCCCCCGGGGGAAGGTTTTTGGGGGTTGGCTTTTCAGAGGATTTCCCCTCGATCCCATAGTGGTGTAGCCCAAGCCAAGGGATCTCCAACAAAAGGGGGGGTTATGAAGGCCAACCCTTGGGGGGGCCTGTAGGGAATTGATTTCCCCATCATCTCTAGGGGAATGGAAACACTGGCTGTGAACCCACACATTTTTGGGTCTCCATCGTAGCGGGGGGGAGCGGCAGATGCGGGGCGGGTCCAGAAGCCGGAACAGGGTTTAGCAAAAGGATTCCGGGGCAATGGGTGCAGGTTTCGGCGGCAGGTTTGGGGGTAGACGGGCCCCCCAAGTTCTCATTTATGGCCCGCTAGTGGTCAAAATGTTGGCTTGTGGGTGGGCCCCGCCGGGCCCTGACATCCCCCCGGGGGTTCCCGGGGCCCGAGGTACCCTGGTGGGAAACCCCTGGCCCGTCCGTACTGTAATGCAAAAGGTGGATTTGCTGGACCCCCCCCCTGCAAGCGAGGGTTTGCTAAACCCCCAGGGGGGTGGGATTTTAACTACCCCCCGGGAATTCACCGAGGGCCCCCCGCAAAGCGGGGGTGGACTTGCGCGGCGGGGGGGGGGGCTTTCCAGGTCCCGTTTCCCCTGACGTGACTTTCTTGCGATGGCGGGCCGGGGGACGCGTGGTACAAAGTCGTAATCCAAGGCGTAAATTGGGGGCAGGGAAAGTTTAGGGGACGGCCCCGAGTTTTATTGGTCAGAAGACAGGCAGAAGGTCAGGGGAAGGGGGCAAAAAGGGAAGGGGCAGGGAAAAAGAAAACAAGAGACTGGTACACGGGTGATCAATACAGAACCCAACATCCTAATCCCCACGGAAAAAACACCAAGGACTTGCCCCCCGGCTGGGGGCGTATTCCTTAAAGAGAAACCAGGGCCCGACAAACGCCAATTTTTCGGGGAAGCTGGCCTTTTAAAATCGAGTGAAGCTGTCGCTGGGCCGCCTTAAGCAGGGGGGCCCCGCGCGCGGTTTGGGCCCGGGGCGGGCAGGAAAACAGGGTTACCAAAGGGGCGGGACGGGTAAGTGAAAACGGCGCAGGAGCCCCCGGGCCGCAAAAGGAAAGGTCCCGCGGGCAGCCCCGGCACCCGCACCGGCCCCCCTGCGGGTAGGGGGGGATCGTGGGGGGGGGCCCGGGGGCGCCCGCGATCCCCGTGACAGTGCAATTTTCCCCCTGCAATTTTAAATGTGGGTTTTTTTGCATGCTGGTGGAAAAGGGTGTCAAGTTTTGGGGTTTTAGTTTTTTTTTTATCTTTTTGTTCCCCAGCAAAGGGGGTATATGAGCTTTTGTCAATTTTTCCCAGTTAGCATAAAAGTCAGATTTGACATGCAGGAATAGTTGAATTTTGCCGAAATACCAGGGGGGGTTGTTTCTAAAATTCCCATTTTTATCTGTGGGATTAAAAAATATACAAAAATAACTTGCTATACAAACCCCGAAAAGGTTGACAAAAAGGCCCAATGAGCTCTCCCTGTTTAGTGACAAAAATTAAAGGGGGGGGACTGAGGAGCTCCTGTTCTGCTAATAAGACATGGCAGGGAGTGACGTCAGCAGCCTGACCACTACCAGAGCAGAAAGTTGATTTGTAACCTAGAAAAAACCCTCTGTAAAAAAAGGCAGGGTTGTAACCTCCGTATCTTTAAAAAAAGGGGAAACCAAATCAGAAAAAGAAAAAAATTTTTTTTTTGGGAAATTTTCTGTTTAAATTTTCCCTTTGCCTACCCTGATTTAAAAAATAAACAATTTTGGGTGGAAATTTCTTTAGGGACGATTTTTGCAAAAAAAATGTTACCCGGGTAAAGTGAATATTTATTTTTAAAATAAGGAGGAAAAAAAAACTAGTAAATTTTTTGTATTAATGTAGAAAGGGAAAAATTTTTGCTGTCTTATGTATAAAGCTATTGATTATGCAATGTCTACATTTTTCACCTTTTTTAAGTGCCCTGCTTGTGGATAATAAATGGGAATATTACTTTATTACTTTACAGTCAGATGTCACAATGTTTTCTGATCTAAGAGCAAAACATGAGCAGTGGCAGAAAACCTCCTATTTTCCCAAATTCCCTGCTTTTACCTCTTAAAAAAGGGTATTCCCAGAATCAGGGTCCCTTTTTTATTGGGAAAATGTGGCACTGCTGCTTCTCTACCCTCTACATGAGCACTTATACATTGTAATCAGGAGGTAGTCGGGATGGGGTTTCAGATTCAGATCATAAATCCTGATTTGCCTATGAAGAACGCAATATCAATCGAATTTCTCCTTTGACATCAGTCAGCCTAAAGTGAGTGTTTAATTCCATCGGCACAGAGTTTCTTACTTATATGGCGAAATAATTTCCTGACACACCTACTGTATGATAACAAATTGTGGTTTCATGTCTGCAAACAAAGCCCACAAGCCCAATGCAGCAAAGTATTCAAGACACGCGATATAACCATATTACATGCATTGTCTACATTCCGAGTCTTGTCTACATCAAGATAATGCTTAACATATTGCCACTCAGTTCACCAAAAGATAAAAAATCTCCTTCCTGTATTTATAGCTACTTTATTTTAGGACACCTCAGGTTTAGAGGTTCCATGGTATGCAATTGCTTTTTGTGCTATAACTTGAATTTCATAGCTTTATGTGCTATTACCTGAACATAAAGCAACAGCATAACACAGAATTGTTTTCATTAGAAGTGAAGGGGAGCTATATTAGCGCCTATATTATTAAAGGGATTATCCGGTAGAAGAAAGATTTCATAGAACACTATAAACGGCATTTATATTTTAAAGCAAAGATATTCCACTACCTTCATGTGTTTTTTTTTTCCTCCTTATTCATCTATCATTAGATCCACTTTTTGCTGTGAAACTTGTCAGTAGTTCTCCAACATCCCTTCCCTACAACTCCTAGACTGCATTGCAATCTGTGACTTCTCTCTACAGTTATCACTGCTAGCGTCTGACATAAGTATTAAATTTTGCCGGCGCCATCCCACACAGTTTAACCCTTAGACGCCACGGCATCTAAAATAATGAGAAATGGTGCTGTACACTTTTCCTTACTTCGATTGGGGCACCCGCAGCGAAATCGTGGGCTCCTGAGCGGTGAACATGACATTTGAAAGCCTTGTGAAGGCTTCCATCACTGCCATGTTTTCTGTTTTACTACTTCCTGCCCAAAGCAGGAAGTAGTAAAACCGCCATCTTTGTACACCCTAATGCATTGTATAGACAATGCATTAGGCTGTATAAGTGATCGTGCCCCCTAGTGGTGAAGTAACCTAGGGGGACTCAAAGTTATGGTCAGCGATGCGCCCCCTAGTGTAAAGTGTAAAGTAAGCGTCTGTCTACCTACCTACTATGAGTACATCCTAATGCCAGTAAGGGCTATGTAGCGGTAAGGGCTGTTTTATCCCTTAGACACCACGGCATCTTTGTACACTCTAATGCATTGTATTACAATACATTAGGCTGTATAAATGATCACGCCCCATAGTGGTGAAGCATCCTAGAGGGACTCAAAGTTAAAGTTAAAAAAAAAAGTTTTATAGTCTAAAAAAAATTAAAAAATTTAAAAGTTCAAATCCCCCTCCTTTCGCCATTTTACAAATACATAAATTAAAATAATAAAAAAGTTACACATATTTGGTATCACCGTGTCCAAAAAAGTCAACCCCCACATGGCACAAGTACATTTTTTTCACATTACAACCCACTTAGAATTTTTTTCAGTTTCTCAGTATAGCCTATGGTATCGACAATGGCAGCAATAAAAAGTACATATTATCCCACATATGTCTATGTAGGTGGACTAATAAAAGAGTTATGACTCTGAGCAAACGGGGGAAGCAAAATATTGAAAAGCCATATTATTATGACCGGCTGTCAGGAAGGGGTTCAAGATGACCTGTGACATTTCCATATATGACTATTTTAGTAAAACTTGTGTTTTCTATCTTCTCTCATAACCCTATGTTGCACTGTTCCCTGTTATTCCTTAAATAATAAATGTATTAGGCTGAGTCCACATGACAAAGGACAAAATAATCATTGGATTCTGAATCCCAAAACCTCAGTGTCCAAGTGAACCCGGGCCGAGTAGGGGAGTGAAGACGGTGCTCATTTTAAGTCATTTCTCCCTGATACAATACAGTATTTTATACAACAACCCGTTTTTTTAATTCTGTTTTCGTTTTTTAGCACGGATTTCTGATTCGGTTTTTCAATTGGTTTTTGCATCATAGAGCACTACTGAGGTATTGGGCACGAATGCATGCCAACATCGCCGCCAAAAACCTGCACAAAGCTTAATGGTCATTTTTCATGCCATCCCATTGACTTCAATAGTAACTTTTCCAAGTTTTTTCCAATATTCCAAGTTTTTTTTAAAAAAACCCAGCAGTTTTGAAATCGGAATCTCAGAAAATGCGAATCGTGTAGCCTACAATGGTTTTACAGCCATTTTTTGACGGTTTTGAAAATACGAATCCATGTCAAAAACCGAGTGGAAACCCTTGATAATACATTACAGTCTGTGTCAGTTAGACACAGGCAGCAATCAGGGTAGCACACAGTGTGCCCTGATTGCTGGCTTCTTACACAGACAGCCCTGGGGCTACTTTAGGTCCCCAGGGCTGACTGTGCAGCCGTTCCCTGGCCCTTGCAGAGGCTGCGCTGGGAACAGGGCGTGAAGTAAAGCTCTGTTCTCAGCTCAGCTGCGGCGCAGGGGGGGGGGGGGGGGGGAAGCCAGCAAAACCCTTCTGTTTGCAGCGAGGTCAAAAGACATCACTGCAGATGAACGACCTGAAATGCCTGACGTCATAAGACCACTGGCGGGCGTTAAGGGATTAATATACTTACAGTTAGAAATCTTTACTGTTCCTCACATCCTATCATTGTTTTGATCCCCCTCGCATAGAGAGGTCTAGTCATGCCCCGCTGCAAACCTCAGTAATCATTATTTAGAGACAGGTGATGGGGTATGTTCACACAGAATATTTTGGCACATATTTTTCACACCGAAAACATGCTGAAATATGCCCAAAACAATGTACAATATACTTTTCATTGACTAGAACGTAAATTACACGTTGTCAACCACACAACACGTATTTTACACTCATTGACTTGTCAATTCTTTCAGGCATAAAATAGTGGAGGCAGAAATAGTGGAGTCGGAGAGAGAGGAGGCTCTTACTCCAAGGCTTGAGGAAGCCGGTATCGGGTATGGTGACTGTACTGCTGTGTATAGAGGAACTTTACATGTTCAGTTTGTGGCCAGACGACCAGGGTTTAATTTGTGTGTATTTGTTTCTGTTATGTGCTGGAGTAATACAGCTGGCTGAGGCCAGTGTTGAAATGAAGTCTGGTGTTGGAGTGCCAAATGTCGGTGTGCCATAACCGTTCTACCAAAGGATGGCCGATCCATGAGCTAATGACCCCTGGACTGTCCAAGATGGTGGCCAAATGTGAGTAAGGCATTACAAAAGTTAGAGCGGTTTTTACCTAATATTGTTGTTAGATGCAAAGTTACATGAAAGATGTCCCAAGCTGAGTATATTTTTAACAATATTCGTTGCTGGTTTGCAGGCTCAGACTGACTCACAGAGCAGCAGTGGGAACACTCAGTGGATCCTTTGGCATGGTAGTCCCCTGGGATGGAGGATCTCTGCACATAGGAGTACATATAATATACAAAAGTCACTTCCACCAATCAACGGAGGAGTGCCAAGGTGAAAAAGGTCAGGAGCAGGGACGCAACTACTGGGGTAGCAGACGTTGCAGCTGCCCAGGGGCTCGGGCCCCCTTAGGGGCTGCTAACACGTCTCCTCCCCTGGTAGTTTGCCTCCTGCACCCTCCGGCAGTGAACATAATAGTCCACTGCAGGTGGGGCAGAGCTGCGGGGCCCGGCGCTTCCTACCTTTGAACGCTTGTTCCCTTTGGCCCGAGCGTTCAAAGGCAGAACTGCCCGGTATTAGCAGAGCGGTGTGCCGCTGGCCACACTCCGCTCTGCTAATCTGCCTCCTAGGCCTTAAGTCTAGCAGGCACCGGCCCACAGAGCTTGCATGGGCGGTGCGATGACGTCACATCATCGCTCTGCCTGTGCCGAGCACAGACTGCCCAGGAGCTGAGCGTATCAATGAAGCGTGGGGCAGGCGAGTAAGGGATTTCTTATTTTTTTAACATTTATTTTTACATGTTTACATATTTTACATATTCTCTTTCATTCCCACTTGCTACATTACCTTCAGATGTCTTTTTGATAAAGACCTGGTGGCCGAAACGTCAGACTCTCTGGACATCTATTTTCACGATATTTATACCTTTCATGACATTTGTAACGTCTCTAGAAACTTTCATGCAGTTATCACCTACTATAGCATATTTTCATGTATGGAGTATTTGGCCGTTCTGCTCTATATTATAAGTAAATTGCTTTACCCTATTTGCATCTAAACTGGTGCATCGGTGTCCATGATTCTCTCTGCACATCGGAGGTCTGGAGCAACTTTACAGGGAGAAAGGCAAAAGTAAGAGTCGTGTGCCGTTAAGTACAGTCGCTGTAGGGTGGGCCCAAAGACTTAATACCACAGGTGGGCCCCAAGAATAAACTCTAACGGTTTATGCCAGGCACCCCGGTATGAAATTGCTGGTTTGGGTTGCACCATAAGTTTTCTGTAGAGCCATTTGAAATTTTGCCATGTGAAACCCCACGGATCCCATTTTTTTTTTTGTTCCTATAGCTGTGTCAGCTTAATGGAAATATGATAGGCTATGTTCACACGGCTTAATTGCGGGACGTATTTCGCCCCAGCTATTCAACCGTGTGTTTGTTTTTTACAGGGGCAGCCGCCGGCCCAATTGACGTACTTTTATTTAGCGCGTATACGCCGTCGAATAATGTACATGTCACTCTCACGCCGGAGTTATTCTTCTTCTCCGCGGCGTATTGTGCAAGCAGGGAGAGGAGACGTAATCCGGGGCGAGATACGTTCCAAAATAAGCCGTGTGAACATAGCTTTAAGCATATATTAAATGTGTATACCTTCTTTTTTAAGAAATATTTTGTGTTAGGGATCGACAAGGGTCAGAGCTATTATCGCACACTTGTATCTGCAATGTATTATTTGCCAAATTGCAGGAAGGTGGTTATAGTTGTGAAGTGTTCAGATGTAGTTTTTATAGATGGGATAGTAAAGGGACACTACCATGAACATTTTATTTTTACATATTGACAAGCTATATGCAATTATTATATGGATTTTTTTAATTGGATGGTGGTTCTTTTTGTGTACATAATTTTTTAAAATTCCCCTATATACATTACTGTTCCTGACTTCACTTCTGTGAGCTCTGATAGCACAGCAATGGTCTTCTTTCTGATTTGAGAAGTGTAAATATCCCCCTCATGCCTCCCCCCATATTTCTTTTATATTTTGCTTCTCATCTAGTCTCATCTTGTCTATCCCTGTGGAGAACACAATAGAACCATTACTATGTCATTACCTACTATTTGTAATGAGACTATGTAGAGATAAGTAGCAACTGAAATAAAGAAAGATTAGTCTGCCCTGCCAAACAAAAGTTTTCTCACATAACCAGAGAAGGACAATATTCTATATGCAATTAAAATTGCATAAGACTGCTGAAAGAAATAAAAAATTGTGCCAAGAATTTTGTTACATTTTTTTTCCAGAATTAGGGTTTTAACAAATTGCTCCTTTTGATGGCCAGTTTCAGTTTAGTATGGGTAAGGATTTTAAAATATACAAAACACTTTAAAGTAGCAATTTAAAGTAGCATTCGGCTGTTTTTGGTACTCCGATTAATTTCAATGGCAGAGTCCCAAACACAAAGAGGTGTTGAACACTTCTTCTTTTTTGTCAGGGCAGAGGGCCGCTGTATTCACTACAGCTCTTCCTCAGGCGGGCTCAGCCAGTCCTTGTATTATATTGACAGTCATGTATTTTAATATATGACTCCTAAAATTACATTTCCCCTAAATGAGAAATGTATGTCCAGACAGAGCTTCCCCTGGTAACAGCTGATCACTGGGGGATCCTCAATCCAGACTCCTGGTACTTAGATGATGGACGTACTAACTTCACTGTATAAAGGAGATGCAGAATCAACCACTGTAAGTATTACCAGCAGACAGTTCCATTATCTGTACATAGTGTAGAACCAAATGATCACAATTTACTTCTCTTTCACATTTTAATAGTGGAAAATCCTGAAATGTTCGTTACATAATGTTGCTGATTTGTAATCCATCTTTGTGGTGTGCATGCAAATATATTCTTCGATTAGTAGGAACAGCAAAGGTACTTTGTCTGTCACAAACGAGCAACAAATTTATGAAAGCACAACCCCAGGTCTTACATCTTTAGATAGCAGAAATAGTTCCACAAAATACATAATTGAAGGGGTTTTCCCATATATCTGTTTTCTCAGACCCTGCTTCCTCCTCTCCTGCCCCACTTTAAAGGGGATGTATCGCTTCATCAGTTCGGCTGTTTTCTTGAAGCTTGATTCTCTCAGTTCCTGAAATCCAGGGGTGTTTCTTAACTGAAGGGGGATGACATCATCCCCCTTCACTGTTTATGCTCGCTCCAGAGTCAGTGTGTTCTCCCCTCCCCTCTCTGTCTGAGTCCATATGTTACTGGGTCCTCTCCCTATGCAGTCTTATTTTGTAAGAGCTGTTTACATAACACATGCCTGCATTCAGTCTAGACAGCCTTCTATGAACTCAGAGCACTGATCTCTTCTCCTCTCACAGCTGAAGGTTTGTTACAGTTGAATCCAGTCTTTTACGAACTAATGCTGAGCAGAACAGATCTCCCTGCTATGTTTACACGCAGGATCATTTAGGCACCGAGGCACAATTCTGCTGTTTTCTGATTGTAGAAACAGCTGCAGTACTAGTGTGTTTCTTCTGGCTGTGCAGAGTGAAATGCTCCCGGCCCCTTATTCTGAGTGAGAGAGGCAGGAATGCTCGCTCCCGTGAATACGATCGGGGGCCAGACAGAATGTAAATTAGTAGAGCTGACAGCCAATGAAATGAAAGGAGGTGGGATCCGACCGGCACTGGGAACTGTGTTTACAGAAACAGAAGATACGGGAGACAGTGAAAACAAGACAGCTTTGCTAATGACATCCAATTGCAAAGTTGCTTGTTTTCACTGTCCCCTTATTCTGAAGACCATTTAATGAAATGATACAACCCTTTTAAGCTCCGACTTACCATGCAGAGTATGGCAGCTCTACAGCAGTGACACTTTAGCTCTTCTAGCTCCTATTCTTAGCTGTTAGGACATTGGTGATGAAGAGGTTTTGAAACAGTCTGGCTATGAATGTGAGCTAAAAAAAGCTGTGTTGGTCATGAGAAGAAGCTTTGACTATGAACAGGGTGATACTTTTATATTCACCCTTATCTGTGTATTTACATACAATGATAACAGTGTCACCCTGAAGCCCTGACAGCAGAGCACAAGTCTCCTAATCTCTCTCTATTAAGTAACTTGAAAGAACTAAAATTTCTCTTAGTAAGAAAGGTAAGTTTGGAGGAGAAGAAAGCTCTAGCCTGTTGATAAGATACTGCAGGGAGTGACCTTACCAACTCCGCCACTGCCAGGTGGCAGCTCACCTGGGAAACCTGCTGTAAACAAAAAGGATAGATAACCAGCTCTAGCTTTAAAATAAAGCAAAATCAAAATAGAAATGTATTTAAGTATCTAGCAAGGGGTAAAATAACCAATGCCGACATACTTTAAGAATTGTTCAGGAAATATGTGGTATTTGGGGGTATATTCACTTTTTGGGTAGTTTGAAGGTTTAATCTCATTACAGACATTTATGGCATATCCACAGAATATATCCATAGCATCAGGCAGCAGCAGGTGGAATCTGCCGGGCCCCACCATTATAATGTTCATTTGTAGTTAGATCTCCTGATATTGGAAAGAGAAGCCCTAAGGACCCTCTAAGCCTAAAATGCTTGAGCATTACTTTACCGGTGGCTTCTGAAATCCATTTTAGTACTGGCTGTAAGCAGCTATACTAATACATAGAAGTTAACTTTCTCATTTATTTGTCTAAAAATTACTTTTCGAAATTATCCTCACTCCCTGGCTGGCCTCTTTGGCTGGCTACAATAATGAAGCCTTGACTCAACCATTCATGTCCCCTTTTCACTATACATGAAGCTGGCAATGATTGTAGATAAAACATTGAAAATGGAAAAAATAGAATTAATGCAAATAAATGAAACATTTACTTCTTTTTGTTAGCGCGGTAACTCATGGCCGAAAGTTTGGACAACTCCTTTGAAAGACAAATTTTGCTTTCCTACTAATATGTAGCTATAGGCATGTATGGTCTTGGTGAACTTCACACACTTGCTGAACTCAGGTTCTTTGTGTGTCTTTTATGGACATAACCCTAGCTTCCTAATCAGACTTTTGAACTCTAAAGGATATTTTGTGAGTTGCAAATTTGCACCAAATTGCTCAGGGTTGAAGGTACAGGTTGTACATTCTTTTGGTTGATTGCTTTCAGGAAATAAGGTTTGAGGGTTACATTTGCTGTTGTTTCTAAAGACATCAGTGTAGATGTAGTACGTGTGGTATGTGTCAACCACAGTGTTTCTTCTGCACAGAATAAGGATTCATCTACAGATTCAAAAAAACACAGGCTAAACCATAACCCAATTTCAGTCTTGTTAAACTACTTGCTGACCAGCCATAGAGTATAAACGTCTGGGTGATGGAAGTTTAAAGGGGTTGTCTCACTACGAAGATTATAGTTGAAAATGTAGGTACCAAAATCTAAGGATGTACGTCCTTGGTTACTATTGGCAAAGTGCTACGGTTTTTGAGAACGGGCTGGTTTACATGTGCTTAGCAACGGTGGGTTTTTTTACTGGTCAGGGAGCATTCTGTCCTGCCCAAAGGGCGTGCACATGCAAAGGAAATGCAGTTAATAGGAGGGGGAGGCATGTGTGTTTTGGGAGGCAAGGAGGAGAAGCATTGGGAAGGAGGATACAATACACACAACCCCCTGCATGTCCTCTCACTGCTTCTCCTCCTTTCCTGCCAATACACACATCCCTGCCCCACCTCTTAACTGCCTTTCCTTTGCATGTGCACGACCTTTGGGCAGGACAGAATGCTTCCTGACCAGTAAATAAACACCGTTGCTAAGCACATTAAACCACCCGTTCTCTAAAACCGTAGCACTTTGCCAATAGTAACCAAGGACGTACATCCTTAGATTTTTGGTACCCACATTTTCAACTATGATCTTCATAGTGAGACAACCCCTTTAAGGCCATGTTCACACGGCTTAATTGCGGGGCGTAATTACGCCCTGCAATTACGCCGTGTGGACGGGGGCGGGGAGGTGGGCCGGCACCTCGTCGGCCCATAGACTATCATTACCAGCGGAGCGTATACGCCGCTGGTAATTCACATGTCACTTATCTCCCCCTGCGGCGGATTCGCGGAGCGGAGAGGAGACGTAATCCATAGTTCTCTATGAGGACTGTGGACTACCGTAATGACTGGGATGTATTCCAGCCGTAATTCGTGCAGTATGCCGTGAATTACGGGCTGAAATACGTGCCCGAATAAGCCGTGTGAACAAGACATAACTCTGCAATCAAGAACTAATTGTACAGCTGCGCGGATGGAGAGACGGCTGTCAGCAATAGCTGGCTCTCCACTGAGAAGAGAGGGACAGTTTATTACCATTTTGGGCTTCTCGATCATAGTGTATATAGAGCTCACCTGTGTTGGCTTTCTGCTCCAGGCACTGGTGGTCACGTGATAAATGCACCATGGGGGCTTGATAACTGCACTGCCGGGGCTTGATAACTGCACTGCGGGTGCTTGATAGCTGCACTGCGGTGGCTTGATAACTGAACCTCGGGTGCTTGATCACTGCACCGTGGGGGCTTGATAACTGCACTGTGGGGGCTTGATAACTGCACTGTATGGGCTTGATAACTGCACTGTATGGGCTTGATAACTGTACCACGGGTGCTTGATAACTGCATTGCGGGGGCTTGATAACTGTACCACGGGTGCTTGATGACTGCACCGTGGGGGCTTGATAACTGCACAGTATGGGCTTGATAACTGCACCTCGGGGGCTTGATAACTGCACTGCGGGGGCTTGATAACTGTACCACGGGGGCTTGATTACTGCACCGTGGGGGCTTGATAACTGCACTTTATGGGCTTGATAACTGCACTGCGGGGGGCTTTATAACTGTACCCCGGGTGCTTGATAGCTGCACCGTGGTTGCTTGATATCTGCACCGTGAGGGCTTGATAACTGCACTGTGGAGGCTTGATAACTGCACCGCGGGTGCTTGATAACTGCACCGCGGGTGCTTGATAACTGCACCGTGGGGGCTTGATAACTGCACTGTGGAGGCTTGATAACTGCACCGCGGGTGCTTGATAACTGCACTGCGGGGGCTTGATAACTGCACTGCGGGGGCTTGATAACTGCACTGCTGGGGCTTGATAGCTGCCTGAGCCAGGGCCATTTCTTCCATTGGGCACACTGGGCAGTTGCCCGGGGGCCTCACAAATATAGGGGCCCTAGGTGGTCTATGTATGTCCCAGGAATACAAAATACATACCCTGGGTCCCTTGGTTGGCTTTGCTTATTTAACTATTTGTGTGTTTTTAGCATGTGCAAACAGTTAAAAATCATGGTGGAGAAGGGAGCCTAAGGCCTCCTGTCCTGCCAATTAGTCTTGTAGGCTGCAGGCTGGCGGTGCCCAGACAATAATATGAGTGTGTTTGGAGGTGGCTAGAGGCACGGCCTAAAGTGATGTCATGTATTTGGGCAGGGCCCACTGCAGTGTTATGCCCAGGGGCCAATAATGCTGATAAGACGGCTCTGACCTGAGCTGATCAGACCCAAATCAGCTCTACAATCAGTGTAGGGGATGTGTTTCCCATGTAAAAAGGGCACAATATGTACAACAAAGTAACAAAAAATAAACACAAAATATTAATAAAATAAATACTAACGGCACAAACCTCAACAAATGAGCATGTCACCGGCTGACCTCCGAACAGTGATGTACAGTAAGTAGAGGCACGTGACCACTGTGGCCTGTGAATGGATGCACCAGTCACGAGAAGGATGAGTGGGTAAGCCTACAGCTGAGATCACCAGGACAGCCGCAGTGATGGAACAAGAGCGTCCAGGAGGTAAGTATTCTTCTTTTCTTCAATTTTTCATCATGCCGCGACGGACTAACAAGCATTTTGTAGCGTCGGAACACTCCTTTAAAAGAACCCATCGGCTGTTTCATGTGGCCCAAACCACAGGAGCATGAAGTGGCCACAGATTTCCTCATTGCAGTTAAAGGGGTGTTCCCACTATGTACTCTGTTGACATATTGAGAGGAGATGCCATCAAAGCGGGACCCACACCTATCTCAGGCGTGGTCTCTGGGTACAGCAGAGGTGTGCGGTAGGGGTGGTGTTTTACAGTCTAACAGTGTCTATCTTATTAGCTATTTAATTGTTTCATTACTCAATGACTTGCTGCTTTTTTTTAAGTAGGTTCTCTCCTAAAATAGGGTTGTGACAAAAGCCCAATAACACTGCCTTGGGCTCTAGAAAAAGAAAATTTCAGATAAGCAAACTTTCATTATTTTTGTTTTTCTTTTTTTAATTATCAGGATGAAAATTGTTGTTTTTCTACATTGGAAATGTTTTATGTATTATTTGGGACCGAAAACTCTAAAACATCTGAAAGTCTTTTTTTTAGGGGCGTTTGTATATCGTGTATATCAGTGACTCATAACCATCTAACATGGCATGATTCATATAAGATTTGTGGTCAGACAGAGGAATCAGGGCATGTCACCTACTCTCTGTAGTAAAAGGGGTTATTCTCTTATTTGTTAAGGATTGCTTTCACTCTGACCAGGTGTTATCTGTAGGGAAATCAGCGGGAATGTTCACACGGCTTATTTCAGGACGTTTTTTCGGGGTGTAATTGTGCTGCAATGCGTCCCGAAATAAGTCCTGTAATTACAGTAATCATAGCTCTCATAGAGCGCTATGATTACGTGCTGTCTTGAGGGATAATGAAAGTGAAGGGCGCCCCACCTGTGCTTTAGAAGAACGCGCTAATTAGTGCCTTCTTCTAAACACACAGCGTCTTGCAATGTGCACAGGGACGCGCCGCAAGACGCCATTTCAACAAACCCTAACAACAAATGTTCAGTTTCCTTACAGCGCCACCAAAGGGTAAATAAAGTGTCACAAGTATGTCCTCCCAGCCGGGGCGCACTACTTTACTGTATCATCACATGGCATCCCAGCTTCTTGCTCCACTCACCTCCCTTCCTGCTGGGGCGTCCCTAGAGCGCACTCAGTCGGGATGATTGAAAAGGCGAACGCACACTTTCCAGCTGTCCCAACCAATGATCTTTGCCCCATCCTTACATAATAGTCATCTCCCCTACTGCTTTAGCATTAGTTTGTAACTTCTAACAAGTATTTTTTTATAACAATCTCAGCTTGTCTCCTGACCTCTCCATTTATCTGCTGCCTGCCCTTCTGTCTATGATCTGATGACAATTCAACTCCGCCTGCCATGACCTTCTGCATGTGACCCGACCAGGTCTCCTGCACGTCAGCAGTCACCATGAGCAACCACATCAGTGGTAGCAGTTTTGGAGATCCCTACAGCGAGCTGCAGATCCCTTGTACAGGGGGCTAAAGGGTGAAGACCAGGGGGTCCATAGACTCTGCTACTTGGCATTGTTCTACACAGAAATTGTGGCAGACCTTGTAGGTCAACCTCATGCTTGTGACATAGTGCTCTCGGTGTCCATATAACACATCCAGCAGTTGCTCTACTCGTTGTAGTCCCTATCTGTATTTTCAAATACATGAGAGTCCTGAACAGGAGAACCCTTCACTGTTAAAGGGTTTTTTTCACAATGCTCTTTCACTGAGTCACAAGCAGCTTTTCATCCACTGTCTTATCAGTGGGTCATTCTATGGCAGGTGATTAGTATATCCTTGAACAGCACGTCTATCTTCAGCTGTCCTCTCATCTCTCCACCAACTCTCACCATGACCTGTTGCAATCGGGCTTCATTCCCACCACTCTACTGAAACCACCCTAACCAAAGTCACCAATTACCTAGTTACTGCCAAAGCCTCACGTCACTACTCTGTCCTTCTCCTCCTAGACTTGTCCTTTGCCTTTGACACTGTCGACCATTCACTCATCCTACAAATCCTCTCCTTCCTCGGCATCACGGACTTGGCTATTTCCTGGATCTCCTCGTACTTCACTGATAGAACATTCAGCGTTTCTCACTCTCGCTCCTCCTCCTCTCGCCCTCAGAGGTCTGTCCTGGGCCAACTACTCTTCTTTATCTACACTCTTGGTCTGGGTCAACTAATAGCATCGCATGGCTTTCAATATCACTTGACAATACCCAACTCTATATCTCTGGCCCAGATGTTACCTTTCTGCTCTCCCGGGTCCCAGACTGTCTTTCCTCCATATTCTCCTCCGTCTCTTCCCACCTCCTAAAACTAAACATGGAGAAAACTGAATTCATCATCTTCCCACCGTCCCACTCCATTCCCCCACCTGATCTCTCTATCACAGTTACTGGCTCTACACTCTCATCAATCCTGCAAGTCCACTGTATTGGGAAAAACTTTGACTTCTCTCTGTCCTTCAAACCGCACATCCAAACCCTCACCTCTGCCTGCCGCCTCCAACTGAAAAATATCTCCCGAATCCACCTATTCCATAGCTTTGACAGCACATAAATGCTTGTCCATGCCCTCGTCATCTCACGCCTAGACTATTGCATCATCCTTCTCTGTGACCTCCCGTCTAGCACCCTCGCTCTCCTCCAAACCATCCTTAACTCTGCCGCCCGTCTGATTCACCTTTCTCCTCGGTACTCCTCTGCCTCTCCCCTCTGCCAATCCCTTCACTGGCTTCCCATTGCCCAGTGAATCCAGTTCAAGTTAGTAACCTCAACCTACAAGGCTCTCTATAACCTCTCCCCTCCATACATCTCTGCCTTAATCTCCAGATACCTCCCCTCATGCAACCTCCGCTCCTCACAGGACCTTCTTCTCTGCTCTCCTCTTATCAGCTCCTCACACAACCGTCTCCAAGACTTCTCCCGTGCTTCCCCCACACTCTGGAACTCACTGCCCCAACACATCAGACTATGCCCCACTCTCACTTCCCTCAAAGGCAACCTGAAAACCCATCTCTTAAGGATTGCCTATAACCGACAATAACCCTGTTGCACTACTCCACCCCACAACCATGTCTGCCCCTCGCCTTCTGTCTCTTCCCTCCTTCCCTGTAGACTGTAAGCCCCATGGGCAGGGACCTCTCCCTCTGTACCAGCTGTTAGCTAGTTATTGTCATCTTTGTACATATTTGACCTATGTTATATATAACCACTCTCGAATGTACAGCGCTCTGGAACTAAGGGCACTCTAAAATAAATAATAATAATATTAGCTAATCTGTAACTAGCTAAGCTGTTACAAAGATGTAAGTGCAGGAGATTTGATCTTCAGTTAACAAAGCTAAAAGTGCTCTGAGGAGTGAAAATAATTGCTGTGAACAAAAGCTAGTCTTGTTAGAGATAATGAGTTTTCAACGAGAGTGAGCTCCAACCATGGTAATGTCACTGCCTTCTCTCTGTCTAATCAGGAAGGAAGATATTGTCGTAAACAAAGAAACCTGTGTGCACTCAGAGCAGATAAAATCTCTCATAACCAAGGTAAAAATCAAAACTCCAATGTGTTTGGAAAATGTCTTCAATTTTCTGTCCCTACCTATGTAGTGAGAAATCCCTTTAACTCAGATTTACCTAATAGGATATTTTGGTTTTCCCCTTGTAATGGGGTTTTCCAGGATTTGTCCCCCATGTATCAGTGGTGGTGGATGTAGGTAGGGGGGCTTGATCCTTATAATGTCTACCAAGCAACAAAACTGAGATTGCTGGAGATCATCAGTGTGAAAACTCTAAAAAAAAAAAAACCCTACTAATATAGCTGACTGAATTCTGGATTACAGAAATGATGCAATTAATAGTGATATAGATACATGTGATCTTTTATTTCAATAGTCTGCAGAAGAAATGATGATGGAAAATAAATGATTACGTGTGAAGAGTTTACCGTGAGAATGTCAGAGGGGGATGTGATGACAGATTGCAGAGTTATACCACACAGTCTGCACACAGATAACATCACTGCTTGCTGGCTTTCCTATTAGTTTCATATAGATGTGGTGAGCTGATCTTTCAGTGCTAGAAATATTAATGTAGAGTTTATGACCGTTACTGATGGGAGCTTCTAATTTCAGTGTTGAAAATAAGGTGCCAAATGGAATGGAAATATAATGATAATACACCAAAAATACCGTACAGGGTGTTTACAGTGACTGCAACGTGTTAATACCGCTATAGACTATCACTGTCTGAAATTGCATATCGCCACCACATTTGTAAAAATGCATATTTTATATATGAACGGCTTAAAGAGTTTGTCCCATTTTGCAACTTTGGGTCTGCGGCCAGCTCATAGTTTGCTACAAGCTGACCTCAGAGAGCGTGGAGATGGCCGTGCTTGTGCAATTTTTTCCATTTATTTCAATGGAAGTTCTTAATATAGGTACCTGTACGTCAAATGTCGCTAAGGGAATCATTTTTGTGGCTATAGGAGGGCTTGTTTTTTGTTGAATGAATTGTAATTTTTAGTCATTATTTAATTGTGAACTAACTTATTATAACCTTTTTATTCAGGGGAGGAATGAAAAAAAAATCAGTAATAAGTCATGTTACCATTATACTATGGGTCAATACAGATATTCACCATTTGGATAAAACGAGCATGGGTAATAGACATTGTTGTCTACTGTTCATCCGTATTTGTTCATGGGAGTGTTCTGATCACCTCTCTACCCCGAACAGAGAAGTTTAGGAGATAATTCTCGAGATCCAGGTCCCAGAGAGAAGACTAATCTGACATTGATGGCACATCCTAGTGATATCTGAAATGGGACAAGCCATTGGAACCAGATCTCCAGCAGGTTCGAATATCAGACGAGATGTCATTTATCTCTGTTATGTAGGTTTCGTCTCAAAATAGTATTAGTATGTGTAGAACATGAGATAATGTTATTTTAGGTATAAAAGCTACGTGCTGAAACAATTCAATCACAAATTGCCATAATGAACCCCTTAAAATGCTATAAAAGCGAAAAATATCCCAATTTCAATCTCTAAAATCACTATGGGCTAAAGCGTATATATAAACTTTATGGATGTCATGTGTTATGTATTTGTTATGTATTTGTGTGTATCTGTGTGTTTTATACTTTTATTTTCACTACTATGTGTATGGCAGTCAGTGATGATGATCCATTCAGAACTTCATACACTGTGGAATAGAAGTGCTGGCCGGCCTTATGACTAGCGCGCATGCGCAGTAGTCAGGAGGCTGTCACTGCTATAGTGCAGCTGCCCACTGCCTTAGCTGAAGGCTTTGTCGCACTACTCTGTATAGTGTAACACTTATGTTGGGAAGGGCTGCGGACGGCTACAATATAGAAGCACCAGTGTGTATGTGCGCTAGTCAGGAGGCTGTTGCTGCTATAGCGTAGCCGCCCGCAGTCCTCCTTGAACGAAATATCACAGTTTACAGAGTAGTGTGACACAGCGTTCAGGGGAAGGCGGTGGGCGACTGCACTTTAGCAGTGATAGCCTCCTGACTTGTGTGTATGCGCACTAGTTGTCGGGCAGGTGAGACCTTCTACAGTGAATGCAGCAGTAAGGTATGAAGTTCTGAATGGATCATCATCAGTTACTGCCATACACATAGTAATAAAAATATAAAACACACAAATACATAACACATTACATCAATAAAGTCTATATGTACATTGTAGTCCATAGTGAACATAATTAACAAAATAAAAACAGAACTGAAGAAATCAAACTTTTTTTTTAGTGTTTTAACTCCTTAACGACCGCCCACCGTCTTTTGACAGCGAGCATTTTAGGTCGTTCTTCTGCAGCGACGCCAAAAGACATCGGAGATGGCGGCTCCGGGCGCCGCAGCAACGCTGAGATCGGGGCTGTACTACACAGCCCTGATCCCAGTGCAGCTCCTGCAAGCACCAGGGAGCTGAGGAAACCTCTGCTCCCTGGTGCTTTAACCCTTTGATCGCTGCGGATCGTCACCGCAGCGCAATCAAAGGGTTTCTCTGCTCTGTCGGGTGATTGGAACACTCAGTGACCCGACAGAGCCCGGGGAATGTCAGCCCTGAGGACCTAGAGTAGCCCCAGGGCTGTCTGTGTAACAAGCCAGTGATCAGGACACACTGTGTGCTGCCCTAACTGCTGCCTGTGTCAGTCTGACACAGATTATAATGTATTAGCATATATGAATATGCTAATACATTAATAAATATAAAAAAAAAGTAACACAGTTCACCCTTCATGGGATTAAAAAAAAAGAAACGTAAATAACATAAAAAGTGTAAAAAAGTAATAAAAAAATAAATAATAAAATAAAAATAAGTATTTAATAAAAAATAATTGTGCATACATTACACACACAAAATCACATACATGTATTAGGTATCCACACGACCGTAATAACCTGTAGAATTAATCTAACAAGTTATTAAGTGTGAAGTGTGAATGGTGTAAAAAAATTTAAAAAAACAAAAAAATTAAAAAAAAATTGAAAAAAAATTCTGCAATAATTTACAAGTGAACTATTCCCCCATAAAGTACAACTCGTTTCAAATAAAAGGAGGCCTCATACAACTGCGTCATTGAAAAAATAAAAAAGTTACAACTGTTGAAACGCAAGGAGGCAAAAACCAAAAAAATGTTCTGGTCATTAAGTACTTTTCAGACGTTCGGCTTAAGGGGTTAAATGGGTTAATTATGGCAACTCTATGCTGCTTGTGATTGGATTATTTCAGTCTGTAACTTTTTCCTGTGAATAGGTGTAGTTAACGTTTGTACATGATATGAATAAGGAGTGATTCCAAGGCTGTTCATCAGATGGGAAGCCATGTTTAGTACATATATCAATATGACTTGGGCATTTTAGTTTTTAGGAGAACATATTTTTTTTGGAAAGAAAAATAAAATGAAAGCTTTAGTCTAGGTACGATCTCTCTGAATACTGGATTGAATCTGTTATCGCACAAGATAGTTGGACTGTGAACCATGTTTTCCGAGCACCTCTGGATGAACTTTGAGGATTATGAGTAAGGATGAGCTGTTGCACTCTATACTCTAGATGAAATTATGTGATAAATTACCATCACTGACACTTATTATATGTAAACCCCAATAATCATATTTCCTGATTGGATTTCTTCAATGTGTTGTGAGAAAAGACTTGCTTACTAGAAATCAGTGATGTGCAAACAAAAGGAACAAGCGTCATTTTGCTCATATCCGTCACACTGCTATGTAGTGGTATCACACTAGTGAAGCATGTCTATAAAGCGTAAGCATCTTTTGGAACCGATTTAAACTGGCTCCAATGCATCTAAGAAAAACACAAACACCTCAAACAATCCAAGGAGATGTATTAAATACCTCTAGACCCAATTACAGACAAACTAACTACCTAAGAGGAAAAAAAGGTCATAAAATATAACTTTTAATTCTTACTTATTAAAATAGCTACATGTGCGACATCAATTGCAAAAAGTACAAAAATATCCAAATTAATGGAGAAGGGGGGACTCAAGTAAACCTACAAAGGCCCTAATCCAACTGATCCACCCTATCCTATCCAACAGACAGGCGTATCGCCCCGATAAGGGCGTTCCCGTCACAATCCTGACCCTGCCAACACTGGCCCTAAAGATAAACGATGGTGTTTATAATATTCATAAAGTCCCATCCCAACATGTTTCGACCATTCAAATAGTGTGCTCTGGTCACATCAGGGGACAATAGAAAAAAGAAGGACTATTATTCGACCAACCGCATATGCCAGGAAAAAACAAAGTATCGGCCTTAAAGCTGCACCAAGCCTCTTTATATCTTGACAGACCCGACAAAATGGAGAAAAGGGCATTCCATATACGGATTATACAGCATACTTACAAATGATGGCCGTATTTTTTATATCTAAAGGAAAATACAAAGGGAGTCTGCTTAGAGCCAAAATACAAAGTGTAAGTGTCGTCCTTTAAGTCAAAACTATAGCTTATAAAGGTCGCAAGCTGGCATTACTTACTTACATCGAAGCGTTCATCCCTAAGCCCATCCGGGTCCCACGGCGTCGGCTGTGTTAAGGAGACGCCGTTGCTCAAAGGTGCACGCTTAATAAGGAGCGCACCTCGGCGCCTGTAGACATAGAAGTACGGCTATCATTTGTAAGTATGCTGCATAATCCGTACATGGAATGCTCTTTTCTCCATTTTGTCGGGTCTGCCAAGATATAAAGAGGCTTGGTGCAGCTTTAAGGCCGATACTTTGTTTTCTCCTGACATATGCGGTTGGTCGAATAATAGTCCTTCTTTTTTCTATTGTCCCCTGATGTGACCAGAGCACACTATTTGAATGGTCGAAACATGTTGGGATGGGACTTTATGAATATTATAAACATCATTGTTTATCTTTAGGGCCAGTGTTGGCAGGGTCAGGTTTGTGACGGGAACGCCCTTATCAGGGTGATACGCCTGTCTGTTGGATAGGATAGGGTGGATCAGTCGAATTAGGGCCTTTGTAGGTTTACTTGAGTCCCCCTTCTCCATTCATTTGGATATTTTTGTACTTTTTGCAATTGATGTCGCACATGTAGCTATTTTAATAAGTAAGAATTAAAAATTATATTTTGTGACCTTTTTTCCTCTTAGGTAGTTAGTTTGTCTCCAATGCATCTAAGAAACATGTAAAGCGGGTGAATTAAGTATTGAACACGTCACCAATTCTCTAAGTAAATTTATTTCTAAAGGTGCTATTGACATAAAATTCTAACCAGATGTCAGTAACAACCCATCCAATCTACACGGGCAAAGAAATCAAACCTTAGATGTCCATACATTAAGTTATTTGTACTAATGAGAAATGACACAGAGTGAAAGTATTGAACACACTTACTGAAATGTATTTAATACTTGGTACAAAAGCCTTTGTTGGTGAGACAAGACGCCTCCTGTATGGAGAAACCAGTCACATGCATTGCTCAGGTAGGATTTTGGCCCATTCTTCCACACAAACACTATTCAAATCCTGAAGCTTCTGTGGCTCCTTCTATGAACTCTGACCTTTAGTTCCTTCCATAGATTTTCTATTGGATTCAGTTTAAGGGATTGGCTCAGCCATTCTAGCAGCTTTATTTTCTCTCTCTGAAACAAATGGAGGGTTTCCTATGTGTTTGGGATCATTGTCTTGTTGAAATGTCCACACTTGTTTCATTTTCATCATCCTGGTAGATGGCAGCAAAATCAGAAATTCTTATGTAACCAATGCCATCTGTATGTTTTGTAACAAGGTTGTGAATGTCTTGAGACAGAGCACTGGTTTTACCCATCATGAGATGTTTCTTGTGTGGCACCTTGGTAATGAGACAGCTTTTTATAGGCCATTAGTGGAAGCAGCTGATATTATTTTTCACTAGTGTTGAGCGATTACGTTGACTATCGTCATCGGGTCGATGGTCGATGATGGCAATAACCAATAAGATATTCGATGGTCGATGATAGATTATCACCGATGAGCATTAAAGTCTATCGGAGAGCAACAACACCTTCATTCTTACACCCAAACAGGGCTGGAGAAGCTGGAATTAAAATCCACAACAGTCAAATGGATACGTGCTACATCTTAGGCAACACACTTAGGTTATAAAAGCCACAGAAAAAAAGTCACACACCATTCACTATCCCTGTCTTTTACCACAGCATGACCCTTAAACCTGCATCACCCACAAATTAAAAAGTGCCAGAAGGCAGTATGATTTGAACCATCATTTTACTTGAACTGGACATTGAATATCCCTGTCATGGAACGCAGCATGAGCCCCAAACCTGCATGACCCCAGATTAAAAAGTGCCGGAAAAAGGAGTCTTTCAACCACCATTTTAGTTGAACTGGACATTGACTAGACCTGTCGTGGACCGCAGTATGACCATTAAACCTGTCTGACCCACAGATTAAAAAGTGCCGGAAATAGGAGTCTTTGAACCACCATTTTAGTTGAACTGGACATTGACTATACCTGTCCTGGGCCACAGCATGAGCCCCAAACCTGCAGACCCCCAGTTTAAAAAGTGCCGGAAAAAGGAGTCTTTTAAACCCCCATTTTAGTTCCTAAAACATAACTACCCTTTGTTCTGGCCACACAGAGCCCCAAACCTGCATGAAGTACAGATTAAAAAGGCCGGAAAAAGGAGTCTTTGAACCACCATTTTATTTCCTGGACTAGACTATCCCTGTCCGGGGGCCCCCAGCATTTGCCCCAAACTTGCATGACCCAAAATTTAAAAAAGTGGGAAAAAAGGAGTCCTTTAAAAACCACCAATTTAGTTTCACTAAAACATAGACATAAACCTGTCCTGGGCCACAGCATGAGCCCCAAACCTGCATGACCCAAATTAAAAAGGCCCGGGAAAAAGGGGATTCTTTCAACCCCCTTTTTTAGTTCAATGGACATTGAATATACCTGTCCTGGGCCCAGCATGGCTCCAAACCTGCATGACCCCAGTTTAAAAAAGTGCCGGAAAAAGGAGTCTTTCAACCACCATTTTTAGTTTAAAATGGACTTGAATAACCGCCGGGGGGCCACAGAAATGAGCCCCAAAACCTGAAATACCCCAGATTAAAAAGTGCCGGAAAAAGGATCTTTAAACCACCATTTTAGTTGAACTGGACATTGACTATCCCTTCATGGACCGCAGTTTTCTCATATGCAATGTAGATCGAGCCAGTGTTTAAAAATCATCATATCTTTAATACTTTATTAAAAGATAACATTAACCCGTGATTCACAGATGTCCCTTACATACCAAATTGAAATAAGCATATACTTAGCGAATGGTTGCGGCAAGCTGCCTTTCAGACCCCGTTCTTTTGGGGGGGCCGCTCCTGATTAGGAATTTTTGAGACCCGGGCAATCGAGCAGGAAACAGAGAAACTCGTGGACGTTTGGGGGAGGACATCCCTGAAACGTCCACGATTTCTCTTCCTGCTCGATTGCCGGCGTCTCAAGCTTCCAAAGTCAGGAGCGGCGCCATAAACGGACTCTGAACGGCAGTTTTTGCCCAACCTATCGCTGAGTAAATGCCATTTAAATTTTGGTTTTAGACAGGACATACTGTGAATCACGGGTTAATTCTATCTTTTAATGAAATTTTTAAAAGAATGATGATTTTAATGCACGGCTCGATCACTTGCATAGATATTTGATTGGGAGTGGAGAACCCAAACTTAGAGCAGTGCCAGCAATTTAGCGAAAACAAAAAAAAGGGGCTACATTCTTATTATGGACCGCAGTAGACCATTAAACCTGTCTAAACCCCCATATTAAAAAGTGCCGGAAAAGGGTTTTTTCAACCACCATTTTAGTTGAACTGGACTTAAATTATCTTCCTGTACCGCAGAATGACCTTTAAACCTGTCTGACCCACAGATTAAAAAGTGCCAAAAAGGATCTTTCAACCACCTTTTTATTTCACGGGACATATACTGCCCCTTTTCCTGGGTACGTTTTGCCCCTCCGTATGAGTGCGGCCCAATTGAGCTTCACTTGGAAATACTGGTGGTTAAACGCCCCTGTTCCACCCAGGGCCCTTTTTCTTGGCATTTTTTTTTCTCATTTTTATCAACGGCGGAGGAAATTGTCTCTGTACTTTTTCTCTGTCCTGCCCATACCCCCATGCCTCTAAATAACCTACCTGCTCAATTTTCCTGTACCTCCCTTGTACAATTCAGAGGATTTTTTTACCAGCTATTTTGTACATGACGTTTTTTAGCTTTTTTAATTCTAAAAACACATTTTTAAAATAGGATGGAATCCCACCATGTCTTTGTTTCTCTTTTTTAATTTTTTAAAAAAGGGGGTTGTCTCAATACAGGGTTTTGGCCTATGTTAAAGATTTGAAAAAACAAGTCATTTTGCAATATGTCCCCTTTAAATGTCAAACCTTTTCCTGTTTCTGACAGCACCATCCCCTTAGCCACTCTTGACAATTGGAAGAACAAATTCTTTAGAAAACAACATTTTTTTTATAATAGGACCGTAGTATACGCATGTCACAGCAAAATGCCCCCAAAAAATTAAAAGCATGACCTGACCCTTTTGGGGACAATTGTAGGAACAAATTCGTTAAAAAACAACTTTTTTTATAATAGACCTGTAGTATAGCGCATTCACAGCAAAATCCCCCCCCCAAAAATTCAAAGCATCCCCCCTTGGGGCCATTTTGGACAATTGTGAAAACAAATGTCTGTTAAAAACAAAAATTTTTTTTTATAATTGGACCTTTATTTTTGTTGCTTCAAAGCACATGACCCAAAAAATTATAAAAAGACTTCTCCCATTTTTAAAATTTTGAGGGGAAATGCCAAACTTAGAACCACATTTTTTTTTCCCAAAAGGGACCATGATTAAGCTTTATCTCACAGAAAAAATGACCCCAAAAAATTAAAATATGACTTCCAGCCACTTTTAAAAAAAATTGTGAGGGAGAAATGCCATTAAAAGCCACATTCCGTTCCAAAGGACCATGATTTTGCTGTTCCACAGCAACAGACCCCCAAAAATTAAAATAATTTCTCAGCCACTTTTAAAAATTGTGATGGAGAAATGCCAATTGAACCAATTTCTGTTCCAAAGGACCAAAATTATAGCTGACCACAGCAACATGACCTCAAAACCATTTGACAATGCGAAAACTTTTAAAGAAAAGTGAGAAAAGGGAAAAAAGGGGGTTTGTCATAAACCTTGCGTTTTACAGCCCCACAGCAAAACCAGAAAAATAACTTTTGGGGAAAAGAGAAAAAAAATTTTGGCAGTAAAAAATTTATCATTTTAAAAAAAATTTTTTTCAAGGGGACCTTTTCTGTTTAAAGAGGAATGTAAGTAGAAGCAACTAATGGGTGACCTCGGCAATTGGGCCACAACATCATAGAATCCGCCTGATTCATCTTGATTAAATCAAAATCCACATTATCTGTGGAAAAAGCCAGATGATTTTTTCGTAATGACTCCTCCACTGTGCTAAGGTCCGCTCAGATATGACGCGGCTGCGGGGCAGGACAACACCCTATTGCTGCGAGCGATTTGGGGCCTCCTCCATTTTGGATCCCAGAACCCATTGGGTCCGAAACACAACAAAAACATCGGTTTGGAAACGCAGATAGCGGCACCAAGATCTTAACGACTTGTGTTTTGGGATGTGTGCCCTGCTTGCATGCTTTGGTGGGGTGGTAAATAAATTCCCAAGTCACCCATTGGGTTTTCTGCCCCCTTTTGCCTGCTGCTGCCCCCCCCAAAGGGAACTTGCACTTTATGCTCTCACTCGCGAGTTTTTCCACCGGGGGACATTGGGGAACGGAATCAAGCAACAATGTCCCAGTTGTTCAATCACAAGGTCCCCATTTCCTGATTTACTCTCTATTTGGGTTGTGGAAAAAAGTGCTATTTTTTTTTGTCCCCCGGGGACCAGAGGGGGGCCACCCAGTAACTGTTGTTAAATTTTGATGGCCTTAATGCGAGGATCATGTGAGGAAATGGACACCCAAAGCACTCATGGAGAGATGGAGCCTTGTTTCCCCAAAGCCTCTGGGCGGGGGCACAGCAAACGATTTTCCTCATTTTCCCCCCACCTCAAATTCGGGGGCCACCTTTTCCAAGGCAGGGACGTCGGTAACGTCGGTGCTAGGAATCCCTCCTCCTCCTCCCTTCCTCTGGCCAGCTTCAACACAGCCCTGACTTGCCCAGATGATGCACCCTGAGAGCTATGCTCTTCTTGCACTAGCTTTGGGCCCCCCAACCACGCCTAATGAAGCCGATAAAAATTTAGAAACTGCCGGGGCCCTTTTGGATTCGACGGGGGAGAAAGGCCCGGTCCGATCTATTCCGTCTCCTCCTCCGTCGCTTGCGGGACCCGTTTTTTTTCAGAGTGTCCAACGATCGTTCCAGAACTAAGTCACCCCCAATTTCATCTGACAAGGGCTCGCCACACTGACCATTTGGTGGCTTCTTTTTAAAAATGGCAAGGGGGTGCAGAGTCCTTTTACCTGCCTCCACTCTCGTGGCAACACCCCGAGGGTCCGCCGCTGCTTTTCAGGCCCTGTATCACTTCTTACTGCGTAAGGCATTGCGCGCTGCCACAATCGCTGGGGCAGTGGAAGTGGAATTCCGCTGTTCCAAAGTCAAAATGAGGGTTGACGGGAGGCCGAGCTACGCTGCAAAAGCAGCCAGGCGGGACGAAGCAGGTCGAACGGCGGAAGTGCGAACTTAGACTTCGAGCCTTCCCAGCAGGCAGCCAGACCCGGGTAGCTCTTTAAAATTTCTGGACGACAAGTTCATGACTTCCCTCAAGGGGTGTGCTCCAGCCTACCGATCTTAAGGGTGGGGCCCGCAGATTCGCCTTTTTCGCACACCACCTTGCCCGGCACAAGGGTTTTTGGCCACAGCCGCGCCGGGCCTCGTTACGAAGCCGTCAAGCTCCTGACCCGTTGGGTTGACGGCCCAAACAGATTTTAATTTAAACACGGCCGGTTTTTTCTGGGCCCGGTACCACCAGAGGACCTTTGGGGGGGAAAAAGCCCGCACCATCCCGCGGTTTTTGAAAGCTTTCCCGAGCCTGAGAGCCCCGTCACCCCCCAAACATCCACCCAGTCACCCAGATGAGTTTACAGAGATATAGCGGCCTGGCCGTCTTTCTATCCATTGTCGGTGGCAGATGGATTTTTTTTCCCGGGCACAGATGCAGACAACGCGTTGAAATTTTAGATGACCCTGGGTGGCCAGGGGAGGGACGCTTTCCCGGGGAAAGAAATGCCTGCTCGGCATTGGGATTGGGGGCAGGCAAGGGGGCCCGACTGGCGGAACCCATCTGTGTCCACCAGACGGAAAGGCAACATTTCCAGCCAAAACCCGGCAATGCCGACATTCAGGGTTTTTGGCTTTTTGGGGTGGTTTGGGGTTAAAGTGTTTCTTCGCTCCCAAACCTGAAACAAAGGGGGCTTGCTAGACTGGCCGCTGAGGCGGGGCAGGTTTGTCAAACTGGGGTCGGAGAAGGGGGAGGATTGGGGCTCTGGGGCTGCTGGGGGACTCGGCGACGGTGGGGGCTAAGCGGGGGGCTGACCCTGATCATGATTCGAGAGACATGGGCCTGAGGAACGTTTGGGGGGTCAAGAGGGGAAAGGGGCGGAGACAAGGGGGACAGTGGGTTGGAGGCCGGCTCGGGCGGCCCTTTTTTTGGGCCCAAATGTTGCCCCAATTCAACTCAGCATTCCTGCATGTGATAGACATGTTGGTGGTGTTAACCACCTAAGTTCTTGCCTCTACTTTGCTTTACGGCAAAGGCGGGATATACATCGCTGGGGGAATCAAGGGTTGCTCAAAAAAAGGCCCAGGTTTTAGGGTCCTGACCTTTTTGACGGCGATAAGCGAGGACGGGGTTTTTCGCTGACCGGGGCGGGGGAATCAATCAGGGACTTCTGCGACCCCCCTCCCCCCCTTTTTGAGGCGGGACCCCGTACTGACCTACCCCCCCATCGCTTCCCCCGTCCAGTGATGAAGCGCGCCCAAGCAAATTTGCTGAAAAACCCCGCGGGTCCCAATGTCGTCATCATCATCATCCAAAAAACAGTAATTGGTCGTCCTGACATTCTCATCCAGGGGCTGCGGGCTACAAGCAAGAGGGGCTGCAAGGGGTTGCCGAGCCCCCGGGATTTTTGCCGATTGACCACCCTTTCCTTCTCCCCTCTGATGGCATCGTAACTGGCGTCAGAGCAAGAAAAATCACCCTCTTTGGCCTCTTTATCTTTTAACAGCCTTCTACCCCCAAAACCCCCCATTTTTTCATCAAAAGGTCTTCAGAAAATGGGTTTTCCACATGGTGGGTAAAAGAGTTGAAAATTTGGGCTGCTTTAAAGTTGGGCGGGGCTGATGATGCTGATACGACATTTGTGGCCGTGACTGGGAGGACGAGGGGGGTAAACGCTGGATGCAGGTTGCATTAACCACTGAAAAGGACAATTGGGGGACCTGTTCGTTACTGAGATTCACAGGGCCCTGACCCAGCGATGAAACCTGATTGTCCGCAACTGACGATTCGCTGGCATGCTGTTGTCGCCAGCACTGGAAGGACACCTTCCCCATAAACCTCTACCTCCATGTCCTACCCCCCCTTTTTTGGGGTCCTTACCACCTAAAAATTTTGCTCCATGTTCAGAAATATGAAAATTTAGAAAGATGGAAGAGTTTTGGAAAGTCTCTTATTAAAAAAACGGGAAATCACAAAACTATTCTCAAACCCTCAAATCAAAAAAAAAATTTCTGGATTCAAATTTAAAATCGGGGTCTATCAACAAAGCGGCCTGCGCCAAAGTGAAAAAAACAGATCTGAAATGTATAACGGGAAAATAAAAGGTATTTTTTGGCACCTAAATTAAATTTACCCGTGGTGACTAAAAAATTGCTGTATTCAATTTTAAATACAAAGTAGCTCTATGAACAAAGCTTTACTGACCAAAAGTAAAAAAACACCTGTTTAAATGTATCGGGGTAAAAAAAGGGGATTTTTTTTCACCTCAGTTCACCGTGGTACAATTTTAAATTTCTGTATTTAAATTTAACACAAAGTACTCTATCAACAAAACTTGACGACCAAAAAGTGAAAAAAAAAAAACCTTCGAAATTATTCGATAATAAAAAAAGGGATTTTTTGGGCACCTTTCAATTCACCTGTGGGGGCTATAAAATTGGGGTATTCACATTTAAGTGCAAGGTGCCTCAATAAAAAAAGCTGTAGTGGGCCCAAGTGAAAAAACACGTAACTGAAATTATTTCGATATTAAAAGGTTTTTTTTGGGACCTTTCAATTTACCTGTGGTGCTACAAAATTGCTGCAATTTACTTTTTTGTGCAAGGTGCCTAAGAACAAAGCTGTAGTGCGCCAAAGTGAAAAAACACGTACTGAAATTTTTTTCATAATAAAAGGTATTTTTGGCACCCATCAACCGTCTGAAAACAAAATTGCTGGAATTCTAATTTAACTGCAAGGGGGCTAATCAACAAAGCTGGAATGGGGGAAAATTGAAAAAGAACACCTATCTAAATGTTACTGAAATAAAATGAGTTTTTGCACCTAACAAAGAGACCCCAGTTACAAAAGGATGTGTATCCTAATATAAGTTCAGCTGCCCAATATCCAGGAAATATTCAAAAGAAAACTTTAAAAAAAAGCAATTGCAAAATTTTACACTAATTTTTTGAACAAACCATACTTTTTAGAGCTTGTCTGTGTTCCCCCGGGGGCCCCCCCCCCCCCTTTCCCCCCTGTGACTTTACACGGTAGATGCTCCTTTAAAATTCTCTATCTAACTACATAAAATCTTTAAATCTCTGATCTAGCAAAATTGAAAGGGAAATCACAGCTAACAGTAGAGCTTTCTCTGTGAATAAATAGAATAATTTCGCTGAGCTGTTTGGACACAGGCAGAGCGCACGTCCTACTGCTCTGAGACGCTGAGAGACACAGAACATGAACAGGAAGGGCTGTTCTATGTAAAACGAGGTCATGTGATTTTTCCAGCCAATCGCAACCATACACATCCCAGTCATGACCGTCGCACACACATCTCACCCTGCTTTTATTCTGTAAGCTGATTTGCTGGCCGCCAAAATTACAGGAAGCGCCGAAAATGGGCGCGTTCTTAATAGATGATGCACAGATTTTAACCAAATTTAAATCGCATGATCTAAAAATTTCGATCAACATAAAAACTGTGCCGATTTCAACTTTGTCAATAATAATCGCTCAACACTATTTTTCACTAAGTGGCAGGACTGCTTTCTATTTACTGATAGATTTCAACTGCTGTCATGACTTTCAATGGCTTTTTATATTCTCTTTCTTCATGTGTTAAATTCTTTTTCCCTGTGTAATTTCTCATTATTACACATAATTTATGGACAGACATCTATGGTTTGATTTTTTTTGCCTGTATAGATCGGATGAGTTGTTACTGACATCTGGGGATAATTTCATGTCAGTAGCACCTTTAAAAATAGATTTACTTAGAAAATGGGTGACATGTTCAATGCAGATCTTATGGTTATAGACTGAAAAATAAATGCAGACAGACGATCAGTGGTCCCTGCTATTGGCTAATCTGCAGGTACTTGCAAAAATGTCCATTTTAATATAACAAAATACCACAAGAAAACTAATTGGATAGCTTTATGTGATATATCTTTCTGAGGATGCCAAAAATGCAAACAAGTATAGTGTGGCAACGTAGACTTATTTATTTAAACATGTTCTGCCAAATTGTCTGAACCTAGTCAAATGAATAACTGTAGGATCAGACTACACAGGGTTTGGAGTCTAAAACCAGGGATGTAGCTATAGAGGATGCAGAGGTTTGCTATGAGGTCTTGTAGCTTAAGGCACCCAAAAGCCCTTCTGCCACATAACAAGACACCAGTATTGTAAATTGTTGTAAATGACACATGGTATCTGGTGAGGGGGAAGAGGGGAATATTTCACTTTTTGCCTTAGGGCCAAGAGCATCAAGTTATGTCTCTGTCTATAATCTTGTAGATGCATAAATCACTATAGGAGCTGTAAACACAAAAATGTTTCGATGTGTGCAAAGTTCCTAAATTTTTATATTTGAATTGCAAAGGAAGACATAGGGCGACATGTCAGAAAAGAGGCGCCGCCACGCCAGTTTTAAGGCACATTAAATGTGTATAGTGTGCCTGAGTGAACAAATCTGTCAAAAGAACTCCTGTCCTTTTGTGTCAGGTTCTTGTAGATTCTTAACAGAGTAGCATAGCAAGGTGGTCTGTACCTTCCAGTACAATCAGATACCTTGTTGGATTTTCTGGGTTTGACCTCATACATGTGGCAATGGGACATCATCAGGGCAGTATTGGCAGCAATACTCTCAGGGACCTGATCAAATAGTGCTGATAGAACTGGTGATGGGCAGAGGGCCCATGTGCTTTGCATGTATTGGGCCTTAAAATGACCTATGGCAGCCCTATCTATATGAGTCTGAATTATGGAGCATGGGGCACTTGGTGCGCTTCCAAAATCAGAAATATAATGGATCCACTATTAGTCACTGGGGGGAGAGGTACCAAAAAGATCATGATGGATTATGCTGAATCTAAGATATTTATCTATTGTGAACAGAGGTTTATACACCATTGTTGGACATTAACGACTCCGCAAAACATCTCTTCCAAATTCATTCTCTTTTCTGTTTTACCAGTTAACAAAACAACCAAAACTACAAGAGGTTTTCTGTTTAAGCAGCGGGGGATTACACTGCAGGTATGTTCACACGGCGTAATTGCGGCGTGTACAGTGTGTGCCGCAATATGGCAGGTGTTTTGGGAGTCGTGCTGATCAGTGCGTACTCCCGAAGCACAGAGGGGCCGGCAGCCTACCAGCCCCATTGATTTGCCTTACTTGCAGCGCATAATCCCTACGAATAATTGACTTGTCACTTATCTCCCTGTGCATATATTACGATCGTACTGTACGCGCAGGGGAACCAGGCGTAATCCATAGTTCTCTATGAGAGCTATGGATTTCCGTAATTGCGGCGCACATCTCGCAGTGTATTAAGCACAGTACGCTGCGAAATACGCGCCCAAATAAACCGTGTATATATACCCTAAAGAGGATGGCCTCTTTTTTACTTTAACAAAATTGCTATAAGCTATGGCCATGGTTTTGTTTTTGTTATTGAAGTGCTGCCGCTTGGCTTCTCTGGTCGGCTTCTCTTCTTGACTGTAACAATGACGTGCCCATATACCCATGTCACTGGCCTAGTAGTATATGGCACAAGCCCATTGAAGCCAATGATTGGCTGCAGTGAAGTTGTGGGTATATGCCATTTCTACAGCCAAATAGACAAGCCTGGCAGGTAAGACCGTAGTGCCGGCGCTGAAAGCTGCATAGGAGCAAACTTTTGAGTATAGACTCAGTCTTTATTTTAACGTAATTATGATTTCTTATTAGTTTTATCTTCAAATCTGATACAATGATAACTAACAGATCATTATTCTGTGATACCTGAACACAGATAAGCAGATACATAGATCAACAGAAAGATGTTAGATAGATATGAGCTAGGTAGATAACTAGATATATTCCTAAATTTATATGAGATAGATAGGTATTAGATACATAGATAGACACAAAGGAGATGAATATTTAGATACAAATATAGTTCATATATATAGATAGATAGATAGATAGATAGATAGATAGGAGATAGATAGATAGATAGATAGATAGAGGGGATAGATAGATAGATAGATAGATAGATAAGGGATAGATAGCTGGATAAATAGATAGATGGATAGATAGATAGATAGGAGATAGATATTTGTGAGATAGATAGATGTGAGATAGATAGATGTGAGATAGATAGATGGATAGATAGATAGATAATGGATAGATAGATAGATAGATAGATAGATAGATAGATAGATAGATAGCTGGATAAATAGATAGATGGATAGATAGATTACATAAATGGATAGATAGATAGATAGATAGATAGATAGATAGATAGGAGTTAGATATGTGATAGATATGATAGATAGATAGATAGATAGATAGATAGATAGATAGATAGATAGATAGATATGACATAGATAAATAGATAGATATGACATAGATGGATAAATAGACTTTTTAAATATTTAAATTAGCTATAATGAAGAATTTCTCTCTCGAGCTGTATTCAGAATTTCATATATCATTATAAAGACAGGCAGATAAGATTCATAGAGCAATATAGAGTGTCTGCAGATGCCCAGACTATGGTCACGATCAGTACATGCAGCGTTGCCGGATGTGTGATGCCAAAATGATAAATGGTCCACATGAATGTAGACAGTGCTTCATACCTGAGCTGTGTAGAATTTTCTTTCAATAGGAATATCTGAATTTTGGATTACATCAGGGGGGAAACCCCGTGTCGGGGACCTGCACCTCATCTATCATCATCACTGTATGTCCAGGGTTATACAGTATCTTTTGCAAGCACAGAAGTTTTATTTTATGTAAATTGTAATTTTTGCTTTCATTGGGAAAAAGAGAGTTGGGAATATTTTTTGGAATGAATATTTTTAAAAAAGTAACCTAAATATGTGCATGAATAAAAAAAGGGATCACACCTATATTCTAAAAACCCGGGTAAAGAAAATTTTTTAAGTTTTAAATACTGGCCCCACCCTGCAGCCCTTGGGTTATTTATTGGGTTTTCTTCCCCTGACACAATTCCTTTGTGATAAATGAAGAAGTGAAAAGGGTTTAAAGGCGGGAAATTTTAAATTTTATAGGGTCAGAGTTTTTCTTTTCCACCCACCCCTAAATTTTTCCCAAATTTTCCCTCATTTCTTCAAGCTTAGAACCCACAGAAGCCAAAAAAACAAAAAGGGAAAGCCACTGAATAATTTTTGGGAAAAGAGGGAAACCAAATTCGGGAAGAAATTTTAGTAGCTTTAAAGAACTGTGTTGTTTTGTAAAAATTTCCCCGTTTTTTCCTTTTCCTCTGTAGCCCCACTTTTTTAAAATATCTCCCCACTTTACAGTTTTTGGAAAACTTTTTTAATTTATTTGTCAGGTTCGACTGCCCCAGGACACCCACCAGGGATCCCCCAAAGAGTGGGAGCCCCCATCCCCCAGAAAGGGAAGCACCCCCAAAGAACGAGGGCCACCCAGAACGTAGAACCCCAGGGAACAGAGCATCCAAAGAGTACGAGACCCACCCAAACCCGGGTACGAAAAGAAACCCACCCAGAACGAAAAATTTTAAAGCAGGGCGAGTGACAGTTTCAAAGCCAAAAAAAGGGATTTTTAGATTCTGCGTCCCTTGCTTGATAAGGGAAAATTTTTTTCTGGCCCCAAATTTTTAACATTGTAGTGATTGCCCTTTCCCCACTAAAGGAAAGGTAAACCCCCAAGTTGTCCCATTATGAATGGAGCCTTTTTTTCCCCGAAAATGTCCTTTTCCCAATTTGGCCCGAAAAGTTAAAGGGCCCTTTTGGTTTCCCCTTGGTTTTGTCCTGAAGAAGATTTTAATCCCCAAGGTTTAAAAAAAGTTTTTGTAAAAATCCCAAAAACCTTTGGTTTGAGTCAGGTATTTCCCAAACCCACTCACCCAGCCAATTTTGGATGCTAAAACCACGGTCGGATCCTGTTCCCGTTTTCTTTGGGGGCCCCAAAATTCCCCCCCAGACAAAAAGCCCCCCAGTGGTCTTTTTTGGTTTCCCGTTTCTATATGGAGAAAATTTACCAAATTTACCCTGAAACTTTCGCGGGTACTTTTCACCATGCCCCTGATTTTGCTTTTTTTTGGGCTACTTTTTACATTTTAGGTCACATTTACGTAAGCACATTTTACTTTGGGGTTTTTTAAAAATGAAATTTGGGCTTTTGATTGGTTTCTAGGGGCCCTTTCACCTTATTGAAATCCCCTGTTATGTGTTTAAAGAAACCAACTACGATGGGGCTTTTTTTAAAAACCCACTGTCCATTTTTCTTGAAAAAAAACCCCCCAATTTCCCCGGTTCCTTTCCAAAAATTTTTTTGGGGAAATTAAAGGGGAACGCCCGATTTTATGGATGAGTGGCCCAATTGTTATTCCCAGTCTTACTCCGAGGGGGTGTGACTGAGCAGCCTTCCGGTTCTTCACAGCCCTTTAAATTTAAAGGTTTGGGCTTACCCAAAGGCCTACATCTAATACAAAAACCCCGTGGCAATTTAAAGAAAGAAAAACCTGGGTTTATTGGGTTTTTGGGAAAAATGCATTAATTCCGGGAAAAATAAAAAAACCCCCGGGGAAATTCTTGTTTCCTTTTTTGTTCAAGATTGTTTTAAAGCCTCCCAAAATGCCCCGGGGTTCCAGGCAGGAAAGCCCCTACACAAAAACCATGTTCCCCTTGCTGGAGTCCTTCAGACGGGCAATTTCCCCAGGAGTAAAAGGGAAAACCTGCTATTAAATTACCCGCACATTTTTAAAAGAGGCGGTGGTGCGAACCCAATGGATTCCCGTTTTGGGAGGTGAGTTTAAATACAATTTTTTGACCCAAAATGAAAACCCCTAAGATTTCCATTTTTTTTCATATTTTCCTTAGCAGTAATGCTTTCCCAATATTCCTAAATACCTTGAGGTTTTCTTAGTCTTTGTGTGCCATGTTATGTGTATTAGGGGTTGCTTTTCCCTTTTTTCCCGTGTGCACCTAGGGCTTCCTTTTTCAAGATTTTTGATTTTCCCCCGCCCAATTTACGTTTTGTTTACTCCAATGGCCGTCAGGTGCGACTCCGATTTACCCCCAAGCAGTGGCAACTGCCCTGGACTGCCCCGAAAGGCCCCACAGGGCCCCCACCGAGGAAAAACCCAAGCAAGGGGCTAGGAGGCGTGCCCGGTACTGTAACCTGGAAAAAAAAAATATACCAAAACGCGTTTTAAAAAAGGCCTGCCCTAGGCCCAAAAAGGGAAAGGGCCCGGGACAAGACATTTGGTTTACAAAACTGGAATAATAGTGTGGAATTTCAAAATTGAGTTTTTGGGAAAAAAGGACAAGCATAGATCAACAAAAATCAAGCAAAAGGACCCAAAGGGAAGGAGTTGGACTAACAAGACATGGCCCGAAACAAAAAGACAAGGGAAAGATAGACAGGGAAAAAACAGGAAAAATTGGCAAGGTCTATGGGTAAGAATAGGGCTAGGACAATTTGCAAGGAAACCCCTGGTAGGAAAACACACGGGGCCCCGGGCCTAAAATTAAATTGGAAAAAAAACAAGGCAGACCCCAACCCAAAACGGGGGAAATTTTAGGGGAACAAGACCCAAGAAAGCACATGGCAAAAAACATCGCTTGGCAAAGAAAAGAGGCCCCGGGTTGTGGGCGAGATGCCCCCGGTGGAAGGGTTGGATTTGGAAACCCCCACTCAAACCGGACTTAGGTTTGTCTCCCCTAATAACCGGGGAAACAGTGGTGGGCCCCCATGGGTTAACGGGGCCCCAAAAAAAAAAAAAAAGCCGTAGGCAAAAGCAAAGGTTGGGCGCCGTGACGTTTCAAACTCAGCCATGCAGAAACAAAAAAACCGTCCAATTCATCCTAAAAAAAGGCGCATAACTAGAATTTTTGGGCCCATGCCCAAAAAAGAAATTGTCCCCCCCTCCTTTTGCCCGGAACTGACAAGGCAATCATTTAAAGGGGGGTTCCCATGAAAGTAACATTTTTTAACCCGGTTGGGTATAGCTAAATTGAAAAGGCCATCCTCCCCATTAATTTCTATGGGGGTTTTGAATATTTGGGTTAGGGTTAGTTCTCAGGATGATCGCAAGCATTAGTTTTCTCATTCTGTAACATGGTCGGCTTGTAGGCAGCTAGGTAGTGAAACTTCTCAAGGAAGAAGACTTTTACTCCCCTCTTGAATATAAAATAGAAATTGATGAATCAACTTTCTCAGTTATAACAATTTTCAAATAATGTAACTTATCACCTACTCACAATATAGCTCATGAGTGTTAGGCCGTGTCCCCACGGCACAGGACAAACACCGGTTGCTATATCTGACAGTTATTGTACTGTTTCCCGCCATGCAGACGGCTGCAGGGGGACGAGTTTTCTCAGTGATTAGCGGAAAAAACCCTCCATTGACATGTTTGGATCACCATGTTGACAGCTCCGTGAAACTTCCTGCTTCTGAGCTGGGAGAGTCCACTGTGTGTGCAGGGGCGAGCCTGTAAATCTGTATCATCTATACTCTGGAGAGCTCTGTGCTGGGTGTTATTACACTAACAGCATTGTCATATGGATGCCTGTGAGCTATGGAAAAGGAGGCTGGAAGCACAGATAAACACTGTCAGACATATGTCCTCAGTGTGCTGTGCCTGCTGCAGTGTATGTAAGGTGAGAATCTAAAATTAACCCTGAACAGGCGGCTATGTCCTCAGTTCCCCCTGCACAGTTGGTATCTTCCACAGAAGGAATCTCACCAGATTGTGATCTCTGCCTGATAAAGTTTCCCTGTAACACTAAGGGAAACCATCTGATTTGCTAATGACACGTACTTGAGAAAAGTATTATCATTTCATCTACTATAAATTTTTGTGTGTTAATATGGTGGTAATAGGTGCTCTGTAAAGGGGTACTATATTTACTATTTTGCTATAGGCAAACTTAAACTTAATCTCTATACACACTATTTAAAAACCTGATTTCTAATCTCACCATTTAACCCTTTCTACTTCTGAAGGAAGGAATAGCTCCTTTTCCATTATCAAGTCGGGTTTGGAACCCCCCTCCCAATAGGAAAGCCTTGAAATATACAGCAATTTATTAAGCCCAGTGAGGGATCCAACGCTCCTATTTGGGGAAAAATTTCTTTCCTAATCTATGGAAACACAGACAAATAAGGCTCCCTTTTGACACCCTCTGCAGGGGGGGGCACTAGTAGACAGAGGTGAGAAATCACAATTTAAAACGTCATGCCTGACCTCCCCAACATGTTTCACCAGCTAACCTGGCTTCATCAGGGGTTAGAGCTCCGGTCCCATGTGGTCTAATCTCATTTCCTTTTATATCATGTTAGGTACACACTCTATTCAGGTGCTAACCAATTAGCCATCAGAGAATCCACAAAATCCACTCCCCCCCCCTCCACTCTCCTGCACGCACACTAATAATATGTGCTGCTAAAGCTGCCACCATACTCCCATAACTAACAATCCCAGACAATTTCACCATCTCCATGGCGGGCTTACGCCCCATCTTACCGTACTGCCCGCGTACTGTATCAATAGACGTTTCAGCCCTGACTGTGATGGACTTCCGTCCCATCTCTCTCATATTATTGCCTCTGTGTGGCTCACCTAGAACGGACTAAGCAGAATAGGTGCTATTCTGTAGAGGGTGTCAAAAGGGAGCCTTATTTGTCTTGTGTCCATTAGATTAGGGACGACTGCCCAAGTAGGAGGCTTGGGATCCCTTACTGGAGCTAGTACACTGCTGTATATATAAGGCTTTCCTGTTAATAGGTGGTGCTCCACCAGACTTGATAAGGGAAAAGGAGCTGAAGGGTGAGGTTAGAAATCAGGTTTTTAAATAGTGTGTATAGAGGTTAAGAGTTATACATAATAAAAGTTACGTTTTAGTGTTTTACGTAGAAAAATGTTTGAGTTTAATTTTCCCTTGGCAAAATAGTAAATACAGTGATCAAAAGTGACTCTCTGTTCTCTTGTGAGATTCCCATTTTTTTGGAGACTATCTGTAAAGGGGTATTCTCACAACACTGATTAGCTATAAACTTATAAACAAAGGTAAATAAATATTATTGCCAAATATATTGCTGTTCTGATTTGCTTCCCTCCAGATTAAGATCAGTTCTTATCTCCTACTTGTGTACCCAAGCTTTCCTATGTTTCCAACCACTTCCCTCTGCTCTAGCAGCCATGGCTGACATCACTTCCTGCTGTGACATATAAGCAGCACAGGAGCTTGTTTATCTTTGTTACTGACAACCGTTAAACCTTTAGAGCTGTGTAGCCAGGGCCGTCTCTTCCATTGGGCCAGGTAGGCACTTGCCCGGGGGCCCCTCTAAGCTCAGGGGCCCCGTCGGTCAGCTGCCTACCCTGCCCAGTGTCAGTGAATACACCCAGGGACTGCTGTGCTCCCGTTGCGCTGTGCCTGTGCTTTACTCTTTGCTGCGCAGACAGGGCGTCGCGGCAGTCAGAGCAGGGGCCGGGCTTCAGCGATGCTCTGTGTGTGCTGATGCCTGTGCCCTGCGGCTGCTGCCTGCACTCTTCACAGCGCAGGCAGGACAGCCCGGCAGTGAAGACAAGCAGGGCCCAGGCTGCAGCAATCCTCCCTGCCAACCCCTGCTCTGTGCTTAGCAGGGGGAGGGGAGTCGGGACTGTGAGCTCCTTCAATCTGACCACAAAGGAGACGGAGAAGGCGGAAAGCAAGTGGGGAGTAGCCGCTGACAGCCCTTAGATAAATACATCTCTGTTACTGTGCTCCCGGAATGTGCAGAGTCCAGAGCAGACCTGGACACTCCGGACATCAGCCTAATCTTAACCCCCCTCCTCCAAGCCTCATGATAAGACTGGAGATCAGTGAATACAATGAAGTCCCAGTGACCCAGTGTTCACACAGAACAGATGATGTCCCCTTTTGTTCTTTGTTGTTCTTGTAAACTTTCCCCTTCCTGCATATACTGAAATTGATTTATATGCTGTGTTTTTTATATATATACATATATATATATTATAAAATAAAACATTGCTCTACTGTGTTCGGGAGTGTCCGGGTTGCTCTGGACGTTTCAGCGAGCGGACGCTGCACATTCGGGAGCACGGTAGAGCTATGTGTGTGGTGTGTGTGTATGTATTTTAAAATCATATATATATATTAAAATATATATATATATTTTTTAATAAAATATAATATATATATATATATTATATATATTATATATATATACATATATATTATATATATATATATTATATATATATAATATATATAAACACACAGCTTATAAATCATATATATGCAGGAAGGGGTAAGTTTAAAATTTGAAACAACAAATGAGACAAGAGGGGACAGTCATCTGCTTTGTGTGAACACTGGCTCAGCTGGGGAATTATATACACACACTTACAGGAGTATCAGTAACATAACAATTTCATGTGTTTGGCCACCTAAGCCCCAGGACACACAGCCACTCATATAATATAAAGTATTTTATTGGGTCTTCTCTTTTCCTCCTTGTTTTTGGTGGGGCGTCATTTCTGAAGGGCCATTTATTGGGGTTTAGCAGTCAAGGTGCCCTTGTCTGACTTCACCATTTTAAAGTAAATGGCTTGGAGTGGTGAAGTCAGACAATGGCACCTTGACTGCTGAACCCATAGGGACTTCAGAAAAAGGCGACCCCCAAAACAAGGAAGTAAAAAGAAGACAGGAGAGCACCGTTATACATGACAAAACACACAATTTCAAAGAGAGAGTTTTGAAAGTCTAGTTAAAAAAAGACAAAATTTTACATACCTAAAATATTTTTATATGAGCAGCCGTGTGACCTGGGGCTTAAAGGGATTGTCTCACTTTCATTGATTCATTTACCTCAGTCCTTTTTCTTGGTTTCACTTGAATTAGGGGCATGTTTACTGGCTTCCACTAGGCTGCAGTTAGAAGCCAGGTCTGTAGCTATAGCAACCCGTGTGGCAGCCTTATCAGGGGAGAGAGCAAACAGGTTGCAGCTATAGTGACCAGTGCTTTCGCCTATCAGGAAAGATCAGGAAATATCACACAAGGTCTGTAGCTACAGCAACCAGCACTGGCGCCCATCAGGATAGATCAAACAGGTCTGTAGCTATAGTTTACCAGTGCTGGCAGCTATAGGGGAGATCACACAGGTCTGTAGACTATAGCGAACAGTGTGGCAGCCTCAGGAGAGATCACACAGGTTGTAGCTATAGCGAACAGTGCTGGCAGCCTATCAGGAGAGATCACACAGGCTGTAGCTATGGTGACCTGAGGAGTGATACAACCCCTACAAGAGGGGATATCTAGGAATAGGTAGGGGCACTGTTAATGGAACATATTGCAAAGTGACTTGTTTTGCAAGATCTTTAACATTAAAACGCAATCCTTGTAGTGAGACGACCCTTTAAGATGACTGTCCCCATGGAACTGTTATAAGTTTGCTTTCAATAATTGTTCCTGTAAGGGTGGGATCAAAATACGGGTATTGTATATGCCCGAGGTATCTGTCAGGGTATTGTTGAAAGAAGTACCCGGCAGATACTGCGACAGAATCATAGGGGATAAATAAACAGATGTAGCCCTGTGTGGGATACATTCTGCTCTATTTCTCAGTGCATACACTTATTTTACGGGACTTAATAGCATAGTTATCCCCAATGGATTTGTATAATATTTGTTCCAGTACCTTTTTTTCATGGTACCCCAACGGATACCTTGAACCAATGTAATATCGTACTGTGAACCCACCCAAAGTGCTTGTAGTGTTTGGGGGGCCCAGGGCACAGCTCTGCCCGGGGGCCCATGATGGTGTTAAGACGGCCCTGTGTGTAGCCTTGTGCCTTGCTTTTTGGATCCCTCTATCAGGCTCAACTCGTAATAACATAGCTGAAATGTCAATCACTGTTGTAGAACCACCCACAGCCTAAAGACGAAGTGGGAGCCTGAAGCTGCCTATGGAAAGCAGGCTCTGTGAAAAAGCATGGTGAGAAAAACAGGCCTGGTCATTCTCAGTCCACTAGTAAACTATTGACCTCATGAACAAAAAAACAGGCCTTCAGCTGATACTGATGGTGATGAGTCACTGAGGCTTGTGACATGCATTGCTTCCTCTAAAGGTATATGTTTTGTACAAATAAATAAGTGAGAAAAAGGGATGCAGGAGGTTTGCAGATTAAAGTATCCTGGACAACCTTGTCCAGCTGTAGTGTTAGGCTGGATCCACACAGCATTGGAAAAAACCCGTTGGAAAGTCGACTGTTTTTCCTCTGATGCACGACCGTGTTTTTTGTCACTGTATTTGCAAAAACCGCGGTCTGTTCTGTTTTTTTTGCCTTCGACCCATAATATTGATAAAACCGCCGAGAAAACTTAAAACACTGGAGGATTTAGCAACAAGTTCCTAAATTATGTCGGTGCCAGAAAACAAGCAGAAAAAAAACGACCTGTGTGTGGACTGCAGGTTGTTTTTTCAATTATTGTCTATGGGCAGGGAAAACAATCAGATTTTTAGAGGTTTAAGAATCCTAAAACCGCAGAAAATACAATCATTTTTGTGTGTTGTGTAGACGTAGCCTTAGGCCGTGTTCACACGGCTTATTCCCGACGGATTTGTGAGCCGGATTGCGCTCACAAATCCGGCTTGAATAAGGGGCGGGATGGGGGCGGGGCCGGAGCGCGGCGGGGGCGCCGCTCCCGGCCCCATAGACAATGCATTGTTTATGGCACGTACGTGCCGTAAATAATGTTCATGTCACTTTCTCCCCCCGCGGCGGATTCGACGAGCGGGGAGGAGCGACGGAATCCACTGTTCTCTATGAGAGCAGTGGATTACCGTAATTACTGCGACGGATTGGCGCCGTACTACAGCGCAAATCCGGCGCGGAGTTTGGCGCCAATCCGCGGAGAAATAAACCGTGTGAACGAGGCCTTAGACATCAGCTGGAATATTGTATCATTTAGGGGGATATGTATGAAAGCTGTCCTGGTCTAAGACTTTCTTTGTTGTCCATAGCAACCAATTAGAGCCCATAGCAGCCCATCAGAGCTCATAGCAACCAATCAGAGCTCATAGCAATCAATCAGAGCCTATAGCAACCAATCAGAGCTCATAGCTCAAGCAACCAATCAGAGCCCACAGCAACCAATCAGAGACTCACATCGCTACACAATACAGAGCTCATAGCAACCAATTAGAGCCCATAGCAACCAATCAGAGCTCATAGCAACCAATCAGAGCTCATAGCAATCAATCAGAGCCTATAGCAACCAATCAGAGCTCATAGCAAACCAATCAGAGCCCACAGCAACCAATCAGAGCTCACAGCAACCAATCAGAGCCCATAGCAGCCAATCAGAGCTCATAGAAACAAGAGCGCCTGTTTCATTTTTTTCAGAGCACTAGATGAAATTTAAGAGGAACTCTGATTGGTTGCTGTGGGCAACAAAGAAAGTCTTAGACCAAGACAGATTTCATACATGAGGCCCTTAGTGATTCTTGCTTTTGAGATTCCCCATGTATTCTGTTACACAGCCTCTATTGCACAAACTATCAGCAGATGGCTTTTAGTCTCCCCTCTCTTCCTGTGACATCTCCTCTGCACCTAGCTACACCTTATCTTTCCGTTTCAGTGCGGTAGTACCATCAATCCTGGACAGCATGCCCGATGTCCCAGGTCTTAGTTGATGCCTTTCTTCCCTATATTCAGTCACTTGCTTGCACTTGTCACCTGCCGCTCATATACATCACCAGAATACGATCTTTTCTCACTCTGTCAAAACTGTAATTGTTTTTCTGATTCTTTCTCACTTTTCTTACTGTAATTCACTACTAATTTTTCTTCCCCAAATTAAATTCTCCCCTCTCTGGTCTGTCCTGAATTCAGCAGCCAGGCTCCTCTTTTTTTTTCCTGCTGCTACACCGATGCCTCTACCCTGTACCAGTCACTACACTGCTTCCCCATTCATGATATATTATGTAACGCTTCACTTGTGTTCGGACGCTATCTTGGACCGTCCTGGTTTTTTTTTTTAGCTCCTGGATCGCCACTTTGATAAACGGAATGGCAGTCTGACACAGGATTCTCCATAATTCTGGCAACAGCCAGCTTTATTCTTCAACACAGGATAAACGTACACAGCATACAAAATAAACCCTAGGCTATCTAGCCACTAACTACACAAACCAATAGAGACCCTCTCTAACCTCTGACCTGGACCTACCATCCAGCACAGTACATTTGTCATACATTTTAGGTTTCCCACAAGCCTGGGGGTAAGAGCCCTGTGCTCAGTTCTTCTGCTACTCCAACTTCTGGCAGCAAGCCACACCCACCGATCACCTGCGGGCCCAAGCCTTTTACAGGTCTCCAGGGACCTGCCAAAAGCCTGTCCTGGAATATGAGAACAGCAACCCACACAATGCTATTGCCGTCCCGGGAAAGGCAACCCATCACTAGCCACATTGCAGCCATGCTAGCTACCTGTGTCAGTAACGTATGGTTACTGACGCCAAACAATTGCCTTCCCCTACCGAAACCAGGTTCGGTGGCATGTCTGCAGCAGGTATACTGCTGTATTCGACCTAGTGGCAGGAACGTGCGTCTGCCTGCGGTAGCTCAGCCACAATTGCAATTAAAACGTATCCTTCCGACAAACTGCTGCACCTTATTATGTCTACCCCTCAACCCAGAGTCTACAATGTGCCAACTATGTAAGACACCCTCCACCATCTGAACCTCTCCAGAACTTTTCTTGTCCTTCACTAGTTCTATGAAATTTGTTAGCTTAGACAATTAGCTTAATTCACAACATCCACAGGTTTAAGGCTGAATGTACAGCATGGACTTGCTGTGGATTTTGTTGGAGATTTTGCAGCAGATTTGTTGTGTATTTTCCTGTGGAGCTTTCTACATTGACTTCAATTGGAGAAGGCAAAATCTGCACTAAACTGCAAATAAACATTTCCTGTAGATTTTGCCTTCTTCCATTGAAGTGAATGCAGAAAAATCTGCAGCAAAAAAAAAAATATGCATCAAAACCCACAACAAATCTGTTGTGTGTGCACAGGTCACACTATTCTAATCAGAAGAATATGATGGAAGAAATCCAAGAGAATACCTCAGATTTCTGCTGAGGATTTTTACTTCAGAGGCAGTATTCGCCTCTTATCTGTACATGGATTAGCCCCATTTCATATTTCAGTGGGACTAAGCTGTGTTTTCCGCACCAGGTACTGGAAAGGCGAGTCAGCATCTGAGAAAGCTGGGTGATGCCCCATCACTCACAGCAGGCACTCAACTTTTCTTAGTGCCTGTTGTGGGGGATGTCACCCAGCTTTCCCAGGTACTGAATAGCCTATCCAGCATCTGGGAAAGCTGGCTGATGTCCCATCACATCCCCTATCTGTAGTGTTTTGTTTTTACAAGTTTCCCTTTTGGACTACGACAGATTCCGTGGACTACGTTAGACCAGCTTTTTTAACCATTTTTTCCAGTGTTAGTAATGAAGGCATCTAACACAGAGCTCTCCATTACTTGCCCTGAGACTTGATGTAAGTCAGTGGTGTTTTTCGGCACCACAAAGCTGATACTAATCCACTGTCACCAGTAACCAGGTTACTGTCAGAAGACGTACCATCTAATGTGATGGTTCACTTCTAGTACAGCTGTGAACCAGTATTTTAGTATGGGAAGAGGCTAAGCTCTGTGGATCTTCCCTTCCTGATGAGGCTGCAGCTTCTGGTTTCACCTTGGCTGGTTATGAAAAATGGGGGGACCCTAAGGTGGGTTTTTTTTTTCTTAAATAATTTGTTCTTTATACATTTTTAATAAACAAAGGGAGAAAACAAAATGACATTGGGTCCTCCCATTTTTTTTATAACCCAGCATTTGTAGAGAAATAGAAATGCTCCATAACATGTTAGTACTAAACTCCGTCCCCTGCACCAGAACCTCATGGCTGTGGCTGATCTTCTGGAAGAGCAGGGGATGGAGAACAGGCCACAGCTACACCACAATCTCCAGGGGGTTGGTCCTCTGTCTATACCCAGGAGATTGTGTTTTTAAGCTGTGGACTGTACCCATTGTCCTGCACCTGCCCCCTAAAGGAGCATTCCCACGGCACAGTGGGGGCTGCTGCACAGGTTTTCCATAGAGCATCATTATGCTCATTTTCGGCAGTTTTTTCAGGCGGTCTGAAAAACCGCACACCGGATGAAAATCTGGCTGAAAACCCTTGCCGTGGGGATATGCATTAACATTGTGTTATGTGGCCTATACAATATAGAATCCCCACCAAACACTCTATAAATGCAACACCACCACCAGTCACCCCATAACCCCCTCACCACCACAACAAAGGGAGTGTGTACAGAAGGAAAAAAAGGTAAGAAGTTGCTGGACAAGTGAGGAGACTTAGATGTTTATGTGGTTAATTCTGCAGGAACAACGAGAAAGTGAAAGAGAACAACTCCCATCAGAGAAGACATCACCTGTGAGTCACTGGATGTAACTGCACTGTAATCACTTATATGTCTGCAGAAAGCTTATGTACAACTGGTAACTACCACTGTATGGTCACTGTATGATGATAACATATGTCGGCAGAGCCTGTGTACAACTGGTATCAACACACAATAAGGGTTACTGTGTTGGCGGTAAGGTAGTAGAAAGTAGTAGTATATTAGTAGTAAGTAATGGTTTATATTCAGGAACAGTATGGTGGTATTATTTAGTCACTATGTTATGTATTATTCAATCACTATGCGGTGTGGATATGTGGTGGTATTATTCAGTTACTATGTGTTGGTGATATGTGGTCATGATGTGGTGGTATTATTCAGTCACTATGTGTTGGTGATATATGGTCATTAGTGTTGAGCGATTATTATCGACAAAGTTGAAATCGGCACAGTTTTTATGTTGATCGAAATTTTTAGATCATGCGATAATTTAGTAAAAATAGCTGCGCATCCATTCTATTAAGATCGCGCCATTTTCGGCGCTTCCTGTCAATTTTGGCGGCCACGTTGTAGGTTTATGGGAGGGGTTAGGGGTGCAAATCAGCTGTACAAGAATAAGCATAGGTGAGATGTGTGGTGCGACGTCATGACTGGGATGTGTATGGTTTGCGATTGCTTGAAAAGATCACATGACCTGACTTTTATCATAGAACAAACAGCGTTTCCTGTTCCATCCTCAGTGTCCCTCAGCGTCTCAGAGCAGAAGACGTGCCGCTCATCCTCGGTGTCCAAAACAGCTCAGCGAACTTATTCTATTTCTCACAGAGAAACCTCTACTATAACTGTGATCCTACAAACTTAGACTGATTGACAGAATGTAAGATTGGCAAGATTTTATGTAGTTAGGTAGAGAATTCTAAAGGAGCCTCTACCCGGCTGTAAAAAGTACGGGGGGGACGGAGGGGGGGTACCCTTGCGGGCGAAAGACACAGAACAAGCTCATGTAAAGGAATACTGAGGAGTATATGTTCACCAAGAGTTATTAGTTAAACAATTGCAACTTGCAATAGCTTTATTATTAACAGTTTTCTCTATTGTACAAATATTTCCTGGATAATGGGCAGCCTAACTTAATATTAGATACACATCATTTTCTAGTAACTGCAGGTCTTTTGTTAGGTTGCAAAACTCCACTTTAAATTATCAGTATACATTTCAGATGTGGTTCTTTTTCAATTTTTGCCCATTCCACTTTGTTGATATATCCACCATGCAGTTAAATTAGAATTCCACCAATTTTGTAGTCTCAACAGGTTGAAAGGTGCCAAAAATACCCTTGTATTATCCGAATAAAATTTCACAGAATACGTGTTTTTTCACTTTGTACGCACTACAGCTTTGTTCATTGAGGCCAAAGTCGACCTTGCGATTTTAAATTGAATACTGCAATTTCTGTAGTCACCACAGGTGAATTGAAAGGTGCCAAAAATGACCTTGTATTATCGAATACATTTCAGATACTGTTTTTTCACTTTGGCGCAGGCCAGCTTTGTTGATATATATCTACTTTGCATTATATTTGAATACAGCAATTTTTTTAGTCGCCACAGAGTTGGAATTGATAGGTGCCAAAAAAATACCTTTTATTATCCGAATACATACAGATACGTGTTTCTTTGCCACTTTGCCCAGTCCAGATTTGTTGATAGAGCCACCTTGCAGTTACATTTGAATCCAGAAATTGTGTAAGTTACCACATGTGAATTGATAGGTGCCAAAAAATTACCTTTATTATCGAATACATTAACAGAAGACGTGTTTTTTTGACTTGAAGCACTACAGGCTTTGTTCATTGGGCACCTTGCACTAATGGTGAATACTGCAATTTTGTAATCAACACAGCGGTGAAGGATAGGTGCCTAAAAAATCCCTTTTATTATCGAATACATTACAGATAACGTGTTTTTTTTTCTTACTTTGGGGCGCACTACAGCTTTGTCATTTAGCACCTTGCACTTAAATGTGAAT
>JAODAL010001613.1:0-120000 GCA_025379985.1 Phyllomedusa bahiana
GGGTCCGAAAATTAGCGCCGAAGTGGCAATTAGGGGCCAAAAAGGGGCCCATTCATTACGGTAATTTCACAGTTCTCATAGAGAACTAGGGATTAAACTCTCCTCCCCCCCCCCCGGGGCGAAATTAAAACGCCCTGCAAATACACCTGTGAACATACCAAAAGGGGAAGTTCATCAAAAAATTCTTATTGTTTAAGTCATGTTTTTGTTCAAAAATTTTTTTTTTTTAGGAAATTTTTGGGGTATTTTTTTTTTTTTTAAATTTTCATATCACTTTAAAATTTTTTTTAAAAATTTTTTAAGTCTCCTAAGTCAATAACGGGCCCTTTCTCATCTTTTTAAGTGGGAAATTTGCACAATTGGGGGTTGACTAAATATTTTTTTTTCCCACTGAATGCAAAGCAGTACAGGACATGTAGTACCACACTGTACTGTAGAGAACACTACAACTGCCAAATCAGCATGCACCTCACAATACATAAGAGCAGTTAAGATTTTAAAAAGCATTAGGAAGGCCCCCAATTGGGAGTTCCAAACCCAAGAGCGTAAACTTTAACCCCACGAGTACATAAAAACCCTAAATTCAAAAATACATAAAGACGGTTTGTTTACCTATGTTTGGTGAAGGCCTTTTTGGGCACAATTAACTGCTTTATACTTATACTTTTAAGACAATCGGCATTTTTCAACAATGCAAATTTTGCTATATGCAAACTGCCCCAAAGGGTTTCTCACTACAAGGATTCTGGTTATGTGAAAGACTTTTCAAAAAAAAGTCACTTTGCAAATATTCATTAACATACCTATTCTGAGATACCCCTCCTTATGGGATGCATCAGCTCCCAGGTCATTATACTACAGACCGTTTATCCTCCTATAGGTCCAACACGGTCGCTATAGCCAGACCGTTTTGTTTTTTCCCGATAGGCTGCCAGCCTGGGCCCCTATACTACAGCCTGTTTGATCTCTCCCGATAGCTGCCCGCGCTGGTGCTATAGCACAGACCTGTTTTTATCTCTCCTATAGGTTTCATGTGCGGTCGCTATAGCTACAGACCTTTTGTTTTTTTTTTGATAGGGGGTTTCCCACCGGTTTCCTCAGTAAAGCCGTAAAGCCAGTAAACACACCCCCCGAATCAAAAGTGAAACTGAGAAAACAGGATTGAGGTAAGATGGGTCAATGTAGTGAAGAAACCCCTTTAAGATACTGAAGATAATCTTACATATGTGAAAAGAAATAAAATCGCAATTTTCCAGGCATTATGGTAAAGTAACATTGTAAAGAGAAGCTTCTATAGAAAAAGCTGAGCAGTAGCTCAAAGCTGTTATAATTGGTTCCCACAATGTTGCAATTTCTATTACTTCATGCCAACAATGAAAGATCTTATTCATCCAACAGATGCTTCTCCACAGGTCTAAACAGATCTCACATGAAAAGGTCCCGGGAAGGTTGTACTTTTATCTGTAATTTTAGAATAATAATAAAAAAATTACCATTACTAAAGTATCACATCTACTTGCCTTATGTTGTGATTTACATATATTAAATGCACAATATTTATCACAAGTTTTGATTGTGTCGTGAATATTTCTTATGGAGATGTTTAGACTAAGAGATGCTTCCAATTTGCACCTGTAATCTGGAATGCATAGGTAGGCATATGATCAAAATGTGCACTAAAAATCTCTATTTTATAAATGTACAGAGAATAGCAGTAACACATTTTAAATATTCCATAAATTCAATGTGTGTGTTAGGGACTGTAAGGGATGCACACGGAGACACGGACGGAGTGAGGCCATGACGCTGGTCCCAACCTCTGTCCCTGCTTCTTGGGGTATCTGACTCCTTAATAGGTCGGCCCCAACCAGAAGACTGAGATCTACTCTGAGCCAAGTGAGACACCAGACATAGACAAACAAACACAGAACAAACAGGAGAGGTCAGACAGGCCGAGTCAGCGACGAACGGGCAACACAGTACAGAAACGAGTGACAAGAGAATAACCAGAGTCCAAGCAAGAGTCAAAGAACACGGAAATAAGCAAATAAGACCACAGGTGAACTACAGGTAGAGGAAACCATATAGCAGGCAAGGAAGACAGGAAACTGAGACTATAAATAGGAAAGAGGAGGAAGTAGAACAAAAGTGATAGGACAAAGGAAATGTCAATCACCAAAAGAACAAGTTAAGATTCCTGGACATGGGCGTTGGCCAGGAATCAATTAAGCATACAAAGCTTAGCAGACAGAGTTCATACTTGGGGAAAGTATCATGGCCGAACCCGCGGTTTTGGTCAGATGGTCAGATGCAGATGGTCTGCCCGGCGCAATCGTGACAGTGTGTATGGGTTTCAGTGCCTACGATGACCTACTGTAAATTAAGTTTTTGAAAAATTTGTGATCTGGAGCACGACACCATTACTCCTATAAATCTGAGAACTCTGATATTAGACAAATTAATTCAATCAATAAAAAAAAAAAGATACAGTACTCCTCTCTTCTGACACATAATTCTTTGACATTTTGGGGGTTCAGACAATTGAAACTGGGTCAAAGAAAGGGAGACTTTGCTTATAAATTAATTATTTTGGATCCCCCAAATAATAAACACAAAAAGATAGGTTTTAAAATTTAAAGGGCTTTTTTTTTCACCCCTTTTCAAAAAAAAACATTCTCTCAATGTATCAAAAAATATAAGTATGATGGTGGGTAGAATACCTCAGAAAATTGGTGGCCAGGGCTTCTAATGTAAAACATAAAGAGGAAGAAAAGTGAGCACAAAAATCAGCCGGTCTGGCCACCATTTTCTATTTTGTATAGGCAGTTTAAACATTATCAAGAAGCAGCAGCAGCATTTCCTATACACTGTGAATGCGATAGGATCTGAAGATAGACCTCAGATGATACATGCATGCTCAGGCTGTCTGGAGTATCAGCGTTGCATGTGCAGGTTTGTTACAGCAACTGTGCTTGCATGGGTAGTGCAATTTTTGTTTTGACAACCAGATACTATAGTCAGGGGTGGATTGGGAACTTAAAGCGGCCCTGGAAAAACCCTAAAAATAGACTCATGTTGTAGGTGGAGGCAATACGATTAGGCAGCAAAACCACAGTCTAGTTAGTGGTAGGTAGAGTAATAAAAAATTGGGGCAGACCTTTGCGGGGTAAAGAAAAGTCCTTAGGTGAGGAGGGCGTGTTGGTACAGGGACAAGAATGCACTCGAATCCCAAATATTCGGTAATAACTCTCAGTAGGATGTAGCAATTTGAACAAAACAACATACAATGTGCTCCTGGGGTACATGGGTTCAAACACCCCAGGATCCCTTAACCAAGTTGGGGTGAGCCAAATATCGTAAAAATTGCTGCTATTTCCCGCAATATGCTTGTTGATCTGTTCAGGAACACAAGGATAGATCCACACAACAATTTGAAAATGTCGCCCAAAATCTGCCGGCATTTTCAAACTGCTGGACCGTGCCGCACCGCGGTTTTTTTTGTGCAGTTTTTGTACAAAAATTTTGGATTCCTGGCAGCTAAGTACATTATGGCGGGGGGAATCCGACTCGGCCCCGCGGAATTAAACATGTTTTTTAAGGAAAACCTTGTAAAAAATCCGTGCTGTATAGACTAAAGTGTGGATTTTCTATTGAAGTCTACACAGCACAGAGTTTGGTCTGTTTTTCAGCAGATTAAAAATACTGAATCCACTGAAAAACTGAAAATTCTGTGCTGTGTAGACCTAGCCCAAGAGTGCCGCCTCAAAATGTGCTGGCTAAAATGGAATTGCTTCCTCTTTGAGTTAACAATAGAAAACACATACTCAAGGAAAGACAGTTTTTTTGGTTTCAATTGTTTCATTAGGGATTTAAACAAACCCGGGCCTTTTTTAAAGTAAATCACACTATCATTCATAAAAAAATCGACGGGGAAGATCTGACGCCCATCTTTTTGCCCAGAAATTTCCCCACAGCTGGAAAAGCGGGGCACAACATTTAAACCCCACTGAGCCAGGGAGCAACAGCTCGTGGCCTTCAGCGCAGTCTCCCCCCTTGCCACCGTTCCTCAGGCTTCTCTTCCGCCGAAGTTATGGAGACCCGAAGCTATGCGGGGGTTTTTATCCCCGTCCCTTTTTTAAATGGAACGAGGGTGACCAATTTTTCCGTCCGAAGGGCCCTAAAGTGGGGTTCTCCTCAGCTGCTCCCGGGGGAAGGGGCTCGGCAGGGGGCAACCCCCCTCGGGGACGGGGGAAATCCTTTGGTGACGACTTGCGGCCTTTTTTTTGGGAGTTCCGTTGTGTTTTCGAAAAACGGCACGGGCCTCGTCAGGGAGCCACACTCCTGAATTGCTTCAGGGAACTCCTCATTGGCAAATATGCCATTAAATTCCCACCCCGGCCCGGAGCAAACCCGGGAATGAGGCCCCCCTTTAAAGAAGGGCCTTCTAGCAGGGTCAAGGATTTTTGGCCGAAAGGGGTTTTCCGGCTTCCGACTTTTGACCACCGGGCCCCAGTTTTTTGCGACGCTTCCCCCAGGCCCAGAAGAGCTCCCCAGGAACTGACTTTGTTTGGCGCGTTTTTTCCCGCTTGGTCCGGTGTTCCAGAAGCCTCCTCTCCGCCTCCCGCAACCCGGCGAGGAGCCCAGCAAATCGCCGTGCCCTACTCTCTGTACGGAGTGTTCCCGCCTCGCCAGAAAATCTGTGTCTGTACTGTCTAGCCCCGGAGAATTTCTGGGGGACTGCCGTTCGTCCGCGCCCGGGAAATGCGCACACCTGGGGCACGGGGGAGGGGTTCCCTGGGTTAAAACTGTTCCTCCCCACGTCTGACCATCCCGGGTGCAGATCTTCTAGTTCTGGAGCGAAAGTTAAGCTTCTGCCTTTTTTGGTTTCCCGGTTCGGCAGGGAATTTTTATGGTGCCCCCCTGGTGTAAGCTTCCCCTCCCAAGTTCGCCTCATAACCTCTTGTGTTTCTTCGGTGAGGGGAGGTCCTGAGCGACACTATCCAATACCCACAAGCCTGTCTGATGCGCGGGGGGTGCCCCAGGGTGAGAAAGATCTGTTCTATGTATTTCCCCTTTCCTCGTCTGCAATTCTTTTGGGGGACTACCCTGGCTGCAATGCCCCCCCCGTCTTAGACTGGAAAACGGGCAAAATTTTACACGAGGGGGACAAGACTGCCGATTTTGTTTTGTATACCTCCCCCGGTGCTCCCACTTCTCCCCAGTCCCTTTGATGCCACTGCTCCTGAGTACCAGGACTTTGCGGACGTGTTTCCGAGAAACAGGCTGTTCCTTGCCGCCCACCGCCCCTACGACTCCCCTTTTGTTGGGCCGGGGGCGAGCCCTCTCGGGGAAAGGGTTTACCTCTTCTGTCCCGAGACCAAACCAGTCAGACTATATACAGGAGAACCTCAAAAAGGGGCTTCATCCCAAGCCCTCTCACCGGCAGGAGCGGTTTTCTTTGGGAAAAAAAAGGATGGCCCCACGTCCTTGTATCGCTACCACCCTTAATAAAATTACGGTGAAAAAACCCTACCCGCTGCTCTGATCAGGAGCTCTTCGACCGGCTTCGTGGAGCCCGGATCTTCTCCAAACGGATTTTCAAAGGGGGGTTTTTAAACCTTTTCCCATCCCGGGGGGCACATTGGAAACGGGATTCAAAACCCGGCGGGATTTTTAAAAAAATTTAGTTATGCCCCTTGGCCTCTGCAAGCCCCGCGGTTTTCAGGGGTTCTTAACAAATCTTCAGGGGCCTCTTATATTTCCCGCGTAGCGGATTGAATTTCTATTTTTCTCGCCCGATTTTCAAGTCCCCCCGCCCTGTGCGCCAGGTCCTCAGACGTCTTCGGGAGAACACCTTTTCACCAAATTAAGAAGGCCCGTTTTACCAGTCCAGTCTGCCTTTTTTAGGATTTTTTATCCTTCAAGGGACTTTAGTGGGCCGGGCCCAAAATATTTTCCTCTTGCAGTGGCCTCGTCCAACCGGGCCTTCCCGGGGCCCTCCAGCGGTTTCGGGTTTTTGCAAATTACTCCGCCAGTTTATCCCGCACTTCCACACTGGTGGGTCCCATTGTGGCCCTCAAAAGAAGTCGGAAATCCTAGGGAGTGGCCACAAGCGGCCCAAGACGCTTCTCCCGCTCAAAGGGGGCTTTTCCCGGCCCCCGTCTTGAAACCGTTCCTTTCTGTAGGAGCAGGGGGGGGTGCCTCTCAAGGGGTCCAAGGGAAGTCTGTTCTTTTGGGTTCTTTTTTAAAACATTTTCTCCCCTAAAAAACTACACTATTGGGGTAGTTGTTGCCATTAAATTGGCCCCTTTAAAAGTGTGCGCCATCGCTGGGAAGGGCCGCCATCCGGTTACTATTTACTCACCACAAAATCTTGTGTACCTCCAGAAGCTCAGCGCCTTTAAACCCCGGCGGCTCGTTGGGGTCTCTTCTTTCGCGCTTTAACTTCGTGATCCATTTTCGCCCGGCCAGAAAAACGTCAAGGCTGCGCCCTGTCGCGGGGCCCCGACTTGTGGTGAGGAGTCGCTCTCATCACATCATTCCACCTAACCTGGAATGCGCTGGGGGATTTCGGCAGATTCCTCCTGGCAAGTCTTACGTTCGTCCTCGCTTCGGGGGGAATCCCGAAAAGGGGTCATGGCTTTGGATTGCTGGACAACCGGGGTTTTGAAAGCACCCACTTATAAGCCCTTACTATCGGTGGCCCGCCGTCCGGGGTTCAAGATTTGTGATTCGTGCTCCTCTGCCCCCATCTCAAACCTGCGGGGTTTTCTTCTGTTCTCCCATTCCAGACCCCCCGTGGTCCCATATTGCCATGGACTTTATTACGGGGGTTCCCCCGTCTCTGGTAATACCATCATCTGGGTCATCGTTGATCGATTTTCTAAAATGTCCACTTTTTCCCCGCCCGGGGTTTCCGCCCCGTGGTGACACCCCTGATGTCTTCACCGTAAAGGAAATCCGGCCATTTAAAAGACGGGGGAAACTAAATTTCCCTTTTTGATTGGAAGGGGGTTGGGCCTGAGGAAAGATCGTGGGAGCCGGGGGAAAACATCAGGACCCCAGGTTGCTTAGGAATTTTTCCTAAGAAGGTTTTTCGCCCCCCCTGCTGTTTCTCACAGGGGCCAGAAAACATGGTATGGTTTATTTTAAAAATGTTTGTGTTGTAAACCATACAGATGACACCTTCTTCAGGAGCTAAAACCAAACAACAAACCAAAAAAAAAAGCCATGATTTTGGGGGCCAATTGAAAAGAGGCTTTTGTTAGCGTGTGGTGAACTTTTTTACCTCAATGGAGGTTTTAAATAGCAACAATGTTAGAATTTGGGGGTCAGAAAAACCATTTGCCCCCCTCGAGGACACGAGGGACTCACCCAATGTGAGTGTGTTCTGAGCAATGTGCAGAACAAAGTCTACTTTTTGAATTAATGGACCATAACAAACCTAAACAAAACTTGGCTACCACCACAGGAAAGGACTGAAATAGGCCTCTTCTCCTAGCCCTTAAATGATTTTCACAAAATTAACACAACACCCGTTTCCTCTGTAATCCAACATTATAGGAAATTTTTCACATTTTAAGCATTCCAAAAAATTAGGACAAATGAACAAAATAAAATTTTTTATAAATAAAAAAACAAAAAAGGGGAAAAACCTGTGATGAAACTCCCAGTTCTCTCCTTTAAACACGAAAGTTTTCCACCATTATCAATAGTATCCATAGCTTGCTTTAGCATGGAGCTTGTTTGTGAAGCAGCACAAAGTCTACCCTCCCTTCTTTTTTGTGAGGAAAAATCCTCCCTCCCTTCTGGACAGTTTTTTGGGTCCTTTAAAACCACAAAAAGAGGAATATCCACCACATTTCCATTTGAATGTTGGCCGATACATGACTGACACTCTGCCGGAACGTTGGAAACAAAGATTCACCAATGTTGCGCTGATCTAACACCCTCAATTTTTTATTTCTATGTTCTACATCTAAAACTCTGTGTTTCGGCCTACTCCAGTCACAGGATCTAAATGATTCGAGACAACGCATCACTTAAGCACTGCAGGCCACACCCAAGGATATGCTGACACATGTCTGGACTGGACAACAGTCTTGACATCCTCTGTGTCACCAATAGAAATCACTTTGAACCTTGGTGGTGTAGAGATAAAACCTGGCCATACAGTGCGTCTCTTCACAAATTTGTGTTATGTTCTCTTGGTTATGAATACTGAGGCTCTAATTGTACTCCTTTTTAATTACACTGTATTAAGACTGGTAAAATATTGAATTCTGATCTTACCAATTACTACTAAAACCTGTAAACCTTGTAAAAAGTGCCACCTGACGGGTGTAGCATGAAGGTGACCTCTTGACTTCCTACAAACTCTCAGGGTTCCATTGAGATCATCCATCCAGTGATATTTTCTGCATGATCCAAGGTCTGAATGATAGTAATTAGCCTCTTAAATAGACACTTGTTAACCAAAAGGTTGGCAAAGCCTCCTCTTCTTGGAAGTCTGCACGTTCATTATGGTTGTCATGGCAGCCCCAAGCGCACAGCGTTCAATACTCAAATATAGCTATGATCTGATAAATACATTAAAATGTAGCTATGGTTTTCCGCATTGCTACACACGTCTATTGGTCATTCCCTTTTATTCCTATGGTAAATCATTTTACTTCAAGCCATTACTGTGTTCTCTTTTAAAATACTGTGTCTAGGGTCGCCATCTTTATAGCACCACTGGTACTGCCATAATGGGATCATTTTATTAATAGGACCCACATGGTTATTATAGCACTGAAGACATGTTTCTTCTTGATGCCCTGCAAGTATGAGGAGAAGGTGATGGAAAAACTCCAAAACTAGAAGTTGGAATACATAAAGTTAAAAGTTGGAGAGCATAATCTGATTTGATAGACTGGTCTCACTGTGGGCATGATGGCTTGACAGTTTTTTACAGGTTGCCACCAGGCCACCTGTCCACAGGTCCAGCTGCTATTAGTTCAGGTATACCTTGTTATTTGGGTGGGATACACCTCTATTGCCAGACCCACCAGCCCTAAAGTTAACAGTGTGAGGACTAGGTCCAGTGTGGAAGTGGCAATAGTGGAAGATTGTAGTAGTCAAAGCAGAGCGCACACAGTGACACTCATATTTAGCAGATGGGCAAATAGTAAGTTAAGACTGCTGCTTTAGAGTAAAATACAAAAAAATGTATTATGAGGCGCATGTAATGGCTTGCTTACATCATGCCTTTTACCCTGGGGAATGCTCTGCTGGCTGTTCTCTGCTCTCCATGCCTTCCAGCAGGGCGACAGTTAACCTGCCCTCAGCACTCACAGCTGCTGCCCATCTCACTCCTTGGTGGAACTATTTAGCCCTGCCACTTGCTGCACTCAGGGTCTGAGTTTCTGATGTGCATACTGGACTTCCTGCACTGTGCCTCTGGCCCTTTATAATCCTGATCCTGTTTCTGCCTGGATCTGACCCCTGCCTGTCTGCTGTATCCTGTCTTCTGGCCAACCATTCCTGTAGCTTGTCTACTGGCCATCTGTTCCTGTATCCTGTCTTCTGGTCATCCGTGGTGCCTTCTGGTTCAAGTCCGCAGTTCTTCTGGTGTTCCTACTGATCCAAGTCCTCAGTTCCTCTGCTGTTCCTCCTGGTCCAAGTTCGCAGTTTCTCTGGTGTTCCTACTGATCCAAGTCATCAGTTCCTCCTCCAGTTTTCCTACTGATCCAAGTAATCAGTTCCTCTGTTGTTCCTCTTGATCCAAGTTTGCAGTTCATCTGGTGTTCCTACTGATCCAAGTCCTCAGTTCCTCCGGTGTTCATACTGATCCAGGTCATCAGTTCCTCTGGTGCTCCTCCTGGTCCAAATTTGCAGTTCCTCTGGTGTTTCTCCTGGTCCAAGTCTGCTCACCTGCTTGTTTTGGAACTTTTTGCCCATCACGTCCCTCAGGGTCCCTAAGATCTGCTCCCTTTATTACTTTTTTCCTGGAATGTCTGCATTTTAACTCTTTAGCGCTCTTTAGCCTTGTGCACTACAGTTTACAAACCTCTAGCACTCATGTCACTGTAACAGGATTAGCTAGGAATAGCAGAGCTGATATGCCAATCACTGCTATAGAACCACCCACAGCCTGAACAGGGAGTGTGAGTCTGAAACTGGTTGTGAAGAGCAGGATCTGTGAATCAGCATGGTAAGAACACTCCTTAAACGTCTGCCAGTTTTGTGACATTTGTATTACACAATTTGCCCAAAATTTTTTAAAAAAAACATGTAAATCAACGGACAATTATTTTTGGTTGGAAAAGACATAAAACATAGTTCTACTGGAAGTGGTGAAAAGGAAGCCAAATGGATTTGCACTGCAGAACCCACTGTAGAAAAGTGAGGGATGGCCAAGGTAGGATCTTTGACAATGTATGTAAGTTATATACTAGTGTCATTACTCTATGCCAATGACATCCGTCCTGTGCTAGAGAGCAATTCGTAATTTCACTAAATCTAAAAATGGCTGTAACAAAAAGTTTAGCTCTCCAAAATTAAATGTACTAAAGTGGCCATTTACTTTCACGTGCCTCCACCCATCCGTATCTATGACACCCTGATAATAGGACAATGAAGAACTCAGCACTTCCAAGAGAAAAGAAAGGAATTAGGGAGAAAGCAATAGATTGCTCTAACAATAAGTTTAGCTTCCCAAGAATAAATGTACCTAAGTGACCATTTGGGACGTTTATTCTTGGGAAGCATGCATCTTCACCCTTCCTTATCAGTGGTTCCCTGATAGTCAGAAGAACACCAAAATGGATCAGCAGCACTCCACAAACACCAAGAGACAGGTAAACCATGAATATGTGAACTATTTCAAAGTGCATCTCTGTGATTTTTAGTAGACATGAAAATCTGAGGCTCTTTGCGCATATTTTTCCTCAAAACTGTGACGGCCCTTCCACCAGTGGCAAGGTGACTCAGTTCAGATGGGGAAATACACTATAGCATTTTCACCTCGCTCAGTGCCTTCTTAGGCCTCCATGCTTTCAAGGAATAAAGGTTCCAGCTACACTCTGTACTGATCAAAAACAGTCTATGTGGATGGGAGGAGTGCACCACCAAAATGCAGGCTACCGCTCCCCCATGAGGACAATCCAAAAGACAAAATATGATCGACACATGCTGCTTCTTGTACATGGATAATAAATTCCTTTTTTTTTTTGCATTTTCTAATTACTGGAGTACAGTGACTTTTCCTATATTCCTGATAATGACACACTTATTTGAAACAAGGCTTTTGAAGGGATCGGCCCAAACAGATATAATGAAATTTTTTTTACCAGTTAATCCAGCCCAACATCTCCATGCATTGCCATAACTCTCCATACATGCAAGGGTACAATATAGGGAATGTTCAGATGCCAAGCCTGCCCAGCCATATACTCCATTACAGCAGCCAGGAGGAATGCAGAATTGGTACTAAAGCATTTGCTAAGATTCCCTTACCTTAGGGGTGTATATGACCAAATGATTACTTTAGGCCTACACTGATACCGACCGCCGTGCAAACGGCCCATAATACACGAAAACTAGGTGCATTGTACCTCAGGCACGACACATTTGAATGCGCCTAAATTAGGAGCATCAAATATGCTAGCAATGATAGGTGCATCAATTTTACAATGCAAGGTAGACCAGATGCCAGATTTTTGACAGGCTCGTTTATTCAGGCGCACTATGCACTCATTTAATGCACCTTAAAACTGGCGTGGAGGCGCCTCTTCTCTGACATGTTGCCCTTTGTGATTTGCTTATTGCCAAGGGACAGTTCTAAGAGAGATTGTCCAAAGCAGAGAACCTCACACAAAGGGACATTAAATTTTTAAAATTAAAACTCTAGCCTTAATCTAAAAGCTTAATATTAAGTCCCCCTAAGGGTAGGTTCACACGACGGATTTTCGAGGCTGAAAGTGTCAGCACTGAAAAAAAAAATTCCTCATGCGGAATTCCAACAAGGAAACAATGCTGAATGTCTGAGTCAGATTTTCTTATTTAAGTATTGTTGGCGACCAGTCAATTCTTTGTCAACGCATACATAACGCTCAGAAAATAATCAAGTAAAATGACGCAGATTTTATTGTAATCAATGGAAAGTGTTTTGCTGTCGGTTTTCAGTCATTGCAAAATCCATTATGTGAACGAACCCTAAAGCACTTTCTTTGCAAAACTGCACACCCAAATATAGTATATACGTCTATTTGTATAATATGCCCTTCTGCTCAGTTTTATGCTAAAATGTGAGCAGGACTGAGACAAGTTATTCTGGTGCCCTAGGCAAATAAAGCATTTAGCGCTCCCCAATGGAAAATTCAGCCCACTTCATGCCTCTTTGCGTCCCTTTTCTGCCTGCGATGAAGTGGCGCCCTAGGTGGTCGTCTACCTTCGCCTTCCCATCGTCCCAGCCCTGAATGTGAGCATATTTTAAGCAACGGGTAGGTTAGTGGATGGGATGTCGTTAGAACATGATTTTTCATCACTCTTATGTACAATGATACTCAAAGCATGCTTGCTTATTGCTCTTCCTGGGGCACTTATCATGGCAAAGGATTAAAGGTACCCATTTTAGTCTACTGGAATTGAATTTCAAGTGCCGTACAAATTGTGTAATTTTAAAAGCCTTCAATGTTCATTGAGGAAGGTAATTTTAGGGAAAAAAATATTGTTGTATTTTCCTGTTGGATACCTCTGCCTTTCCTCAACATTAAGAACATATTCTTACCAACTGGAAACCTATCACTAATATAACATTTTAATAGTATTCACAATTTATTCACTAAATGAATCGCCTACTTTTATGGCTTTTACTTCATCAAGATGCAGCTGAGCCGAGTAATTGGTTTAAAAACAAGAGAAGTTGCAGAGTCACATGATGATAAAAACACGTATTCCTTATGTCCAGTTTTTTTGGCATCTTTTATATCTTATACGGTATTTTGGGGTTTTGGGGACACTCTGGCTCCTATAAGCCTGGTTCTCCTGCTTAAAAAAAAAGTCAGTGGTGCAGATTTACTAACCCTGTATAATAGGTAGTGTGTACTCAAATTAGACGACCTACAAAAATTATAGTGGTTGATGCTATATACAGTAATACATTTGGCACATCCTTAGAAACTATTTCTACCTACTATACCAACTATTTGTTGGGTTAATTTATTTCAATAATTGTTCTTAAATTTTGGCACATCTCTTGATGTAGAATTTCTTATGACAAGCCAAGCCCCTTTCAACAAAGCCACGTCCTATTGTCGAGTGAGGCGCAAACGTATATAAAACACATAATAAATCCAGTTCAAGCTAGCAACCTTGACCTACAAGACTCTCCATAACCTCTCCCCTCCATACATCTCTCCCTTAATCTCTAGATACCTCCCCTCACGCAATCTCTGCTCCTCTCAGGTACTTCTTATCTGCTTTCCTCTCATCAGCTCATCACACAAATGTCTCTAAGACTTCTCTCGTGCTTCCCCCACACTCTGGAACTCACTGCCCCAACACATCAGACTCTCCCCCTCTCTCACTAGCCTCAAAAGCAACCTGAAAACTCATCTCTTCAGGATTGCCTATACCCAACATTAACAATGTTGCACTACTCCACCCCACAAACATGTCCGCCCCTCACCTTCTGTTTCTTCCCTTCTTCCCTGTAGACTGTAAGCCTCATGGGCAGGGCCCTCTCTCCCTCTGTACCAGTTGTTAGTCACTTATTGTCACTTTGTATTTGTTTGACCAATGTTATTTATGTACCCGCCTCAAATGTACAGCGCCCTGGAACCTAGGGCGCTCTGAGATAAATAATAATAATAAATGTAAGGCATGTACACTAGTTTGTTTGTTTTTTTTTTGCGAAATTCTGGTGCAATTGCCATCGTAAACCTGCCCCATTGTTTTCTGGTCTTTTTGTAAATGATTTATTATTTATGGGTAGCAAGCTCTATCAAGTTGATTGCTATATTTTTGTATTAGGCTTTAGTTTTCCCTTATGAAATGAGAGCAGATATATAAACAAAGACCTACGTTGCTCCAACTACATTTTCTCCTGTTTACATTGTGCTACTCTGTGCGGCTGTCGGCTTCCTGCTCCCTTAATTGTACCGTTTCTGCTTCTCTCTGCTGGTTGCTCATGGGGCATTTACTCAATGGCCAGTGCATGGCGCCAACTAGCTTCCCCTTTCTATCACAATGCGTCACTTGTTATTTAAAGGGATATGCTTTTCCTTGTTTGGTCCTTGTTGTCTTCCTGGTGCTATTTAGAGTATTTGTGGATTGACTTGGGGATTTAACCATCAACTTGAGCCTTGAATTTGTGATCTGTTCAAGTTACTAACCATGACCTACAAGGCTCTTCATAACCTCTCCCCTCCATACACTGCTACCTTAATCTCTAGATACATCCCCTCTCATAATCTCTGCTTCTCACAGGACCTTCTCTTCTGCTCTCCACATTATTATTATTATTATTTATTTTTGAGCGCCCTTGGATCCAGAGCGCTGTATATTCAGGTTTCATACATAATATAGGTCAAACAAGTACAAAGGTGACAAATTACTAACTTACAATTGGTACAGAAGGAGAGAGGTCCCTGCCCGTGAGGGCTTACAGTCTACAAGGAAGGTGGTAAGAGACAGAAGGTGAGGGGCAGACATGATTTCGGATAGTGTAGTGACAGTAGGGTTATTGTTGGTTATAGGCAATCCTGAAGAGATGGGTTTTCAGGCTGCTTTTGAGGCTGGTGAGAGTGGGGGAGAGTCTGAGGTGTTGGGGCAGTGAGTTCCAGAGTATGGAGGAAGCACGGGAGAAGTCTTGGAGACGGTTATGTGAGGAGTTGACACGGGGAGAGCGGAGAAGAAGGTCCTGTGAGGAGCGGAGATTGCGTGAGGGGAGATATCTGGAGACTAAGGCAGATATGTATGGAGGGGAGAGGTTATGGAGAGCCTTGTAGGTCAAGGTTATTAACTTGAACTGGATTCGCTGGGCAATGGGAAGCCAGTGAAGGGTTTGACAGAGGGGAGAGGCAGGGAGTAGCGAGGAGAGAGGTGGATAAGACGGGCAGCAGAGTTAAGGATGGATTGGAGGGGAGCGAGGGTGCTAGCTGGGAGGCCGCACTTATCAGCTCTTCACACAACCGTCTCCAAGTCTTCTCCCGTGCTTCCCTGCTGGAACTTCACTCTCACCAGCTTCAAAAGCATCCTGAAAACCCATCTCTTCAGGATCGCCTATAACCAACAATAACCCTGTTGCAACTATTCCACCCCACAAACATATCTACCCCTCACCTTCTGTCTCTTTTCTCCTCCCTCCTTGTAGATTGTAAGCCTTTGCGGGCAGGGTTCCCTCTCCCTCTGTGCCAGTTGTAAGTCATTCAACGTCATCATTGTACTTGCTTGACATATGTTATGTATGTAAGCCCCCTCGAATGTACGGGGTTCTGGAACTAAGGGTGCTCTAAAATAAATAATAATAATAATTTGTCTGCTGCCTGCTCTGACCTATGACTTTACCCCTGACTATCAAAGAACTCAACATACCTTAAAGAGATTGTCTCACTAGAAAGATTAGCTTTCAAAATGTAGGAAACACTAAATGAAGAAGTTTTCCAAATATATTGCGTTGTTCATCTTTTTTTGTTAAGGAGCTACAAATGATTTTATCACCTTCTGAGGGCTCTCAGGTTTTCCAAGTGACCGACCTGTGTACTCTTTATCCCCTGCTATTTGTTCTCTCTGATAGCAGGGAGTGACCTCATCACACAGGTCATTGCCAGCAGTGAAAGCTTGTGTGTTATCTGATCTTTCAGACAAAAGACAGTAATTACTCTACTGTTTACATTAGCTCAGAAGCTTCTCCAGACCTCAGTGAAGGTAATTTATTTAATCTAGACTGATAAACAGAGAGGTCTGAATACACGAAGCTCATATGATAATTACAGACAGCTTGACCAGGAAGTGACAGAGCAAAGCAGCATTATTTCATTTATGCATTCTATGAAACTTTGAGATGAGACAACCCCTTTAACCTTCAAGATAACAAAAGACTATGATTGAGTATGTTTGATTAGGATTTCCATTTGTCCATTGATGCTGCAGTTGAACCAGTCACCAGGAGTGACCACATCAGAGTTGGCAGCCTAGTAGTCCCCTGCGGTGAAGTCCAGGTCCCTGTACAGTGGTTTATGGATAAAAACCAAAGGAGCTCCTTAGATTCTCTCCCTGATGTGTTTCTATGCTAGAGCGTGTAAGTGACCCAGAGGATCCATTGCCCATCTCCAGTGAGTCGTGACAGAAAGGAACCAACACAATAAAAAGTAGATATTGCTAAAGAAAGCTACTTGCAGTTTTACTTGCAGGCGGAAGACAAGGAAGTCAGGGTTGGGTGGGCTTGCAGAACTACGAGACTGTGCCTGATGTTCTTTGCACATATGTTTTATCTACATGCTGTTTATCCTTTGTTATCTTGAAAGTATAAAATCAACCTTAGCACAAAGAGAGAATTGCCTGTCGTCTCCAACCCATCGGAGGCCTGTGTTCCTTATTTCTCTTCACGGGAATCTTAGTGAAGATGCTTTGAACAGATGTGAGTATCTATATTTACGGACTGTCATAATAACGCTGCAAGTTCCTTTTTATAACAACATCTACCTACACTTTATTGTGCTATCGCTGCTGCTGGAATTCTTATACCACACATTGGAGGAGTGCATTCTGTTTTGTTGGTTTATTTTTTCGGTGTCTATTAGTATAAGTTGGTTGGCCTGCTTCTGTACTCCAGGACATTTCTTATTGACATATACAAAGAAACTTTCTTCTGTCTTTATAAAATGCTGTTGAAGCACCTGGTTTGATAAATCCCAGCTTTCCTTATCTGTAATACAAGAAAGAGGAAAGTTTGTGCAGCGTCCTCCAGATAAAAGAAACTTTATTCCATATGCGGGAAGTAAAAACTACAGAACAACAAACAGACGCTTACACATTTCAGGCCACGTAGGCGCTTAGTCATAGCACCTATATACAGTGCTATGTACGCGTGGCCTGAAACGCGTAAGTGTTCCCCCTTCCACACCCCCGAACTTTGGATTTTATTCTTCATACTCTTTAACATTGGAGCATTTTTCAACATAGAGGCATAGAGGCACATGATGAGAACATTATTCTCCCATTATACAAGTCACTGTTAGACCACACATGGAATATTGTGTACAGTTTTGGGCACCAGTGCACAGAAAAGACATTGTAGAGCTTGAACAGTTCAAAAGCGGGCAACAAAAATAATAAAAGGACTGGTGTGGACTACAGTACCCAGAAAGATTAGCAAGATTAGGGTTATTTAGTTTAGAGAAAAGACGGCTTCGGTGGGGGCATAATAAATATGTTTAAATACATCAAAGGTCAATATAGAGATCTTTCCCAAGATTTATTTTTACCCAGGGCTGTATCTAGAACAAGAGGGCATCCTCTACGTCTTGAGGAACGAAAGTTTCTACATAAACATAGAAAGGGATTCTTTACTGTAAGAGCAGTGAGACCGTGGAACTCTCTGCCAGAGGAACTTGTCATGGTGAATTCACTAACAGAGTTAAAGAAGGGTTTGGATGCATTTCTGGAGCGTAATAATATAACAGGTTATAGTGACTAGGATTCAGGAGAGGGGTCATTGATCCAGGGATTTTTCTGATTGCCAGATTGGAGTCAGGAAGGAATTTTTCCCTAAAATGAGGACAATTGGCTTCTACCTCATTGGGGTTTTTTTGCCTTCCTCTGGATCAACACCTTAACACAACAGGCTGAACTGGATGGACGTCTTGTCTTTTTTCGGCCTTACAAACTATGGAACATGTCAGGAAGAATGAGCAAACGTATTTTGCTTCCTCGGATGTAGACTTGTTCAAGCTGTGCTACTCTGCCATCCTTGTATGTCACGGTAATGTTTGACATCTGGCAGTTCATGTTGTCATGGTGGGTGAGTAGGTCCAGTGCTTGGAGGGAGTGGCGGGCATGGTGTGGGTGATTGTGCAGCCTCTGACTGAACGTGCTTTATTGCAGGCAGTGACAAGTAGGAGCCATGTCTATCGGTGTGCCCATCAAAGTGCTGCATGAAGTAGAAGGAGATATCGTCACCTGCGAAACAAATACCGGCGAGGTGTACAGAGGGAAGCTCATCGAGGCGGAGGACAACATGAACTGCCAGATGTCAAACTTTACCGTGACTTACAGGGATGGCAGAGTAGCCCAGCTTGAACAAGTCTACATCCGAGGAAGCAAACTACGTTTGCTCATTCTTCCTGACATGTTGAAAAATGCTCCAATGTTAAAGAGTATTAAGAATAAACACCAAAGTTTGGGGGCTGAAAGGGGGAAGGCAGTCATTCTCAAAGCCCAAGTGACAGCAAGAGGCAGAGGATGTGGAATGGGTCGCGGAAACATTTTCCAAAAAACGACGATAACAAGCTGTTTTTACAGTTTTTTTAAATTACTTTTCCTATGTGACTGCTCCTACAACTGTTTTCTTTTCTTTCATTTTTGAACTTTGATTAATAAAAATTTGTAGTGTTGACATGTCCCTGTAGAACTGTATTCTCTATCCAAAGACTATTGAGTGGGTTCACCTGATAACCGCAGTTTGGGTTGTTAAGTTTGTCCACACAGCATCAGACAAAAACCGTCGGAAAGTTGACCTTTTTTTTCTGATGAACAACTGCGGTTTTTGTCACTGTATTTGTCGTTGGCCCGTACAGCTGATTGTATGGGAAACTGACGACAAAACACCGATGTATTATACATGATGCTAAATACGCCGGCGCGACCTTTGTAGACTGCAGGCTGTTTTTTCTATCAAACTGTATGGGCATGCAAAACACTTGGATTTTCAGCGTTCCAAAATGCTAAAACTGCCGAAAATCTGACCATTTTCTTGTGTTGTGTGGACATAACCTATGGCTATATCTCCACTGCATGCAAAAAAGTCAGTTTTTTCAGTGTTTTTCATTTTCTAAAAACGCTAAAAAAAAGACTGAAAAGAAGTCCAGTAGATTTGTATAGTAAAAATGTTCTGCAGTCTCCACAGAGCTTTTTTTATGCTCGTTTTTGCTGCTGGTCGTTTTTTGAAACATGTTGCAAAAAATGACAGAGCAGGGCAGAAAATTTACTATTGGTGTCTATGTAAAAAGCTGGATGTTTTTTTGACACTTTTATGGGGCAAAAATGTACAGCATTATAATTGCTGTGCATTTCTGCAAAAAAAAAAAGTGCCCCCCCCCCCCAAAAAAAAGCGCCAAAAAAAGGTGCAAAAAACACCAAAAAAACTAAAAACGTAGTTTTTTGAGCTGTTTTGACAGACAGTGGACAAAAAAACTCAGTTTTACGAACGGTTTTAGGATTTGGTTTTCATTGACCTTTTTGTCCATTACATCCAGGGTTCTAATAAATGTCCCTTGGTCTGCTATGATAGTTTATAGCAGAGGCACAGTATAATAGAAGAGCGGTGATTTAATAATATGCTGAGGTATAATATACAAGAAATCACACAAAGAAAGAAATGTACAAAGAAAAACTAAAAATTAAAAAAAAAATCCTATTTGTCTTATATAAAATAAGCATTAAAAAAAGAAAATTCTTATATACTAGTGCATCTCAAAAAATTAATTTATGTCCATAACTGAAGTAAAATAAAGAAACCTATATAGTATATAATTTATACGGGTTTCTTTATTTGACTTTAGTTATGGACATAAATTAACTTTTTGATGGTATTCTAATATATGAGACGCAACACTGGACCCTCTTGTGGACCCGCATAATTTCTGGCCCATTGTAACTGCTGGGTGCAGGGCGGTATATCCTTTCTGATGCTCACTTTAAATTGTGAAAGACATTTGTAAAGTGCACCATCTGCTGGTAGATTGGTGTCAATCCAGTCAGTGAAATACAGTTACCTAGGACATGTATGAAATGTGTTGCTGTACTTCTCAGTTAGTTAGTGCAGTATTCCTCGGTATGTATGAAAGTGTCTCACAGCGCTTTATAAATGTGTCCAGTTGTGAGACACACTGATGTGCCAAAAAGTGTCGCATAGAGTGTAAGCACCAACATTTGTCTCAACCTCACCCCTATGAAATTGGTGTTGATTAGACTGACACTTTCGCGCCACCTTTTGCTGTGACACATTGATAAATGTGGTGCGTCATATGAATCTGGAGCGACACCCCCATAGAATTGGCGCCTGCAAAAGTGTCGGGTCTGTTGTGTGCACCAGATTTTGGCGTAGGACTGGTCATGCATCTGTCGGACAGGGGCTACCACAGGTTTTTTTTTTGCTTAAAGCATGCCAGAAAACTGACAGCCCCATTCATACATGTTGCCCTCAGTTCTCATAACTGATATGGTTAAAAAAAAAAGACACAGATTCCTCAAATTCAGCTGTGTTGATCCAGATGAAGGCAAAATCCTCTGAGACGGACGTCAACTGCCCCAGATTAGTTCGCAAATTCTTTCCTATTTCTAAATATGACATGAACGTCCCATCTCCAGATTCCTGTCACTATAATTCATGATATTATATTTTTTCAAGAAAGAAATCCAGGCCTTTTTTTTTAACTTGTTCAATGAGTCCACATCACATAATCATATTGTCTCATATTGTCTCACTGATGTTACAGTAGAGAATTCCCATCTATGATGAGGATGAATCCTTTTTTCCTGTAGATGTAAAGAATGGCTCCTAGTCATAGCTACAGGGTTAGATATAAATATATAATTAGATAGACGTCTGTACTGTCCAGGGCCATCGTTTCCATGGGGCACACTTGGCAGTTGTGCCCAGGGGCCCCACAAGTATAGGGGCCCCAGGTGGGGTATGTGTGTCCCAGGATTTCCAGAGAACATGCACTGGATTCCTCGGTTGGCTCTACTTATTTAACTGTTTGCTCTTAGGACATGTAAACAGTTAAGAACCATGGTGTAGAAGGGAGCCACAGGCTGCAGGTTGATCACAAGACGTCAGAAGGGTGTCCTGGCATGGCGGCATAGTGATTTGGGGGTGCTTGTGGTTAACGGCAAGCCTCATATGGCGTCATGCTTAGGCATGGTCTAGAGTGATGTCAAGTGTTTGGGCAGGGCCCACTGTACTGAAATGCCCTGGAACCATCCATTCATACACTGGTACATTAGATAATTATATTTAGGTTATGCAGCCTAAGGGTGCGTTCACACAGCAAAGACAAGATTTTCCAACTGGTATTTTATCTTTTTTTGGCACGCTGGGGGACGGCTTTTGTCTGCGGTTTGCGGAATCAAGTCCCCCCCCTTCGCACCCACATGTTCACGTTCTGCCCAAAAACCGGGCAGAAGAATAAACATGTTCTAAGTTTTTAGGAACCAGCAGTGTCAAAGACCATCCAGTGGAAAATCCATATAGTGTGAAATACTGCACGGATTTTCTATCAATGTAAAGGTTGACAGTCAGTTTACAGACAGTTTTCAAATCTGGAAATCACCTGTAAAATCAACTGAAGACCCTGCCATGGGGCCAAACCTAATCACGTCTAGTCTCCAACCTGGATAACCCCAGGTTTGGTAATGTGTCACAGTCGTGAAAACTACCAATTACATTAATTACCAATTACCCCCGGCACCTTCTCCTCCTCTGCTCCCGTTCATCCATGTCCTTCTTATACACAGTGTAATGAAATAGGAATACCCTTTCAAGCAGTTGCACTTCAGCAGCTATTCTTGACTTCAGCCACTCTGGTGAGCCGTGTCTATGGGAATATAAGCTTTGATCCTTTAATCCCTATAACAGGATCTGGACCTTGCTATATACATATCCCAAGGTTATGACTGCAGGGAAAGTCACTGACTAGTAGAAGTGACAGACGAGAGAGAAACAAACGAGCCACTGGGTAGTCAGAATAAACATTATAGCTGAGACAGAATCCTGTGACTGGCTAAATGGCTGTGGCTAATATACACTCACCGGCCACTTTATTAGGTACACCATGCTAGTAACGGGTATTGTGGGACCCCCTTTATGCCTTCATACCTGCCTCAATTCTTCGTGGCATAGATTCCACAAGGTGTTTCAAAGAACATGCTCAAATTGGTACCAAGAGGCCCAAAGAGTGCCAAGAAAATATTCCCCACACCATGACACCACCACCACCAACCAGCCAGAAAACGCGTTGATACAAGGCAGGATGGAACCAGCTTTCATGTTGTACTTCCAAATTTCTGACCCTACCATCCGAATGTTGCAGCAGCAATCGAGACTACCAACAACCAGGCAACGTTTTTCCAATTCTTCTACTGTCCATTTCCGATGATCATGGGCAAATTGGAGCCTCAGATTTCCTGTTCTTAGCTGAAAGAGTTGGCACCCCCGGTGTGGTCTTCTGCTGCGGGAGCCCATCTGCCTACAAGAAGTTCGCCGTCCAGTGGCGTTTCAAGATGCCTACCACTCCTGCTACCTTGGTTGAAACGGGGGTGGCTATTTGATTCACTGTTGCCTTTCTATCCGCTCGAACCAGTCTGCCCATTCTCCTTTTGACCTCTGGCATCAACAAGGCATTTCCGCCCACAGGACTGCCAGCTCACTGTGGATGTTTTTATTTTCTTTTTTTCGACCATACTCAGAAAACCCTAGAGATGGATTTGTGCGTGAAAATCCCAGGAGATCAGCAGTTTCCTGAAATACTCAGACCAGCCCTTTCTGGCCCCAACAACCATGCCAAAGCGTTCAAAGGCACTCGAAATCACCTTTCTTCCCCATACTGATGCTTGGTTTTGAACTGCCGGAGAATGTCATTTGACCATGGGTCTAACAATTGCCTAAATCACTGAGTTGCCGCCATTGATTGGCGATTATGAAAAGAAGTGTTAACGAGCCAGTTGGAGCAGGTTGTACCCTAATAAAGTGGCCGGCTGGAGATGAACAAGTTGCAGCCTGTCCCACTGACAAGGCCAACGTGGCAGATTTACACAAAGTTTTTCTATTTAATACATAATTGTAGAATCTATTTCCTCAGCCCACGTGTGTGACCTTACATTTATCTCTATTACATTTCTCCACCAAGCCTCCGACATCCCCGAATCCCTTGGTAAGATTATGTTATCCTTGCTCTTTTATTACTTTACAGAACTCAGTGTCACCTGCAAATATTACAATTCTATCCTGTAGGCCTTCTACAAGGTCATTAATAAACATATTAGTGACAGAAGACATCTATAAATGTACCTCTGTTGGACTCTAATGTATAAATGGTTAGTGTCTCACAACAGCCACACTCGCCTCTCACCCAGCCAGACAGCAGGTTCTACACTCCACTGAAGAGGGGAAAACACCCCGTAACAGCCATCTGCAGATGAACTTCACTGGCTTGGCTTCAATCCCTTTTACATTGCAAGACTCTTCTGAGTCACACGTGAATTAACCCCTTAAGAACCCAGCCTGTTTTGGCCTTCCTGACACAGCCCCTAATTTTATGAAATCTGTCATTGTGTCACTATAGTGTGAGAATCAACTTTTACACACTTTATAAACTCTCCGATGTGTACAAGATTGTTTCGTCGTGACACATAGTGCATGAAGTTATGTAATAAATATTGATCCGTACAATCCTTGCTTCTGTTCGTGAAAAATTTCATGAAAAATTATATCATTTTTGAGAAAGTTCCAAAATTTCTGGTGCAATACCGATAATTATTCACCACAAAATAGTTTATAACTGCATCTACCATATGTCTACTATAGGAAGGCATCAAATTTTTTTTAATTTTTTTTTTTTTATTTTTACATTAGAGAGCATAGAAATTAGAAGTCATTACTCCACAATTCAAGAAAATTTTGCAATATAGCACATTTTTTTAGGGACCATTCCAGTTACTGATGTGGCTTTGAAAGGGCCTGTATGTTAGATACACCCAATAATGACTCCACTAAGAAACAGACCCTTGAAGTATTTAGAACAGAGTTTAGGAAGTTTGATAACCCTTTAGGTATTTCACAGAAAATTAAAGCAAAGTGGAGGTGAAATTAAAAATATCACTATTATTTTTGCATATTTTCAATATTTATCCATTATTACTGAATACGGTAAATAGACCAGTAAAATGCAATGTAAAATCAATTTCCCCCATTTGTTTCCCGTTTTTAGAGATATCCCATAGTGGCCCTAGAGCTTATTGGCTACAACCATAAGCTCCAAATAGAGGTGGCCCAACTGACACCTGTGGTCTCATATTCCAATACGATTTTAATTTTAGTGTCCATTTCAGTTTTGCGGACCCCTAAGGTTGCTAAAAATTATAAACACACCCTAAAAAGGAACCCCCATAATGGAATCTACAACCCCTTAAGGAATATAATCTAGGGTGCAGTGACTATATAAGACCCCACAGGTGATTCACAATTATTTTTAGCATTATGCTGGAAAATAATTAAAAAAACAGGGTAAGTGGATCCGTGGACCAACCACAAGCGATGGCGTTAAGCCACACCAGGGAGCGAATCTAAGAAGCAACCCGTTATCAACCAGAGCACCCGCAAAGCGGGATTGGACTTGCTGCGGCCTGGAAACTCCCAGACGCTTCCACTGGCGTGACTTGCTTGCCAGTGTGAAGCCAAAGGGTAATGCGTAGTAACAGTAATCACAAAACATAGACGGAAGTACCCGGAGACAGGCAGTAGGGTCCGGAACAGAAGGCTGCAGAGGTTCGTGGTCGCGGGAACGGAAAGCTGACGGTACGGTACACGGTACGACAGACGAGGCTCAGAGGAACCTTTCACTATAGGCAAATGGCACTAAATATCCGGCACAAGACTCAGGAAGGGCAGCTTAAATAAGGGCAGCGACCGGCAATTTACCCCATTACCGGTGCGCTGACCCTTTAAATTTCACAGAGCCGGCACGACTCGCGAGCAACGCGTGCCCGAAGGGATCAGGGACGGGATCGCCAGGAGACTGGAGCTGCACATGAGTAGCGGCCAGGGTAAAGTATAGCATGGCACCTTGCCCGGCAGTGTGAGCATGCCCGCTGCCCGCCCTGGTGTCAGCGCTGTTAGCCCGCTCGTGGAGGGTACACGGGTTGCCTGCGACCTGGGACAACATCCACAGCCCTGCATTCTCCCTCTATAACTCTCCCAGTTGACTGATATCAGACAGCTGCAGATGTATCGTCTATTTCTCCCCTCCGCCCCCTACCACCTTCTATCACATGCACGCAATATGAACATATACATCTGTCCATAGGTGTAACTTTTGGGGGGTACGGAGGGGTCTGGTCCCCCCCCCACTTTTTTCTTGGGTGGGAGAACGGTTCTCCCCTACTTTTTTTAGGGCCATTTCAAGAAAATAATCCGATATGTAAAGCAAGAGAATACAGTAAGTGGGGAAGCAGTAAGCACATAGTGGGGAAAAGTTAAACCCTTTTTGCCTCCTAAATGTTTCTGAGCATCTGGTGGGACCGAGCATGTAGACCCAAAAGGTTTCATGTCAGAGTAAGAGCAGCACGATTGGTAAAGCAGAGTCAGCAGTCCTCCTCACCCACCAATCAGAACGATGCTCAAAAACCAGCACACATCTTAATCTGGGCAGTATCTTACAATCGTTGTATACCACTTCCCCTATGCTCAGCCTTCATTAGAGACAGAAGGGAAGCTCTGCCTGAATGCCAACTGCACCATACTAAAGGAGAATGTAAGTAGGGGGACAAGGTGCCAGCAACGTGTTGTGCCTGTGAGTAGGGTATGTACTGTATATGTGAGATGTGTATTATAGCAGTATAGCCGATGTGTTTAGGAGCCCGTGTCCACTTCTTCCCTGCACATATGCGTCAGTGAGAAGAAGAAAGGTGAATGGGGCCGGTCCCGCAAGCATTTTAGAAGTGTGGACAGGCCAGAGCGTACTTCTAAAAACACCCGGCATAATCTCAGAGCGCACAGTACACCTCGCTATATCAAAGTGTACAATACCTTAAGGTACATACCATGCAGAAGAAATGAATGCTGATTCTGTGACGGAAATTCAGTGAGCTGATCTGCCTCAGAACAGGCGTCCAACCGGCAGAAACTGATTTAACCTTATAAAATCATTTAGATAACACTGGATTTTACTTGATAATTATTTCGGTGCGTAACTGTCAGCGAGCCAACCAGAATTGCTTCGAGGAGAGTTTATGTACTAACACCACTAAAGGGTCGTATGGAAAACTGCCTTGGGCCAGTCTGGGTCCGATTGCATCATTGGGAAGTTCTGCTGCATTTGCATGCGCCGAACTTCCAACAAACAAACGACACTGTCAGTGTGCTGAAAAAACAAATGTGAACCCACCACAGATGTGTAGTGTTTCCGAGTTCAATATATGTTTAATAAAATAATACACACACAAATTTCGGAGTACCTTGTCTAATGTAGTCTCTGGGGTACAGTGGGGTAAATGTTATAATCTAGGGTATGGTAGTAATAAAATCTCTGTTTGTACAGTGAGCAATGTAATCTCCTGGGTACGGTTGGTAATGTAGTAATATCTAGGGACAGTGAGTAAGAGATATCTGGTGTATGTTTGTTAAATGTACTAACCTCGTGGGGGGTAAGTGTGTGTAAGTAGTAATCTCAGGGGATACAGAGTATAATGTAATCTCCCGTGAATGTGTCCGAGATGTAATCCTCTGGGGTACAGTGTAATTGTAATCTTTGGGGTACGGTGTGTAATCTAATCTCTGGTACAGTGAGTTATGTCCATAACCTCTGGGTACAGTGGGTATATGTTAGTTATCTCTGGGGTACAGTGTGTAACGTAAACTCTGGGGTAACGGATTCATTAAATCTCTGGGGTATAGTGTAGCAATGTATAATCACTGTGGCACGGTGGGTTGTAATTTAATCTCTGTGGGTAATGGGTGGTGATGATAATCTCTGGAGATACAGGTGAGTAATGATTAAATCAATTTCCCTAGGGTTCAAGTATATAAACATTTTATGGGGTACAGTGAATTATATTATTCCTGAGTACAATGTACATTCCATATGTAATGTAGCAGTTGATCCCATGTAATTTCTGTGGCTACCATGTAGTAATATAGATATCATTTCTGGGTGCATGATGATGTCATTATCTGGTGTATGGAATGTCAAATACATACATTCATGGGGTACAGTATGTGTCATAAATGGATATCCTGGGGTGCAGTGAGATTGGGTTCTTTATGTTTCTGCCTCATTCTACTTTGTGTATGACAAAATTTAATGGAGTATGTGATGGAGGATGGGCTGGGTTAAGCGAAATCAGCTGCAATCCACAACATTTTTTATATCGATATCATAGGGGGGAAACTAATAAAGGCGGGCTGTTTTGGTTTCATACCAGGGCTGCTTTTTAGTCCCATCCATCTCATAACTTCAGTTAATTAGAGAGCCACTCATAACCTACGGATTGCACCAAAAAGTTTTTGTGTTTTTTTATTTTTTTATTGTTATTTTTTTTTTTATTTTTTTTTTTTTTTTATTTTTTTATTTTTTTTTTTGATTTTTATTTTTTTTTTTTTTATTTTTTTATTTTTTTTTTTTGTTTTTTTATTTTTTGCTTTTTTTTTTTTTTTTTTTTTTTTTTTATTTTGCCATAAGGACTCTGCCCGGGACGTCCTGGCTGGGGAGATCACAGCACTCCCTCAGCACCTCCTAGCAGGGTTAAGTGGGGGCCGCTTCACTGGCAGGCAGAGAGGGGAGAGAATGGAAGGGAGAGGAGTGAAAGGGAGAGGCGAGTGAAGAGGGAGGGAGGGATAGGAAGATAGAGGATGAGACAAAAAATTGGTCCCCCCCACTTTTTGAACCAAAGTTACGCCCCTGCATCTGTCTATATATAGATGTAATGTCTGGGTGGCAGGTTCATCCACTGTTATGTATTACACTATATTTATGGGAGATGGCTGCACTATTGTCAATACTAAGAAGTTCTTACCTTTTTTCTCCTTCACTGCTTTGGCTTGATCTGTTATTAATAGCTGTGGTACTGTGTTATGTTTGGTTTTGTCTATAGCTGTACTCTCTGCATTGTTAAGTGCTGCGGAATATGTTGGCGCTATACAAATAAAGATTATTATGAAGTTGTTAACTGATACCTCCTCATGGTTAGAAAAGGAAATGCACAGAGGAGTCATCCCTATCCAAGTACGAATACTGTACAAGGGTATGTTTACAGGGCTGATTTTGATGCAGAATTTTCAGCGTCCAAATCAGCGACAAAACCTTGTCTGAAACGCACCTCAATGCAGCAATTTTCAGATGAGGTTTTGACAAGGACTTGATGAGGTTTTTTTGAGGCTTTTCAATTCTGTTATTTAACATAGTTACATAGTTTGTCAGGCCGAAAAAAGACAGATGTCCATCCAGTTTCCGCCTGCTGTGCTAAAGTGTTGATCCAGTAGAAGACAAAAACCCGCCGGTGAGGAGAAGCCAATTGTCCTCATTTTAGGGAAAATTCCTCCTCACTCCAATATCTGACATCAGAAATAACTCCCTGGATCAAGCGACCCTCCCTCCTAGAATCCTGTCACTAAAACTTGTTATATTATTATATCTAGAAATCAATCCTGACCCTTCTCCCAGAATCCTGGTCCACTAAATCTTGTCTTATATTATAATATCTAGAAAAGTCTCCAGACCCTTCTCCAAATCCTAGTCACTGTAAACAAGTATAATATTACGCTCCGAAATGCATCAAACCCTTTTTGAACTCTTTAGTGAATTCACATTGACAAGTTCCTCTGGCAGAGAGTTCCAACAGCTCACATCTCTAACAGTAAAAGAATCCCTTTCTATGTATAGCCAGAAACGCTATCTTTCTTCTAGACAAAGAGGATGGCCCCCTTGTTCCATGATAACAATCCTGGGTATAAATAGATCTTGGGAGAGACTCAATATTGACCTTTAATATATTTTAAACAATATTATTATGTCCCCCGAAGCAGTCCTTTCTCTAACTACCCCTAACCTTGCAAATCTTTTCTGGGTATTTGTAGTCCACCCAGTCCCTTTATTATTTGTTGCCGCCCCCTTTATGTTTTTTTAGTACTCTGTTTCAAGCTCTACAGTCCTTCCTGTGCACCCCTGCCCAAACTGTCCACAATAATCCAGGTTGGTCTAACCAGTGACTTGTTCTGGGAGAATAAAGTTCCCACCATGTGCATTTATTCCCCTTTTAATACACCACCTTCATCCTGTTTGCCCTTGCAGCTGCGCCTGACCACAGGTTGCTTATTACAATAAGTTACTGTCCACTAGGATTCCCAATCCTTTTCCCCATGTCACTTTTACCCAGCTTATTTTCCATTAACAACAAGTAATCATTAATGGAATTTTCCTCCCATGTGCAAAACCTTCAATATTCTGTGTTAAACCTCATCTGCCGTTTTTCTTTAGTATTTTTTTTTTTTTTTTTATTTCACTGCCCCAGGCTTCCAACTTATCCAGATCCCTTTGTAATAACACATTATCCTCTATTGTGTTACTTTACAGAGCTTAGTATCATCTGCAAAGTTCGATATTCTACTATCCTATCCTATTCTGTTCTATGTTCTATTCCAAAATTTGGTGTATGCAGTGACAGACCTGAGAATTCTATGGGGCATATTGCACCAGATTCATATGATGAAATGTGGCGCAAAAGTGTTGGCCTAATCCACTCCAATTTCATAGGGGCGAGGCTAAGACAAATTCTGACGCTTATACTGTACTTATACTTATGTATCTTCCAATGGGACACATTTATAAAGTGCTGTGAGACACTTTCATACATACTGAGGAAAGCTGCACTAACTAACTGAGCAGTACGGCTGTTGAGGCGGCGCCCCTTTTCATACATGTCCCCCTAAGTGTTTATATAGAATAATGCATATCAGGGTGTTGAATGTGAGGAATCACACAGCATACAACTCTGTAATTTGCCATCTACGTTTCCTATTGAGAACATAGTCCAATGTCTGGAGCTTTGAGCTACAAAAAATTCTGATGACATTGTGATGGTGCCACCATATTAGCCACTGTGCGTGCACACAACAGCATTAGTGCTTACTATATTTTAATCAATTAATACTTTTATAATAGTGATGAGAGATTATGTCCACTATCGTCATCGGGTCGATAGTCGATATTGTCAATTATCAAGACGATTTCCGATAGCCGATAATAGATTATCGCCGATGACCATTAAAGTCTATGGGAGAGGAACAACAGCTTCATTCTTACACCCAAACAGGTGAGGAGAAGCTGGAATTAACATCTACAACAGTCAAATGGATACGTGCTACATCTTAGGCAACACACTTAGGTTATAAAAGCCACAGAAAAAAAGTCACAGACCATTCACTATCCCTGTCTTGTACCACAGCATGACCCTTAAACCTGCATGACCCACAAATTAAAAAGTGCCAGAAGGCAGTATGATTTGAACCATCATTTTACTTGAACTGGACATTGACTATACCTGTCCTGGAACGCAGCATGACCCTTAAACCTATCTGACCCACAGATTAAAAAAGTGCCGGAAAAAGGAGTCTTTTAACCACCATTTTAGTTGAACTGGACATTGACTATACCTGTCCTGGGCCACAGCATGAGCCCCAAACCTGCATGACCCCAGATTAAAAAGTGCCGGAAAAAGGAGTCTTTCAACCACCATTTTAGTTTCACTGGACATAGACTATCCCTGTCCTGAGCCACAGCATGACCCCAAACCTGCATGACCCCCAGATTAAAAAGTGCCGGAAAAAGGAGTCTTTCAACCACCATTTTAGTTTCACTGGACATAGACTATCCCTGTCCTGAGCCACAGCATGAGCCCCAAACCTGCATGACCCCCAGATTAAAAAGTGCCGGAAAAAGGAGTCTTTCAACCACCATTTTAGTTGAACTGGACATTGACTATACCTGTTCTGTACCACAGTATGACCATTAAACCTGTCTGACCCACAGATTAAAAAGTGCCAAAAAAGGAGTCTTTCAACCACCATTATAGTTGAACTGGACATTGACTATCCCTGTCCTGGGTAACCTACATCTGTTCAAGTCTTCCTGTACCTCCCTTGTACAATTCAGAGGAATATTTGTATCAGCTATTTTGTGCATGCCCGTTTTTTAGTACTTTAATTCTACAAAACACATTTTTAAAATAGGATGGAATCCCCCCACATCTTTGTTTCTCTTTTTTTTAAATGTATTAAATGGGTTGTCTCACTACAGGGATTGCTAGCTCTGTTAAAGATCTTGCAAAAACAAGTAATTTTGCAATATGTGTCCATTAACAGTATCCTACCTATTCCTGTTTCTGACAGCACCATGACCCTTGAGCCACTCTTGACAATTGTGAAGAACAAATGTCTGTTAGAAACCACATTTTTTACAATAGGGTCGGTAGTATAGCTGCATTTCACAGCAACATGCCCCCAAAAATTCAAAACATGACCCTTGAGCCACTTTTGACAATTGTGGAGAACAAATGTCTGTTAGAAACCACATTTTTTTTTTATAATAGGACCTGTAGTATTGCTGCATTTCAAAGCAGCATGACCTAAAAAATTATAAAATGACTTCTCAGCCACTGTTAAAAATTGTGAGGGAGAAATGCCACTTAGAAGCCACATTTCTGTTCCAAAGGACCATGATTATAGCTGTATCTCACTGCAACATGACCCCCAAAAATTATAAAAATGACTTCTCAGCCACTGTTAAAAATTGTGGGGGAGAAATGTCCTTAAAACCAATTTTTTAAAGGACCTGATTTTATTTTCCCAACGAAACAGCCCAAAAATTAAAAAAATGACTTCTAGCCCTGTTTAAAAATTGTGGGGAGAAATCCCACTTAGAACCCCAAAATTTCTGTTAAAAAGGGCCCCTGATTTGCTTATCCACAGCAAAATGCCAAAAAATTATAAAAATGATTTCTCGCCAAAAGTTAAAATTGTGGGGAAAAAATGCCACTTAGAACCACATTTTGTTCCAAAGGACAATGATTTGTTGTTTTCCCCCGAAAATGCCCCCAAAAAATTTAAAAATGTTTCTACCCCACTGTTAAAAAAATTGTAGGGAGAAAGCCCTAAACCCATTTCTTTTCCCAAAGGAATGAAAAGCGTATCCACAGCCCCCAGGACCCCAAAAAATTAAAAAAAATGACTTCTACCCTGTTAAAAATTTGAGGAGAAATGCCACTTAGAACCCAAAATTCTGTTCCAAAGGCCATGTTATAGCGTATCTCACAGAAAACATGACCCCAAAACCTTTGCAAGCGAAAAATTCTAAAGAGAAGTGAGAAATGGAATACGGTTTGTCAGAAACCTTGTGTTTTTTACAGCCCTCTCCAGAAAAAACCAGCAAATGAATTTTTTGGAATGAAAATAAAAATTGCAGTAAAAAATATCTTTTTTAAAAAAAAGTTTTCAAGGCCATTTCTTTTAAAGGAATGTGAAGTGCCCGGCAACTAAGGGACCTCGGCAATTGGGGCCACAACACATCAGAGACCTTCCCTTGGTTCATCTTGATGAAGTCAAAGATCCACTTATCTGTGGAAAGGGATGCTTTGTCTGTAATGACTCCCCAGTGTGGAGGCCGCTAGATATGAGCGGGCGGGGCAGGACAAACCCTTTGGGGTGGCGTGGCGAGCGAGTCGGGCCTTCTCCATTTTGGATACCAGAAGCTAGGGGTTTCCGAAACATACAAAACATGGGGTTTTGAGACGCAATAGTCGTGCACAATGACTTAAGTGGCTCTGTGTGTGGATGTGTCCCTTTTCTTTTCTGCTTGGTGAGGTGGTAAATAAAGATTCCCCGAGTCACCAATTAGGCTTCTGCACCTTGCCTGCTGCGCGCTACGCTATTTGGGAAATTTACTGCTGTATTTGCTGCGTTGTTCCACCCTGACATTTGAAGAACGTGAACAGACGAACGATTCTCCGTTGTCAACGCAAGGGCTCCTTTTTTGCTTTACTCTCATTGGGTGGTGGAAGGAAAGGGCTTGTTTTTGTTTTGTACCGGGGTCCCGGAGGGTGGCCCCCCAGTAAATGTTGTTCATTTTGATGGCTTTATTGCGGAGGATTCATGTTGGAGGAAATGGAGCATCCAAGCACTCATTGGTGGAGAGATAGAGCCTTGATTTGCCCAAAGCCTCTTGTAGAGGGGCACTAGCAACTATTCTTCTCATCTTCCTCCTCCTCCTCAATTTCGCCCCAACCTCTTTCCAAGGCAGGGACCGTCGGTAAACGTCGGTGAACAGCAATACCTCCTCCTTCACTCCTCCGCTTCCTCCGGCCCAGCTTTCCACACACCCCTGAATTGCACTCAGTGATGCACCCATAAGAGGCTGAGGGCGCCTTGCATCTAGCATGGACCCGAACCATGACTAATGACGAAGGAGCCGATAAAATTGAGAACTGTCGGGCCTTGTGGATTCGACAGAGGAAAGACTGGCTGTTCGCATCTGTGTAGTCTCCTCCTCCGTCGCTGGTGGGACCTGATGTTTCAGAGTGTCCAACGATCGTTCCAGAACTAAGATTACTACAATGGTCATGCTGGCAAGGATGATGCAGAGCAGCTTTCACCTTCCACCACTTCTCGGTGCCTCAACACCCAGAGGTCCGACCGCTGCTTGTCAGGCCATGTGTCACTTCGAACTGCGTAAATGGCATTGCACTGCTGCCACCCAAAAATAGCTGGGGCATGTGCAGGGTGGAACTCCGCGTGTTGCCACGTCAACAATGAGACGGTTGACGGCGAGGCCGAGCTGACGCTGCAACGCAGCCGGGCGAGACGAAGCAGGGTTGCGAACGGGGGAAAAGTGCGACTCAGACCTCGAGCCTTCCTCAGCAGGCAGTCCAGACCCGGTTAGCACTTTAGAAACTTCTGGATGACAAGGTTCATGACATGTGCCAGGCAAGGGATGTGCTCCAGCCTACCGATCTTAAAGGCGGCCAGCAGATTTTGACCGTTGTCGCACACCACCTTGCCTGGCACAAGGTTCTTGTCATCCAGTCAGCGCTCGGTCTCGTTGCGGAGAGCTGTCCACAGCTCCTGACCTGTGTGTGGATGGTCTCCAAGACAGATTAATTTAAACACCGGCCGGGGTTTCTCTGGGCAGTGAGCACCAGAGGACCTTGGGTGAAAGAGCCCTGCACCATCCCTGTGGTTTTGAAGAACAAGCCTGAGAGCCACCGTCACCACCAAAGACATCCACCAAGCTCACCCAGTGAGCTGTCACAGAGATATAGCGGCCTTGGCCGTGCTTACTAGTCCATTTGTCGGTGGTCAGATGGACTTTTCTGGACACAGATGCGACAACGCCACTTGAAATTTTAGATGACCCCGTGGCTGGCCAGGGCAGGACGCTTTTCTGTCAAAGAAATGCCTGCTCGGCATCTTGTATTGGGGGCAGGAAAGGGCCATTACGTGGCGGATCCCATCTGTGTCCACCAGACGAAAGGCAACATTTCCAAGGCCAAAAGCCTGGAAATGCCGAATTCAGGCTTTTGGGGCTTTGGGATGGTTTGGGTTAAAGTGTTTCTTCTGCTCGCAAACCTGGAAAAACAGAAGGCTGTTAGCTAGACTGGCCGCTGTACGGCGTGCAGATCGTCCAACTGGTGGAAAGAGAAAGGGTAGGATGGGTCTCTGGTGGGGGCTGGTTGGTATCGGGCGACGGTGGCGGCTGAAGCGGAGGCGGATCCCTGATCATGACTCTGAGAGACATGGGCAGCTGAGGAACGCTTGGTGGTGGCGGAGGAGGAGGAGGCGGAGACAGAGGGTGTGACAGTGGTTGGAAAGCCCGACATCGGTTTTGGCCTTTTTTGGCCCAAATGTTCCCTCCATTTCAACTCATGCATTCGCCCGCATGTGACTAGACATGTTGGTGGTGGTTAAACACCTAGATTTTTGCCTCTACTGATGCGTTTACGGCAAGGCGGATAAGACATCGCTGGGGTGAATCAGAGGCTTGTCAAAGAAGGCACAGGCTTGAGAATTCCTGGACCTTTTCGACGTCGATAAGTGAGGAGCGGGGATTCCTCTGACCGTGGCTGCGGAGTCATATCAGCGGACTTCTGCCACCGCCCTCTCCATTTTTGAGGCGGGACCCGTATTGCACTTACCCCATTTTTCCTCCTCCTCGTCCAGTTTATGAAGCGTTCGCAAGCAAATTCTGCGGAAAAGACCACGTTGGATCCGCAATGTCGTCGTCATCATCATCAACACAGGTGACTTGGTCGTTCCTGACATTCGCATCCAGGAGCTGCGGGTACAAGCAAGAGGGACTGCAAGGCGTTTCCGACCGCCCGGGATTTTTGCCGATCTGACCGGCTTTCCTTCTCCTCCCCCTGATGGGGATCAGAAACTGGGCGTCAGAGCACACAAAAAACATCCTCTTTGGCCCCCTTGATCTTTTAACATTTCCTTCTGACCCCAACCGCATTTTGTCATCAAAGAGGTCTTCAGAGAAAAAGGATTATCCACAGTGGTGGGTACACGAGTTGACATTTGGGATGCCTTCCGCTTCATGTTGGACGGATGTGATATGCTGAAGAAGACATATTTTGGCCGTGACGAGGGGGACGAGGAGGTAAGACTGCTGGATGCAGTTTGCATTAACCACTTGCAGAACGATTGGCGATGCTGTTCGTTACTTTAGATTCCAGGGCCCTGACTCAGCGATTTTCAGGGCCCGACGGTCCGCAACCCACGATCCGCTGGTATGATGTTGTCGCCAAACACTGGAGGAGCACCTTCTCTCGGTACCTCTACTCCATGTTCTACCCCTCTTTTTTTGCTCGCTTTCCACCTGCATTTCGCTCCATGTTCAGAAAGAATTTTTAAAAAGGTATGGAAGAGATTTTAACAGTCTCTTATTTGAAAGACGGCAAATCCCCAAACTATTCTTATATCCCCCTAATTTCCTACAGCCAACTAGGATTAGAAATGAAATGTTTCTTGCGAATACCTGTGAAATGCGGGCTGGGGGAAGAACCGTAGACAAAATCAACAGTGTTCTTCCTTCAGTCCCAGGGATTTACAACTGCCCAGTTTGGAAAAAAAAAAAATTGATATTTTACAACAAAATATCATAAAAATGAGCTATCTGCGCCAAATGAGATTCACCGAGCGAAATAAACTTTTCAGAAGTTACCGGATGAGAAATTGCATTAGTTGCAGCAATGAAAACGAGAACAGTTTTTTAGAGAATTTTTCTATCAGAATTGTGTAAGGGTGGTTTTGAAAAAAACTAGGGGTGCACACGTGCCATAAATTTTTTAAAAATTATACGGATAAAAACGGTTTTTTTGACTTTTAAATTTACCTGGGGGTGACGCAAAATTGCTGTATTAATTGAAAGTGCAAATGGTTATGAAAAAATGGGCCGCCCAAAAGTGAAAAAAACCTTTTTGAAAGTTTGGATAATAAAGGCGTTTTTTGCCCCTAAAAAATACACCTGCGATGATTTAAAAATTTTGCTGTATTAAAATTTAAGTGAAAGATGGCTCTTGAACAAAACGGGGCCGCCCCAAAGTGAAAAAAAAAACTGATTAAAATCGTGTAAGATAATAAATTTGATTTTTTGCACCTATAAATTCCCCTGAGTTATAGAAAAGATTGTATCCTAATATAAGTACAGGCTGCCAACATACAAGAAATTTTTTCACCAAAAACTTTAAAAAAAACCATTGAAAGCGGGGGTTTAAAGCAAGTCTGGGCTGCACAATATCCACTCTCCTTTCAAAACCCTGCCTGACAGTGTCTGTTGTGTTCCCCCCGCAGCCCCCCGGCCCCCAAACCCCCACCCCCCGGGTGTACAGGTGATGCGTTTAAATTCTCAGCCTAAGTAACTAAAATTGAAAATCTTAATCTACCTAAGTTTAATGTTCACGCTAAAAAGCTAGTTGTCTGTGGTGAACAACTAGAACTTTTCGCTGAGTGTTTTGGAGAGCCCCGAGCACACGTCCTGCTCTTTGATAACAGACACACATGAAATTGAAAGGAAGGGCTGTTTTATGTAAAACGAGGTCATGTGATTTTTCCAGCCAATCACAACCTTACAATCCCAGCATGACGTGCACCCCCAAGCTCACCCTGCTCTATTCTCAAAACTATTTGCTGGCCCCCAAAATGACGGGAAAGGTGAAAATGGCGCGTTTTAATGATTTGCGCAGTTTTAACCTATATTATCGCGTGATGGAAAAAATCAGAAAAAAAAAAACCCGTGCCCGATTTCAATTTTGTCGATAATAATCGCTAAACCCTGTCAAAAAGTGATCCTGGAAATTAGGTCTTAAGTTTAACCTTGTGTAGGAAAAATTTTTAAGGGTTTTTCTAAGAGATGCTACCCTGGAGTATCTCATGAAAATAATTTTAAAAATCTTTTTCCAGCATGATTTTGAAGGATCTGTCCTGCAATCAAATTCTCACAGTTTTTGGGGAAAATTAGTTTAGACTGGATCAGGGTGAAGCATTGGATTTTAATCTAGTTTTTTTTTAAAGCTTTCATCGTGCCCAAAAAAAGGTTGGTAAGTAAGATCAGAATGCTTGGACGGGGGGAATAATGTTTGCAAGGGGTAAGTAACTGGCACGTGATAGAAAAAAAAAGGGTCGTGTTTAAACATACTTTACTCAGACTGGATGTTTGTTATAGGGGGGTACCAGGGTTTTTTTTTATTTTGGGCCCTTTTCCTCTTTAATTTTTTCAATAATGTTTTTCACTGGATTGACAGTAGAAATCGATCTTTGCAGTGAGGAAAATTGGCTTCACATAGGGGGTTTTTGCTTCCCTCGGATTAAAATTTTTAGCCAAATGGTGAACTGGATGACGTCTGTCTTTTTTGGCCTATAGTATTTAATTGAAATTATTTTAATATTTTGGGATGAAAAAGGGTACTTTGAAAAAATACATGATTTACTTGAAAAGTTATTCTGTTAAACTCATTTTGGGATGAAGATCAAACGGAACAAAAGCCAATGGCTCCTTGTTATCGAGCTTCAAACAAGCCAGGATGCCCTTGTGCTGGAGCGATAAGGTAGGCGTCGGACAACCATCATGATGTTTAACATTCATATGAAATGTGAAAAGCACCATTATATTCGCTGGAAAAAAACTTGCCTTTCACCAAAAAAACTTCATTAAAAAAGCATTTAGGTGCCCCCCGATTTTTGGTTGTGCTTGCTAGCCCCAATTTCTTTGACACTACCATGAACACCAATATGTACCTGGATATTTTGGAATAGTTTGTGAATCAACTAGATGATCGTGAGTTAATGAAAGTTACTTTTAGCAAAGTGGAGCAACTTATCACATATTGGCAAGGTGTATGGCAGAAATTGAGTCCTTTTTTGGCTACAGGGTTATTTTAAAGGGGCTTTGGCCACCAAGGTCACTGGATTTGACACTAGCAGATTTCTTAATTTGTGGTATGCTCAAAGGAAAAGTCTATCATAACAAGCCTTGCACTATGGAAGATTTGAAGAAAAACATCCAACCTGAAATTGCTACTGTTCCTCCGTAATATGCTTGCAAATATCGGAATTGGGCTTCATGTAAAAAAGGGTGTGGCAAAATTAGAGTCACTTTCGCATGACTAGAGTGGGCAAAATCGATTTAATGAAGTGGAATTCTTTTTAAAATTTCGGAAAAATTCTTTTCTAACGAAGTAAAAGTTTGGGGTGGGTTCGCCCCCGGGAAGAAGTGTTTTTTTAATTGTAAAATGGCTGCGACCCCAAGGGCTTACATGGGGAAAAGATTTGGGGAGAAAAGGTGTAGCTAAATGACTGTGCAGAGAGAAAGCAATAGGGGACCGGTGGGATTCGGTGAGGGTCCCCACACTTAAAAGTCCCGGAGCCTGCTCGTTCCTCACACGTCTCACTGTGCTGTATAGAGAAGTGCTGCTGTGATATCTCATACTAAAAAAACTAACTTTGTACAGCGTTTTTTTGGGGGGTGTACGTTGTCTCGAGATGTTCTCTTACGTTTATTTTGATTTTGTGGGGTTTTGGGAAATTAAAGGGTCCGTGTGGGGTTAACTAAATAGGGTTAACTAAATATTTTTCTCATTTTACTCGTAAAAAAAGTTGTTTTTAAAACCCCAAAAGAAAAAATTTTGGCTGGCATAATTATATCGAAGGTTTAAATTAAACCCAGTTGGCTTTTTTAATTCAGTAAAATACACAGTGTTTTTAAACGGCACATACAAAAAAATTTTTTCTGTTATTTGTGGAGCGCAATTTTACCCAAGGGGTTCCCCCTAGTTTGAAGTGGGTTCTTTGGAGTCAAATACGGGTGTGTTTTTCTATACAGATTTTTCTTTTAAAAAGAGCTGTAAATTTTTTAAAACAAACAGTATGTCAACAAAGAGGTGGCAGGCTTTCCATGCTGTGGCAGGGGCAAAAACATTCCGGGATCAGGCCCGGGTCGCAGCACGAAAGGGGCGTCGCAGCAGGGGTCCTCGGTGAGGCCACAACTGCGGTGTCATTTTGCGGCCCCTGGTTGTTCAGCAACCAAGGGTTTCTTGATTGGTTGATAGGTCACCCACTTCCTCCCAGATGACATCTGACATCCCCAGTAAGTCTGGGAACGTCAGACACCCCCTTAGTTGGATCCCCCGGGAGGGGTCAGGGGCCCTCCCCTGCCCTTAACCTGCCACAGTCCCACCCGGTTCCTCAGCCGAGATCGACTTGGGTTGGGACTCGTGGCACTATACACGAGGATAACAATTTGGGACAGTCGCGTATTTGGGACGAAGAAATGGGCCAATACCCCCTGTTTTTGCAGTGGCGGCAAAGTATGGTGGGGTGAGTGGCTTGGGGGGATGTTGTGAGGGTCACCCTCTGCATACAAGACGGGTGATGAGCACAGCAGGAAGATGAAACAAAACGTGTGATGTAGCCGAACACCTTGGGAGCCGGGTGAGCAAGGGCTTCTCACCGTTGGAAAAGAGGGCGTCAGCTTGGTCTAAGCAGGGCGAAACCCACAAGTGGGTTTTTTGGGCCTTGAGTCGCGGGGGTAGCAGCAGTGTGAAGGTCAGGAGTAAAGCAACCCACGGGGTAAAAAACCGCTTGCAGGTCAAGAAAGTAGCGCACGGGGGTCAGCGGGGGCGCAGCGGTTGTGCCCTCAGTGCGGAGCGTTGGCGAAAAATCAGCTACTCGGCGTGTGGCAGTTCTTTGCTAAGACACCGGGGAGCCGAATGGGGGTATATGTAGAATTTTGGGGGGCGTAAGTGAGGTGGCGGGGAGAGCTAACATTGGCCCCAGGGCCCCCTGCGTCAAACATGCGCATCACCATCGGTGGTGGGAGAACCATGGCTCAGATGTGGGGGCCCATTTCCCGCCGCCCCAGCAGAACAGCCCCCCAGTGGAGGCATCCCCATTGACCAGTCAAGGCCCCACCCCTCTGGAAGGGAGTGTTTCTCTTTGCCTTCATCTCCCGGTCCAGATGCTCCGCTCCTCGCTATCTGGCGCAGCGTCTTTAACGAGGCGATTCCAAAGAGAAACGTATGCGTCCAACCCACCCTAAGGTGCAGAAGCTGCCCGTGCCCGCCCAATTTGTTGTTACTGCAGTCCCCCCTTTCCAAATGGTGGACTCTTCATTCAGAAAATTATGGTTGTCCCGAGCGAGGTGGGAGTTCCAAGCCGTAAATTTTTTTCAAAAAGGCGTACCGCCCTTACAAAAAATTTTTTTGAACAGAAGGTGGGCCAGTCCTTGAGTTTTGGTTTGTTCAAGGTGCCCCCAGCGGGATGTGTGGAGCTTTTAAAATACGGGCAGACTGTCCTTTTTCGGCCCACTGGGGGGAATGTGCTTCCCGCCCCGGCACACTAAAAAAATTTGGGCCCCGGAGACGCCCCTTTCTCCTCCACGTTGTCAAACTGTGCTCCTGCGCCAATGTCCTCCTTTCCCTTTTCCCCACCCCCCCACACAATCTTTGCCTCCAAAAGTGCTGCTCCCTCAAAACCTTTTGTGTGGGCACAGCGGGTGACGCAGTTTAACCCGGTTGCCTGGGGGGAAAATGCGTCTACAGCAAGAAATCGATGTGTGGCTTTCTCCGGCCCCAAATGCAAATCGGAACCCTGGTGAGGACAATGGGAGGAAATGGGTCTGCGCGCACCCGGGGGGATGGATCTGTGCCCCGTATGGGCGTGTTCAATCTGGTTGTGAAAGGTTCCTGAAGCTCCCCGATTTCAGAGATTCTGAAAATGGCCAGGAAAAGTGCATGCATTCTCCGTTCCTACAAAAACCAGGAACACTGCTTTAGTTGCGCGGCCCGACGGCCCCCCCCAACACCATAAAATGGATGTTTTTTCCCCCCGTTGGAATTCAAACCTGCAAAAGTTGGATGACTGTATGAACAGAGAAAAAACCATTACGTTTTTGTGTCCAGGGGGCAGGGGGTATCCCCCGTGTAACTTTGATGTCAGTCAGTGGGAGCTCATGCGTGTACCGCCGTTTTTTTTGAGGCCATTCAAGGGGCCACGATATTTGTCGTCGCAGGACTACGGGAAGAATCGTCATTCCATGCTTATGTCTGGGCAGATGCTGAAAATCTGTCTGGGCAGGGTGGAGACTTGGGATACATTCGTGGCCACTGAGTCCCCGGGGGGGGTGGAGGAGGAGGGGCATTGGGCAGAAGATTGTCTGGTGAAATGAGTGGATTTTCTACCAGGGGACGGGAGGAGGACGGAGCAGCTGGGGGGAGGTTTGAGGGGTGGGAAGACGGGCAGATGACCGCAAGCACCCCGGGCAGTATACAGTGGAGATAAGGGGGGGCCCCGGGTCACTTGTGCGTGGCCCGCAGCATGTGATTTTTTCCCGGTGTGACAGCCGATAGTCAGCATCCGGCGAGGGTGATTTGGCTTCCACCCATTGGACCTCGCTACGGTCCAAAAGGGGCTTTTTCCCCGCTGCTGAGAGGGAGGCAAAACTCAAAATATATGAGAAATCCTCCGTAGTCGTTGGCCCCTGCCCTAGTGCGGCTTCCCCCTCTGACGGTTGCCGGGGGGTTCCTCGGCTCAAGTAATTTTGCCCGGCTGCTGTGGGAAAGGGGGGGGGGTCGGAGAGTACCCGCCCATCAGCGAAAACCCAAGTTGGGTCATATGAGCAGCTTCCTTCACCCGCCCAGTGGGGGGCAGTTGCCAGGGGCGAGCGGACTAGAGAAACCCCGAAAACCCAAAAGGTCGTTGCCTTTTGGACAGCACTCGCCACCCCAGTTAGAAAATCCGCTGGATATTGGGCAGCCAACTGGATGTAGGCCGCAACTTGCCGAGGGTTTTCAGTGGGGAAACTGTCCTGCCCGGCCTGGGTGCATCAGAGCGGGGCTCAGTGGGCGGGGGGCCCTGTTTCCCCAAGGAGAACCGCTTGGACGGGGAAAAAGGGCTGACCTTGGAAGTGAATAGGCGTGGATCGGCCGGATTTCATACCAATGGCCCTTTGGCGTCAGATTACATCAGCCATGATGCCCCACCAAAAAATTTTTAGAAATGAGTCTGGGGTTTAAAAAAAACCGCCCCAGCCATTTTGATGCCGCCACCTGCCTGATGCCACATCTGTGCCAGTTCCTCCATCGCCAACCACCCTCTTTACCGGGACTGGTATTGCCCCCCACCCCCACACTCTGTCATTTGTCCACCTATGACCTCATGCTGTGTGCTGTTTTGGGTGCCCCTGCCCCCCACACTGTGTCATTTTGCCACTCCCTGCCCCATGTGCTGCTGCTGTTGTTCGTTTTCGGTCAAATCCACCCCCCCTCATTGTGCCATTATGACTCATGCTGTGCTGCTGCTGTTGCGGTGCCTTTACCCCAATGTGTCATTGTGCCCCCTCTTTTTGACTCATGTGCTGCTGCTGTTGTTGCGGTGCGGTCACTCCACACCCTGTCATTGTGCCCTCTCTGACCTCAGTGTTGCTCCTGCCGTCACCCCCACTCTCTGTCATTGTGCCCTCTGTGGCCCCTTCTCCTGTTTTTGCCAACTCCAGAATGTCATTGTGCAAATCTTTTACCTCATGTGCTGGGGCTGCCGTCACCTCCCACTCTGTCACTGTGCCCACTGATTTGCCACCTGAGCCCCTCAGTTTTTTTTTTTCCAAAATGGGCTGCCTGACTTTTCAGGGTAAATTCCCCTTTCAGTTTTTTGGTCAGTTTTGCCCTTTAAGTGCCCCGGGAATTTTTTTGTAAAGCGATTTAAGGCGCGGGGAGTCTATTTTTGGGATACTAAACACAACTGTTGAAGACCAAACCAACTTCCTTTGGGTTTTTTAAGATGGCCAAAGTTCTACAGCACCCTACAGGCTCTGTGCAGCCTGGAAATAGCTGTTTTTTTAACGCAATTTGTCCCGAAGTAATTTGGACCGACACAAATTTTGTTTGAAAATTCGGCGAAGTGAGCGAACCGAATTTTTTAGAAATTGGCCCATCTCTAAGCACGACATGTAATACAATTAAATACATATACAGTATATCGAGGTATGTAGTGTATGGTTCAGATTGCTTCATTTTAACGGGGTTACAAAAGAATATTTGAGGTCTCTTTTGAGTCAGTCATACTGTAGCATTATACAGTATGTGAAAAGCAAAAAAAGAGTTGCTGGAATGCTGCTTTACAGTAAAAGAATGACTTAGAACTTGCTTACCAAATATCATTCGTCCTCTAGATAGCTGTGCAATGCCAATCTCATAAATCACGGACATTCTCAGACTGGCATATACCTAATGACCCATGTCTTAAAGTGCTTCTATTTTAATGGCCGTTTTGAAGTGTAAAAAGCCCCATGATCTGATTTTATTTTGTACTTTTATTGTCGTCCTACATTTCCTTCTGCCTCCTCCTTCACCTGTGACACTACATTTGGAGGTTCTCATGAGTTCAGCGGAGAATGTAAAGTTCCCTTTATACCCTTCTTCTTAAGCCAATTACCTTTTTAATCGCTGTTATTTCAGCTCTCTAGTTGGAAGGCAAACCATAGAGCTGACACCGGCAATCATTCTCCTTGCCTTCATGCACAGAGATGTGTTTTGTTGTAAGCAGGGCAAGCAATATCATAAATGTGGTGATTTATGTGTATCCTTGGCAGGTGATGGACTTACATTATGTTTGGTTTTGGAGAGTGTACAGAAATACAATATGTAGTGGACTGTTAGTCAGAGCCAAAAAAAAGACTAACAGGTTTGCTACTCACCTCCTCCCATTGTACCATGGCTTTAAAGACTTTGCAATGTAAACTGAATTTTAAGTATACGTTTATCTTTCAGTGGTTTCTGCAGAATGATAAACATGTGGATGATATATTTTCCCCATGAAGGAGTTCTGATCAGGTTTCAATATACAGTTTAAACCCCATTTCCATTCCTATCATCTCCATGTAAGCATTTAACTGGTAATGTTCAAGTTAGTATTGGGTTTGAGCAAATCTATCTTAAAGAAAACCTCCACCTCATTAAAATAAATATACATCCAGCCATTTATTGATATTTTGCAGATAGTGGCATCAAACCATTGTACCTTGGCCAGGGTATTTAGATATTGGTTCAGGGCAACATAATAAGTCTTTTCTCTGAGTGAAGAAAAGCATAGATACAGTCTGTATCCTTGGAGGCACATTGGTCTACATAGGAGTTGTGTCCACTAAACACAGGGATACCTTTTGGTAAGACAATGAAATAAGGGTAATGAAATAAAGGCAATATAATAAAATAAGGCTAGGTCAACACAGCATTGGACAAAAAAAATGTCCTGAAAACCAAATCCTAAAAACGTTCATAAAACTGAGTTTTTTGTCCACTGCATGTCAAAAGCTGCTGAAAAAATGTCTGGCACTTTACATAGACTCCAATAGTAAATTTCTTCCCTGCTCAGTCATCTTTTGAAACATGTTTCAAAAACGACCAGCAAATAAAACGGGCAGAAAAAAGATGTTCTGTGGAGACAACAGAACGTTTTTTATTATAGAAGTCTAGGGGACTGTAGGTAGCAAAACTGCTCATATTCCTTATTGGTACAGTCTCTTTATACAGAAGTAGAAAAGCTGAGCTTGACCGATTGCACCATGATATGCACAGAATATTATCTCTACTCTTCAATGCTTTTCAGTGACTTTTGTTGTGATGTTGTAACAGATAAAACAAGAAGTCATATTATCACTGTGAAGGTAAACTTTGATACAGCCATACCATTAATTTAAAAGGCTTGTGCAGGATTGGAAAAATGTGGCCACTTTCTTTCAAACATATTGACGCCACTATTTGCAAATTTCCCCCTTCACTTTACTTGAACAGAATTACAATTCCTGTTATAACCCATGCAAATGTGTGGTGCTGCTTCTAAAAGGAACCAGTCATGTTTTTCAAATCCTAGACACTTCTTTAATTAAAGGGTTCTCTGTTTTGGACAGTCCTTATTTGAGAGAATGATCCCTTGATAATAAGCAATGTATCCCACTGCTGGGACTCACAGTGATCAGCTGTAATTTGTGGGGAAACCTGGAAGTGTGTCGTTTATCTACAGCGCTACCACCACTGGGAGAAAACAGAATTACACAATACCTGTTCACATGAATGGAATGTCAAGTGATAGGCTAAATCCACACAGTATATGTCAAAATGGCATCCAAAATCCAACAGCATTTTGACATTGCTGGACCGCAGCAGGACCACGTTTTTTTGGCAAAGATTTGCCCAAAAGCCGCAGTTGGTTTTTCGGATTTGCCGTTAGCCCCGTACATTGAATGTAAGTCCCAGCAGAATCTGACAGAATATACAACATGTTGCATATTCCACTGGATTTTAAACCCAAAGGTAAAAAAATCCTGTGCTGTATAGACTACAACATGGGTTTTTCATTGCTGTCTATGCAGCACAGTGCACCGTCGGATTTTCGGCGGGTTCAACATACTGAATCAGACAAAAATATAATGGTATTCCTGTGCTGTGTAGACATAGCCTTATGCAGGGCAGGAAAAGTCCTCCAGAGAGACACTCTTTGTAACCCTCTCCACTCTGGCCAGGAGACGAGAACCATGAATAGAAACCCCACTTATTGAACTTCAAATTCCTAATAGGGGAAGATGAAAAATTTTGTTGGGGTTTGTTTATTTTTTAAACTAGAGAACCCTTTTAAGGTTGGTAAACCTATAGATTAAAACAAAATAGGAAAAGTAATGACAATAAAAATAGACTCAGAAAGAAGCTTAATCCTTAAGGAGGAGTTCACTACTGTAAACGCCTTCATTAGCGCTGTTGAATGCATTAATTTTCAACGTACAATGGCCTGAGGCAGATTTCTGCCTCATATACTATCCTATTTCTTGCCGCATAAACGCCACAAAGAATTCACATGTCAAAAAAAATCTGAGCATAAAATCATTAGCTTATCATGAAACACCCAATTTATATTAACAGCAAGTGTCAAATATGAAATTCATTGGCTCAGGCCTTACATGCAATCTAATAGACAGTAGGAAGTGGGACTCTTTATCTATGTTAGCCAACAGTATGTTTACCCATCCCCCCCATTTTCACAAAGGCACACAAAAGCTCTTTTAAGATTTCATGAAAATATGTATAGTGCACTATGGAGGTATTCAGTGTTTCTAGGGTAAAATACATTGCCTACAAAGGCACCAGATGGTAGCACAAGGATTGCCTATGACCCTGCTAAGAACTTTTTTTTTATTGGTTTTAAATGGTCACTCTGGAATTGAAGACAAGATGAAGGGACCTAGTTTTTATTAGTCTGTGGAGGCCATTAAATATGGTTCTCAAAGCAAGTTGCACCATAAAAACAATCAAACAGAAATTCAGACGATGCGAGGTGATCCAACACTTTTAGAGGTAAAATCCTTGTTTTTAATGAGCTGAACACTGATAGATAACCTGCTTATGTGTTTCAGGCACAAGTGGCTTTAGACAAAGCATAATTGATAACATTGCTAAGGTGTAGAAATACACATGGGGCAGAACCTTCTAGATGTACACAGCATTGTGTTATAAAATCATATTTTGTTTAAAAACAATTTACATGTGCACAGTAAAAAAAAAACCTCACTATTACAGAATACAAGAAACCAAAGTTTTTTATCAAGCTATATTGTAAGATCAATTCCCCTCTGGATGAAGATCTGATATGCCTCCCTATTAAAAAGGGCATGCTTGTGAGCTCTGCCCCAGGTAGCTATGCTTCAATTTTCCTTCTTAGCCATTGTAGCTAGCGAGATGGACAATTAGGGACATGAACACTGTTACAACCAAGCTGGGCAATACACATCAGGTAAATATTTGCATACAGCATCCTGATAAACAGCAATAAATCAGCCAAATATACATAGCCACATAGAAACTAGGCAAAAACAACATTCTGGTCTAGTGCAGAAACTGTCTATGATCCTGGGGTGCAGGACATTGAAGGCTATAAAACACCTTAAAACAGATTTTAAGAAAACCATGTGAAAATTTTAAAAATAGCCATTACTTTCCCATAAATCCCCCCAGTGCTCTGTTGAACACTGGTACTGTAGGAATTGTCACGGGTGCTCATGTGGCTCTTGCTCCTAGCCGCGGGCGCACCTTTGTCCCTGCTGTGCCGGTGAGTGGCTCCGCAACCCTCATGTTGGGCTGCGGGCACACTCACGATCCCGCTGCCAACTCTCATCACTTACCTCCCTTTGCTCTCTGCGCTGTCTCTGCTGGTCAGCAGACGCGCACTGGCCTTGTGAAAATTTAAGGGCCAGCACACCAGTAATTGGATAATTGCTAGACAGCGGTCCTATATTACCCAGCCTGCCTCTGACTTCACCACCAAATCCATAGTGCCCTAGCTTATGCGAGAAAGCATTCCCAAAGTCGTTCCTGTCATTTCCGTTTATCGGTTGCTTTTGCCTCTGTCCCTTGACCACAAACCTTTGCTGCTTTCCTGCCTGTCCCCAACTAAAAGTTTGCTTCACCTCCCACTGCATGCAAGTCGCATCAGGGGTAGCCTTGCGGCGGGCTCTGGTGAATACTGGACTTACTAAGATTCCGCTCCCAGGCATGGCTATACCACTGCTTGCGGTGGTCCAATGGATCCACATCTCAGGCCTGCCATTACGGTAAGCCTACCATTACAGGAATTGTGCTGTCGCTAATCCCTGGCCTCAGTGGTGAAGCTTATATGTATTCCAGCCCTAACAAGGCCGGTGCAGAATCATGTTTATGAGGTACGTGATGTCATCAATGCAGGACCAGTGAGGAATACCAAAGCAGTGGCAGAGCATGGGGGATGTACTGCTTAATACATTCTAGGGCATTTCCAGCTCTGAGATATTCCTTTTTATAAATCATGGCCTCTTTAAATATCTACATCCTCGGTGGTGTACTGCAGTGAAGAAATTTATGTCTGCATCCCTGGCAATCTATGGCAGTAAATGGTTAGTGTCAGCATAACTGTTCATCCATGGCAGTGAAAAGTTTATTGTCAGTAAACCAGGAGATCTAGTGCAGAGAGTTAATGTAACGATCCCTGGTAGTCTAGGTCAGTGAAGAGGTTAATGCATGGATCCCTGGTGTTATATAGAAGTGAAGTGACTAATTTAAGAATACTTTGTAGTCTAAGGCAGTTATTTGGCTCATTCTAAGGAATAGGCTTTCATATCTGAGGTCGAGCAGCTACTAACTTCTCTAGACTCCTGTGTTGTTTTGGCTGTAAAGTACTGATTTCTTTGGATGATGATCATAAAGATGAATTCAGAATGGGGCAATTATTGGTAGTACAGTCCTATGCCCTCCGATGTAAGAAGTGAAATAGCCATCAACTTTTAGGGATAGAGAACATGCTTGATGCTATTTTTCCATTACAGTCTACAGGAATTACATACTGTAGAGGAACAATTAAGCCAGTGCAGTTTGTTTCATTTTCCTACAAACATGAGTCAGTTACACCAGTTCTTACAGGAGAAATGGGCCAAAATTCCTTCCAATAGTTGGGAAGCTTGTGGAAGGCTATCCAAAACATTTGACGCAAGTCATACAGTTTAAGGGCAATGCTATATTTAAACTTCTGACTTTGCAGAAAGTAATAAATAATTGCTTTAAAAATTCTCTCTCTCATTATTCTGGCATTTGGAAAATATAAATAATTTTGTTAATCCTAATTGACCTAAAACGGGTAAGGTTTATTCTGATTTCCTGTCAGATAGTGAGAAAAACATGCATATGTGTCTTTTTATTTAGTGTATGTCAACTTCTGGTTTCAACTGTACATCAGATAAAAAACATTTCAGAGAACCCCATTATCTGATGCAAAGAAAACTTTTTTTCTTAACTCCACTGTATCTGTCACAACTATTACTCTCTGAGGGCTACTATGATTTTCCGAAGAGACATGCTATTTTCTTGTGCAGGTAATAGGGTGATTACAGACTGTCATTAAATAATTGTTGTTCCTCTCTCAAGCACTTTACTGGTTGCCACAGAGACCATAGCACCAAAAATGCATTGCTGAGATTCTGCTTCATAGGTGGCCGCACAAATTGCTCTCAAGTGAAGCATTGTTAAATTAAACAAGCTACAGACACAGGATAATTATTATTACTGCATTCCTGTATTACATGCCATCACAGGAACAGCTATAATAGAGAATGTTCTGCTGTCTGTAGATGGGGCAAAAGACAAACCAGTCTTAAATGAAAGAAATTACATCAAAAATACATTGTCAGCCTCTCTATATATCTATTCACTTTTATTGCAATGAAGCTTGTTTTGTGCAGTATACAGTATATACATCTTTTGCTAGCAGTAAGCATAAAAGCTAAAAATGTCTAAATGTAATATACTATGCCTTTCAATAGAGAAAAAAAAAATCACGTTGTTAAACGCAATATATTTTCAACGAACAACTATTCCTGTTGGACCAGGTTTACTCAGGAAAACTTAATGTAGTTTTGATGAAGATTTTATAGCTAAATCCAGAAATTGATCCTGAAGCTGGAGCTCAAAACTGTCAAGGTGTCACCCATTAGTTGGGTAAAAACAGCAGAATTACCATGATTAAACCAGAGGTATACATAGAGAAGATAGAGCCCTATAACAAAATTTACAATGGGACCCAAGTCCTAAATTCACATGCTATTTGAGGTCAAAAGTATTTAATGTCTGTTTATCTACCAGAATTCCCATGTTTAGGAGTGAGGATTGGTAGAAATCCCCTTTGGACTGGTTTCTTGCTCCCTGATTTTCTAATGTTTTGGTGGTGGAGTCTGTTGTACTACCCATAGAGAGCCATGTGGTTGCTATGGGGTCAAAAATGGGAGCTACTCTATAAAAGTCACATGAGCTGCATGTATGGTGGATATTCCCCTGGAGTCAACCTCATTGTTTCTATTCCGAAAAGTAACTACCAATGTCCTCAGGGGTGTTTGTAACTGTCTTCCGATAAGAAAACAATGAATTCATGGTCATAGTTAGAGATGGGCGAATTTCTCAAAAATTCGATTCAGTGACTTCACCGAATTTCCCGACAAAAATAACTTTGTTCCGAATTACGTTGGGACGAATCACGATAAAAATCAGCTATTTCCAGGCTGCACAGAGCCTGCAGGGTGTTGTAGAACGTTGTGCTATGCTTAAATATGCAGAGGGAGCTTGGTTTGGTCTTCATACAATGTTGTGTTTTAGTATGACACACACATGACTGCCGCCGCGCTTAGAATCGCTTCACTATAAAATTCCCTGGGCACTTAAGAGGGCAAAACTGACCAAGAAACTGAAGGGGGAATGTAGCCTGATAAAGTCATGGCAGCGGCAGCTGGAAAAAAACAAGCTGAGGGCTCAGGTGGCAACATTAGTGACAGAGTGTGGAGGTGACGGCGGCAGCGACAGCAGCATGAGGTCAGAGAGTGGCACAATGACATTCTGGAGGTGGCAAAAACAGGAGTAGGCCAACGAGTGGCACAATGACACAGTGTGGAGTTGTCGGCATCAACAGCAGCAGCAGCATGAGGTCAGACAGTGGCACAATTACATTCTAGAGGTGGCAAAAAAAGGAGTAGGCCACAGAGTGGCACAATGACACACTGTGTAGGTCATGGCAGCAGCCACAGCAGCAGCATGTGTCAGACAGTGGCACAATGACACAGTGTGTAGGTCACGGCAAAACAGCAGCATGAGGTCAGACAGTGGCACAATCACATTCTGGAGGTGGCAAAAACAGGAGTAGGCCACAGATGGGACAATGACACGTTGTAGGTCAGGGCACCCAGCCACAGCGCAGCATGGGTCAGGTGGCCAATGACAGAGTGTGTAGGTAGGGGCGGCCACCAGCAGCATGAGGTAGAAGTGGCACGAAGCCCGGTGTAGGCCCCGGCAGCATAGGTCAGACAGTGAAAAAGACACGTGTGGAGGTCACAAAGCAGCGCATGAGGTGACATGGCACAATGACTTCGGAGGGGGCAAAAACAGAGTAGGCCACAGAGTGGCACAATGAAGAGGTGGGGGTGGTAGCGCGCATGGGGGTCAGCAGGGGCACAATTACATTTGGAGGTAAAAAACAGTAGTAGGCCACAGAGTGCACAATACACACTGTGGGGGGGGCCCGAAGCAGCGCATGAGGTAGGAGGGGCAAATGAACAGTGTGTAGGTGCCCGCAGCAGAAACAAAAAGCAGATGATTCAGAGAGGGGTTTCAATGACACAGTGGGATGTCCGGCCCCAGCAACAGAAATAGCCAGCATGAGGTCATAGAGTGGCACAATGACAGAAGTTGAGGTGGGTGGCAAACCAGTCCCTGGTAAAGATGGTGGTAGCAAGGGAGAAACTGTCAGCAGATGTGTGGCATCAGGGGGGGGGGGCGGCATCAGAATAGTGGCTGGGCAGGTAGTTTAAACCCAGATGACCCCTAAGGCATTGGTTTGGAAATCCGGGCCCGTCCATCCCTGATTCTTTGAAAAAGGTAGTTTCCACTTTCCCTTGGACAAGGGGTTTCTCTTTGGGGTAACGATGGCCCCCCCCGCCTGAACCCCTCGATCTACACTCTGGCCGGGCAGGACAGCTTCTCCACTGAAAAACCGCAAGTTGGGCCACAATCCAGTTTGGCTGCCAAAGTCCACGGATTTCAACGGGGGGTGACAAGTGCTGTCGATGTAGGCCCCCAGTTGGTTCGGGGATGCTCCAGGTCCCCTGGGGGTGGGACTGCCCCCTCATAGGGGGTAAAGGAAGTGCCATCAGGACCCATTTAGGCTGCTGCTGGATGGGCGGTACTGCCTCCTACCCCCCCCTTCCCCCAGCCCCGGCAGTAGTAGTGAGCGCTGAGGAAACCCCCCCGGTCAGCCCTGTTAGAGGGGGACAATGCCGCACAAAAAGCAGCGGACAACTGACTATGGAGGTTTTCCCTTTGTATTTGAGTTTGTCCTCCTCTAAAGCTTAAAAAAAGGCTCCCTTTTTGGCCCGGGGTAGCGGGGGGCCCAAATTGGGTGGAGTGCCGAAGTACCCCTCTGCGGATGCGACTATTCCTGAATACCCAGGCAAATCAGCATGTGGGGCCTTGAACAAGTGATCCGGGGGCCCCTCCCTCATCTCCACTGTATACTCCCCACGGTCTTGCGGGTTTTCTGACTCTTTTCCCTTATTCCATTACCCCCTCCACTGCCCTGCCCCTCCTCTTTGTCCCCTGGGTAGAAAACCACTCTTTTTCACCGAAATCTTCTCCCCAATGTCCTCCTCCTCCCTCCTTTTTAGTCCCAGCGGACCCATGTGTCCGCGGATGTAGTCGCCCAATCCCCATACCCTGCCCAGAAGATTTTTCAGATCTGTTCCAGGACATAAAGCAGTAAAAGATTTTTTATCCCGTAGTCCTGGCGATGACAAATAACGGGCCTCCTCAATCCCCCAAAAAAATTTACAAACCCCAGGTGCACCAAGAAAGGGCTCCCCACTGTGTTGTTTTAAAAATTACAAGGGGAGTACCCTTTCGCCTGGATATTAAAAAATCTTAATCCCCTTTCTTGTTAACGTCGGTCCACATGTGCAGGGGGAAATTCCAATGGGTGGAAACATCGATATCAGGGGTGTGTTGGGGGGGCCCCGTTCTGCCGCTGCAACTCGAGGAGGGTTTTTCCGGTTTTTGTACGAAGGGGATAAAGTGCATGCACATTTCCCGGGGCCATTTCAGAATCTTCTGAAGTCTGTGGAACCTTTTTACAACCAGATTGAACACGTGCCCCTTGCAGGCGCATGGCCCACCCCTCCTCGGTGCAGCGCGGAACCATTTTCCTCCCATTGTCCGTCACCTTGGTTCGATTTGCGTTGGCGGGAAAAGCCACACTCGATTTCTTGCTGCATGAAGCGGACGTTCCCCCCTGTGTGACTTCTTTTCGCCGAGGAAAACCAGGTGTAGAATGCTGACCCCGCTGTCCCCTAACATGTGGTATGATGGGCAGTCTTGTGGGTGAGAGGTGGTGGTGGTGGAGGGGAGGAGGCGGACTTGGCGCTGGGCCCGCAGTTTGACAACGTGGGGGAAAGCGGCTCTCCTGTCCAAGTTGTGGTGTGCCTGGGCAGGAAGCCATTAAATTTAGGGGGCCGTAAAGGACATTAGGGGCCCTGACCTTTAAGTTACGTCCGAGCCCGCGCTGCCGTGACCTTAAAAAAATCGAAAGTAAGGACTGGCCCCTTTCTGTTCTACATATTTTGAAGCGCTGGTACTGCGTTTTTGGAAAAAAAATTACGGCTTGGAATCCCTCTCGGCTTGGCAGAAGCCATTGGGTTTTTTAAGGGTGCAGAGTCCCCATTGGAAAGGGGGGGGACTGCAATACAACCATTTGGACAGGGAATGGTCACTGCTGACCTTGGGTGTTGGACCATATGTTTTCTCTTTTGCAACGCCCGCTGAAAGACTGCTGGGCATGAGTAGCGAGGGGCAGGGGCATCTGGCCGGGGGATTTGTCAAAGAGAAATAGCTACCCTTTTGCAGAGGTGGTAGAGCCTTGGGCTGCTGCAAAAGGATGCATGCCCCTGGTGCTGCGCTGCGGCGGGAGGAGGGGCCACCACTCTGAGCCACGTTTTCCCCGGGCCCCCGGATGGTGTGCTGCATTTTGAGCAGGGGGTGGTGCCAACGTTAGCTCCCCGGCCACGCTTCACTTTCTGCCCACGATTTTTCATATACCCCTATTTGGTCCTCCCGGGTTTAGCAAAAAACTGCCACACCGCCCCCGTAGCATATTTTCCCCCAACGCTCCGCACTGGTGACTATGGCCGTGCCTCGCTTTAGCCCCCGTCCCCTACTTTCTTGGACCTGGAAGCGGGGTTTTTTTCCCCGTGGGGCCCCTTGGCCCCGACCTACACGTGTCCCTGCTGACTAACGCCACACAGCCCACTTGCTGACTGCCCGCGCTTGGCAAGCTGACCCCCTCTTCTCCCGACATGATTAAGCCCCGCTTCACCCTCCCAAGGGGGTCGGTAATCTCATCAAATTTGTTTTCATCGTCCCCGCTGTTTTCATCACCGGTTTGGTATGCGACCCTTCACAACAAAGCCTCCAATTTCCACCTCCCTCATACTTTTTTCCAAATACTGCAAAAGCAGGGGATTTGTCCCCCTTTTTCACTGCCAAAAAATATTTTACTGCCCCCCTAAATTTTTCTCCTCCCAAAGTGGGCTGAGCCAGACCACATGGGGATCTCTTGAGGGACCCCGAGGGGCAGAGGCGGGGTTTAGGACAGGTGAGGGAGCTGTTTCCGCTCCCGGGCCATGCCCAAAAGGGTTTTTTCTGAGGTTCCCACCGACTCTTGGTGAGGGGTTTTTCAGATGGCATCGGGGGAAGTGGATACCTAGGGCAACCAATCAAAAACCCTTGGGTTTTCTAGTCAGCACACGGGCCGTAGATGACAGCGCAGTTTGGCCTCACCAAATGACCCCTGCGCGGTCCCCCTTTTTGGGGCGTGACCTGGGCCCGCTCCGGAAGTTTGTCCACGCCCCTCGCAGGTGAAAAGCCTGCACCTTTTCTGTTGAATACTGTTTTGTTCTAAATTACAGACATGTTTGATAGGATATCTGTAATGTAAAAACCACCCTGTTTTTTAAATCCAAAAGAAACCCAGTAACAAGTTGGGTTAACCCTTGGATATAAATTTGGGTCCACAAATGGGCGGAAAAAAATTTCTTGTATGTGCCGTTTAAAAACTTGTGTTTTTTATGAATGTAAAAGCACAAACAGGGTTTTAAATTCTTCGGATATGAATTATGTACGAATTTTTCTTTGGCGGTGAAAAAAAAAGTTTCTTTTTTGAGTACAACTGCAGAAAAAAACTTTGTTACTTGGAGTAAATTTGGGCCAAACAATTTAGCAACCACAAAACTTTAGCTTTGATGTTACAATCGTGTTTTTTACGCTATACAACAGAGAAAAAAATTTTAAAAACCTTCGCTTTTGGAAATTTTGCTAAAGGAAAATTGTATTTTTTGGCGGGGAAAAGACGTTTATTTTGTCACCCAAGAGAAAAAAAAACGCTTATTTAACCCCCGGATTAAAAATTTCCAAAAATTGAGATCCACAAAATATAGTTTGTACGGTTACAAAGGCGTGTTTTTGATAACAAAAAAGAAAAAAATTTAATTAACCTTGTTGTAATTATGCTACATAAAATTGTATTTTTTGGGGGTGAAAAGCGGTTTCTTTGGGTCCCACAGAGAAAAAAAACGCTTAAAATTAAAACCCCCCGGGGTGTAAAAACGCAAAAGAATTGGTAGCCAAAATTCGAGCTTTGTAGGTGTTACAATGGCGTATTTTTGACGTAACAACAAGAGAAAAAATTTAATTAACCCTTGGCTTGTGAATTATGCTCAGGAAAATTGTTTTTTTGGCGGTGAAAAAAAACGGTTTTTTGGGGTCAGAAAAAATGAAGTGTATTTGTATTGTCAAAAAGTGTTTTTTTAAATGAATACCAGGAAATGGGGTTAGATCCCCCCTTTGGGTATTCAATTGCTTTTAGCAATACATTAAATGTATAGCAGTGCAGTGGACGACACTGGCTTCAATCCCAAAACCCCCAAAAAAACAAAAAAAAACATAAAGAAGCATTCGAGACAAGCTGAGACCCCACACAAAAATGCTGTATAAAAATAGTTCTCAGTAAAAAAACAGCCCAGCGCCCTTCCCTGACAGTACATGGAAGGGGGTGTGAGTCCCGTGTCGCGGGATTTTATAGTGCGGTGAGTAAGAAAACCCCCGGCTTGATTGGTTCATCTCCGCCTGTATGAGGTTGCCCTTCTTCCCCAAGGGTTCTTTGCCCAGTAACGCCATGGGCTCGCAGATTTTATCAATGAAAAGCACCCCTTCGTTACCCGAAGTCCCCCAAAAAATTTACTTCGTTTAAACGAAGTTTCCTGAAATTTTAAAAAGAATTCCACTTCTTAAATCAATTCGACTTAGTCATAGTCATCTAATTTATTCTAATTGAGGTGACCCATGTAGTCCTAAACCTAAAAAACAAATTGGGTAAAAAAAAGGGTTTAAAAACTCTAATTTTTTTTTATTCATCAAAAATATTGGGTATTTTACAATGTATCACCCGTTAACAGTAACAGCCAGAGGCTCCCCAAAAATTTGTAAAATGATGAAATAGGATTCATTGCGTATCAAACATTGCATTGGAGAACTTAAAGGGGTTGTCCACTAATTGATTAATCTCCCTCGTCCCCGTTTTCTTGCTTTATTTTTAATCAGGGCGTTCATGGGTTTACTAGGCATAGTCAAAGGAGGCGTAAATAGAACCCGTGTGGGAGTCATCAGGGGGCTATAGCGCCCGAGGGGTAGCCTAAAAAGAGAGGGAAACTCAAATAGGGAGGGACACGTAAATGGACATATATTGCAAAGTGGGCTTTTTTTGAAATCTTTTAAATAAAAAGAATCCTTTTAGTGGGACAACCCTTTTTTTAATGCTATTGAGCTTGTTTCCTGAAAAAAATCGACAGCAGAAAGAATGTGAGAATGAAAAGATACATTTTCCTTGGACAAGCTGCCCTCAAAAGCAACAAGGGGGCATGATAAGGTCAGCCACTATGACATTTTTATCAAGCTTCCACAGCTCAGAAAAGAAGGCCAATGTATTCAACCACCGAGTTGGTGTTTCATTGGTTGCAGGTTTAAAGGGGTTGTGCTACCATACACATGTATCACCTATCCACCAGATAAATACCTGGAGACCCACCTACCAATTGCTTAAACAGAGGCCTCAAGTGCTCCGTCCATGAATAGAGCAGTGGCTGAACATATAGTTTGGAAACACTGCTCTGTTCAGAGACTTTCTTTTTGCATTTGTGCAATGGAGATGGACAGGGATTCGGGGGGCCACATTTTAGTGATCTGTGGGGGTCAAAGACCCTCAGTGATCAGTTATCACCTATCCTGTGAATAAGTGATAAATGTCTATGGTGGTGCAACTCCTTTATGGAAAAATGAAAAAAAAAGCTAATGGGAAAAATCTTATGTCTCAGGTACAGTAACCTAGAAGCCAAAGCCTAAGGCTGTAACTGCTGTCAAAGATATATCCAACAAATACTGAGTTGAAGGAGTCAATAGTTTTGCAATCACTTTATCTGTGTTTGCTAGTGGTATACGATGTCAATCACATCATACAGATTCTATATTAATTTTCTTTTTTTTTAAAGACTACTAAACTCTAATGGGGACATGTATGAACCTGGCGCTGACTCGCCAGTTCAACCTTTGTTTTTGATAGCATCCGACAGTATGTATGAATGTGTCCCGTTCTATGCCAAAAATAGTCTCAGCCAGGCCACTTTGAAAGTGATATGGATTTGTATGACAATTTTGTGTCAAACTTTGGCGCACTGTATGACTTTAGAGCAATTCGCCCGCACATCTTTGGCACAGACATAAGTGTTACTTCAAGCACAGATTGTGCCAAGTTTTGGCATTCAACTGTTCATACATATATAGACCAGGGCTACGACAGTTTGTTTAGCTCAAAGCATGCCAAAAAAATGGTACAGTCCTGTCATACATTTCACCCTTAATCCTTATAAAGACACTTCTCTTTCCAAAATATTTATATTTTAAAAAGTTGCAAACAGACAGTGAAGATCCAATTTGCCATAGTCCATAGTGGAAAATATAAAACCCACAAAAACATTTACTTACAACAAATGTTCTTTCTTATGTTTTTCCCCAACCACATATGTCTAGATAGTGGAGACAGAAAAGTTATAGATAAGAAATAAAGGGCAGTCTTATGTGGGGTCTTTATACAGGACAAGGGGACCAGATATTTGAATTTTTGGAAAGTATTATTGTACATACTGTACAGTAGCTTAAATAAAGACATTTGCTTGCATAGACTTTCAAAATGTCATACACAACAGTATTTGTGCCAATAGGTGAACAATGTCATCATAGACAGGCTACACAGAGATGATTTTTTTTGTTTGTTGTTTACATTGTTCATTTGGGATGTGTAAAGGAACAAGGAAAAAAATACTTCTTCACTTGTGAGAATGAGAAAGTCTGATCGGGCTCGAAGGACACCCCAGTCATGAATATTCATAAAACAAGTGTCATTGTGTTCATGGACATTGTGTGTTGTACAAATCCTTCTACTTATTCATCTACTACTTTGCCTTTTACTCTATATGTATGCATGCAAAATAGGAAAGATCAAACATGGCAAATTCTATTTTATATCAGCCAATCAGTATTTACATATTTGTTATATTTTTAATGCAAAATGAATTGTTAATCACCTGGTTATGATACTTTTTTGGCCTCAACAACTAAGATATTTGCCTTTTTGTCCACCATTCTGACACCCTTGAGAATAAATAATCATAGATAAATACATTTTACTATCAGGTTGTTAAATGAGATGTCCAAAATTCCTACCTACAATTGTAGCTACTGAACTGTGACTGCTAACAATAAAGAATGTTCCTTGATAGCAGACTGGTTGACTAAGGAACACAAGACAGATACTTATTGAAAGTTGCAAGACATTTTATTACATTTATGGCATTTCCCTTGTCAGGCAAAATCATTTCCCATTTAATTTAAAACAGTATGTTCACATGTCGGCTTTTTCAAAATCCTTTCTGCCACAGACTTTATCTTTGAAGAGGCAGTTTTAGCCTTTGATTTATATGCAATTTAGCCTTATTACAATGGGGCCAATCTATGTCACACCTTCCGAGTAGGATCCTTTTCAAAGAATTGACATGTCCATTTGTTTTTGTCCACACAATGGATTTAAAATCTGTGGTGTAAAAAAAATCTGTGCTGTAGTTCAGTATGTACTACAGTGTGGATTGTCCATTCAAATGAATGAGACTAAGTTTTCATGTGGATTTAATGTGGAATTTCATTTGAAATCTGCTTTAAATTCCATGTAAAAACCATCTTCTGAATATAGTCTACAACTGCAAATTGTTTTGTAAAAAATAGTTGACTTCATAGAAATACAGTGCTCTCTCAACATAAAATATCAATTGGTTTTGGGATGACTATTGTATGTTGAAACCGTAACTTTATGGAAACTGGTAACTGGATCAGAGGCTCCAAAACATCTCCCAACATAAAGCAAAATGAAGGTTAAAGAATACAGATAAAGCAAGTCCTTATGTATAAAATCAGAAAGAACTTCTTTAAGCCATGTACTCTATACACACTATATCAGAAAAAAGGAATTATGGCTGCCCTCAAATAGTGCCCAAAGGAGCCGCTCATCCTGGCACATGTAAAGAGCAGTACAGGATATTAAGTACTGCACTGTACTGTAGAAAGATGCTGCTAGACCGCCAACCACTGCATCCACTATATTGATACAGGGGTTTTACAAGTGAAATGTTCATGTTAATTGGTTGGATATTCCATCAATCACATGTCAGCAGATCAGCAGTGTCTGGGACATTGTATGAGTGTGGTGCAAGATGCAATGTCCCAGGGAAGACTATTGTATGCTGAAAATATTGTATCCTGAGAACATTGTAACTTGAGGGAACACTGTATATACATATTTTATGAAGAGCATTTGTCATTTATAAGCTCTTTCTTGTGCCTTTGGTCTACAGATTATGTCTTTTCACAATATTTCAAGGTGTAATTTGGTGTCAGGGAGAACAGATTGGTAGCTTTAAGGTAATATTTAGGTGAGGTTATTACATCTAAATACCAGAACACATTTCCAACTCAATTAAAATTATGTCCTATATATAACTGTGTTTAGCTGCTGGTGAGGAACAATGAGTTTAGTATCTGGTTGCAGGGCACCATTTCAGCACCATGGACAGCTATATAACAACCATATTAACCTAATAATATTGTTTCTCATAAATTGAATTTTTATTTGCCACTAGATGTTAGGTAATATATTAGAGAACCTATGAGGATAACCCCAGGACATATACCTTTTAAGAGCATATAAACAACAAAATAGGGCTCTTTCTCTGAAGGACTCAAGCAATCCATGTGTTACATGGACATTCATTCATCTGAATGAACACCATGTAAGATTACATTTCATGGCTGCTGCAGGGGAAAATCCTGTTTGAGGCTATTTCCCACTGAAAAAAAAAAAAAAAACAGTTGGTTGCTGGAGATCTCTGATGGCGGATACAAGGTAATCCTATATGAAAGGGGTTTTGTTTAAACATTACACTGTAGTAGAATTAATTTATGAGTTATTGTCATGTAAGGCATAAAACCATTGTAGGAAAGGGGTTCCCTAGCTGTGGAGATCAGTCAGGTTGTGTACCTCAAGGGGCTAAAGACCCTGCAGTCATGAGGTCAGTGGGGGATTGTCTCTTAAGAATGTAGCATCACATTGGGGAGGGGATATTTAAGGGGAGCTTGTATGGTATTATGTTAGCCCCCTCACTCTCTCTTTTCTCTTGATAGCTGACATGGTGCTGTGTGGATCATCCACCCCTGCCTCTGTTGTGTCACTGCATTTTTTCTGTTATGTATTTGTTACTGAAATACATTCACATTTTAAAGGTTACATTCATATAACTAGCAAGTCCCTGCTGGTGCTCTTAATCAGAAGTTGATAAAAGGTGGTGCTGAAGGTGGACTTGCCTATAAAGAGTCCTGTGGTGAGCATACTGATTCTGCCCTTTGGCTCATTGTTTTGGTTACACCACTATCTTTTGATATGTTAAAGATAAGATGAAAAAGTTTTATTAAAGATGTAACCATCTCCCCTCCAATAAAATATCATGTTTATGTCTCTTTATTCCAAGCCAAAGACCAGCTGCAGGTCTTTTAGGAGCTAATAAATTCTTTCCCTAGTCTTTTAAGAATTGCCTAATAGTGTCATAATCAGACATGTGCCTATTTTCAGTTCTATCCACAACATGGAGTTGCAATCAAGACAACCCTTTAATGTATATATCATATAAAGTCATATGGAAATTAGCACATACAAAAACAAATATACGACTAAAGAGGATCACCTCACTTCTCAGCTGGATATTTCGGACAGCAGACATTTTGGACAGAGTATGCTGTGAACAAGAACAAGGAGTGCTGTCCGAAACGTCTGCGTTTACCTGACTGTCTTACTGCATCACCTCTACTGTATGTACAGAATTTTCCAATAAATAAATCATCCTTTAGTATACGCGGGTCCATATTTTTCATATATCTTCGAGTATATGGAAATTAGACCAGCCCCTGACTCAGAACTAACTCCTGTGAGCCAGTCTGAAAAAAAATACTTGTTTGGCTTCCACTTTAGCACATGTGACCATACAGTATGTGGCCTCCTATTCATTTAAAGAGGACCTGTGCCATCTCCTGACATGTCTGTTTAGTAAATCCTTGTGTTCCATGTTAAATAACGCTACTGGAGCATCTTCTCTCTTATAACTTTGGGTAGTGCTGTCCCTGTGTTATTTCTTCAAAAGATGTATCCCTGAATCAGTCAGCTGGGTGTTACCATTCCAGTTTTTACAGCGGTGTGTCCCTGTACATACTGACTCTGTCAGCACTGTGGCAACATGCCCTCAATTGGTGACACCCACCTGACAGATTGATAATGATTTTCTAGGAGGAATAACAGAGGAACAACACAACACAGATTTATAAGAGATGGTGCTCCAGAATTGTTTTCTTTTAATTTTTATTTATTTATTTTTTTATAGTGAATGCAAGTATTAACTAAAACAGACTAAAAATAGGCATTGTGTAATACTACATTTGCTCTGCAGTGGAAACTACAGGTAGAAAAAAAACAAACAGGCAGTCAATGACTATATCTTTCAGTGATAACAGCAGATTGCCAGGGATTAAAGTAGCTAGGTACAGGACACTACACTAATTGTTAGGGTGGCTTAAGCCTTGGAAGGGGTTACATAGTCTTAGCCATTTTAAGAATATATGAATTCCTATATACTTTCAATTTAAGCAAAAAGAAAGATGAGGAAAGTGTTATACTGCTGCTACCCTGTTAAGTCATGAATACGGAATGTAATTAAACCAAATAAATCTCTGATATTATGACACTTACATAATAATTTACCAGACGGGCTACTTTTGACACTCGCCTATCGCTAAACTTTGACTTCAAGTATGATTAGTCGTGCAACTGGTAGAGAGGCAAGAGGAAGATACGCTTCCATAACAGATGGAGAGCCACAGACTTCCTAAGCTTGCTCCAGGCTACGGCAGGATGCTTCAACAATTGAATATAAATATCTAAACTAAACATGTGACAGCCCATAGACTTGAATTGTGTGATCATTTGACTGTGTTAACCTCTCAGCTTTCCTCAGCCTTTCACTGACAGTATAAATGCTGTCTCACCCAGTCCTGCACTTCTGCCCCGAAATTCACCCACAGCCTCAGTGTCCCTATGAGCCTCGTGCCTTGTTTATCTGCCATTGTCTCCCAGCAGGTAGCAGATTGCCCTGGAACTGACCCTGGCACGACATAGCCAACTGGGAACACACAGACAAAAAGTCTTTTCTCGCAGGTTACAGGCTGCGCGATAATTTAACAGCTCACTAGCTCCGATTTGTTTTGTGCCAGTTATATTTTCACCTCCTTGTATGATATACAGAAGCACAGAAGACTGATAGGGTTGACCTTGAATGACAACAGCTCCGTTTTAGACACAAGGCCATTAATGTGAAAAGCATGTCTTTGGAAGAGTGGAGTGCATTATACTATTCATGTGCTTCAGATGTATTTAAGAGGACTTTCATTGATTTTTATGATGTCATCATTTTTGAATTAAAGCTTTGACAAATGGAAGTGATGAATGCTTATGCATGGGCAGAGACGAAGGTGGTCACTTCTATACAATGCACTCAAGATATACACTTAGGGGGACATGTATATACAGGGCTGTGCCAGTTTTCTGGCATGATGTCCGGCTAAAGAACTATTGTTAGCCATTTCCGACATATGTATGAAAAACTATCTCAACAGTTTTGTCCAATGACAATTATTATGCGCTGTATGACAGATTCATAAGATTAGACACATTTTTTAATGTTTCTCGACTAGACTTGAAATGCATGAGTTTTGTCCTGTTTTTATGGTTCCTGTATGCAGTATTTCTAATAAAGTGTGGATTATACCTGAATGGAGATGCTGAATATCCTTCATTCCCTGCATTCTATCACAGGGAACCGTGCGGCTCTTACACACTGGGTGAGCTGGCTTTGCCTGTTTGCCTGTTTTACTAATCCACCCCAATCCATGACAAATTTTGACACAGAGACTTTTTGTGCCTCTTTTTTGGCGCACATAAAGGTGTCTTACAATGGGACACATTTATAAAGTGCTGTAAGAAACTTTTATACATATTGACAATTGCTACACTAAGCTACTGAGAAGTATGACTGTCAAGACTGCGCCAGTTTTTATACATGTCCCCTTTGGAGTGCAAATACATTTCGTAATATGCAATCCTTTCAAATAATATTCTTATTTTATTAAATAAAAATTATTCAAGAATTTGTGGAACTTAGGATGTATGTCTTTGCTTCATCACTACATGTTACTCTTAAATATCTATTTCATTGACCACTTTGTTCTCTGAATTTTACAGTACGTAGTCCTACATGGAGAATTCATAGAAAAATGGGACATTATTTTACTATATTTGTGAAAAAATAAACAACAAAAACACAAACAGTCCCATAAAGAAAAGTTAAAATAAAAGGGTGTGTCCAAGGGGACATGCAGGGCAAAAAAAGAATCCAGCAAGCAAAAAACAGAACGGAAATGCAGACAAACTGAAAGAGAAGTCCAGATGGCCAGATGGAGAACAGAGCAGGAGTCCACAAACAGAGCAGCTGCAGAAACCCTCATGTCCAGAAAAATCTCAGGCAATGAGAGAAACAAGAGCCTTGACTTTATAGTTCGTCTCATCAGGGTGAAGCAGAGAAGCTGCGCTAGTTGAAGCCAAATGCATAATTGTTACCCTGCTAGAAGGCACAGAAAGTGTTTGACTATCAACAGCACAGCCGCTGTAAGGTTCAAATGGGAAGCCACAGGATTGTGACAGCCTGTTCATTAGTATTTTGCAATTGTACAACTTTTTTCATTTAGCATTGGAGATTTTTTGCCTCCTACTTTGAATGGATTTTTTTTTACCTGTCTCTATAGCAGTAAGTATGATCTTGCATAGGAGCACTCCCAAATCTCAAACTTCAATGGCTTTTGATGGTTTTTGATATTTGATATAACCATGATATCATCATCATAAAGTTACACTTTGCTACATCAGTATTTTATGCACAGTATATAAACTTTTATTTAACAACATGGAATCTCCAAGAACACCCTACTACAATGTGCAAAATATCTTCAACATCAGCCTCTTTCAACACTGTGAGGTCAATTACGATGCTGGCAGTTGTGTCTTAACGTCCAATGGTGTACATTGACAGCGACCATCCCATGCCAACAACTGGGATCTGAAAAACTTTGATCAAGCTATTTCAGCTGTGAGATGCTGCACTCAATAGCTCCTTTAGTCATCTCATTATCAACCCCGACATTGCAATCATGGAGGCTGAAGGTTTTACATTGACAGCCCTGGGCAAAGAACAGGCCTCTTGGGCTTTTATGAGAGAATACCATAGCAAGTAGTAAAAGAAAAAGTAAAAGTCTTCTAGTGGGACAAAAGTTAAAAAACAAAATCAAATGAAAAATAAACATGTTTATAAAAAATGCATTTTTTTAATCTAATCCAATTAATGAACATAAAATAATAGCAAAAAACATGCATTTGGTATACAGTAATATCAACTAATGCAATCAAATTAATGTTATTTATTTTCAGTTAACAGCTTTTTGAATTCCTTTGCAACAAAATCTTAGTAGAAATGAAGTGGTAAGGTATTCAGGTATTCATAATCCAAAATGATGGCATAAAAAATAAAACTCATGATACAAACATAGATACTTTAAATATAGAAAAAATAGAAAAATCGCTTTGTGTTCATCATAGATTAATGTTTTGATCCACCTGCAGGTGCTAGCTGAGGATTAGTGTTGAGCGACTTTTATCGACAAAGTTGAAATCGGCAAGGTTTTTATGGTGATCGAAATTTTCAGATCATGCGATAATAAAGGTTAAAATCTGTGCATCATTTATGAAGATCGCGCCTTTTTCGGCGCTTCCTGTAATTTTGGCGGCCAGCAAATCATCTTACAGAATAGAGCAGGGTGAGATGTGTGTGCGACGTCATGACTAGGATGTGTATGGTTGCGATTGGCTGGAAAAAATGACATGACCTCGTATTATATAGAACAGCGTTTCCTGTTCAGCCTTAGTGTCTCTCAGCGTCTCATAGGAAAAGGACGTGCGCTCTGCCTGTGGCCAAACAGCTCAGCGAAATTAGTCTATTTCTGCACAGAGAAACCTCTACTATTAGCTGTGATCCTTCCAATTTAGTTAGATTAGAGATTTGAAGATTTTATGTAGATAGCTAGAGAATTTTAAAGCAGCATCTACCGCTGTAAAGTCACAGGAGGAGTGGGGGGGGCGCGGGCGAACACAGACAAGCTCTATCTATAAAGAACACTGGATAAAGTTCACCAAGACTTAGTGTAGACATTGCACTGCAATATCTTTATTTTTAACAGTTTGCTATTGAAATATTTCCTGGATATTGGGCAGCCTGAACTTATATTGGATACACATCATTTCTAGTAACTGCAGGTCTCTTTGTTAGGTGCAAAACTCCACTTTTATTATCAGTATACATTTCAGATAGGTGTTCATTTTCAATTTTACCCATTCCACCTGTGTTGATATATCCACCTTGCAGTTAAATTACAATCCAGCAATCTTGTAGTCAGCACAGGTTGTTTGTTGCCACTTTTTTATGTCTATGAAACAAGTTTAATACACCGGCCTAAATTAGGGAGAGCTATTTTATATAAAAGATGACATGGAAAAGTACTAAGAGTATAGACATAAAAAAGTAATTTTCAGTATTCTCAGTATTTTCATATGCTATTTCTCATAGTGAGTATCTCTCTATCTCATTGGCTGGTTCACAAGACCCGCTCTATTCTGATTGGTTGTCTTAGTCTCACATAGACAAGTGCTCTCAACAATTTCCATGTTATTTCCCATAGAGAGTAGCTCTCCCCGTGATTGGCCGGTTCATATTACCCGCTTCACTCCTATTGGCTATACCAGTTTCACATAGACCAGAGTTTCTCCATGTTATTTCTCATAGAGAGTAGCTCTCTCTCTCTCATTGGCTGGTTCAAAATACCCACTTGATTTTAATTGGTCGCTTTAGCCACACTGAGATAAACGTCACGGATATTCTTCTATGTTATTTCTCATAGAGACTAGCTCCCCGTATCATTGGTTAATTCAAAATACCCGCTTTTTTCTGATTGGTCCGTTTCTGTTCCACACCTTTTTATTCACATCAAGTGTCCCTAATATTCCCCCCGTATCTGTATATTGTAAGTAGCTCCCATACAGATTGGCTAGGGTGGATTCATGGCCAGTAATCCCATTAGTGAAAATAAAAGAACACAGTATCCTACAGGGGAATTTTTCCCTTGGGTCCCTTTACTCTTGGCCGACACCTCTAGCTAGAGTTAAATATGCCGAAAGAAAATAATACACAACATATCTTATTTAAAGACTTTATTCTACAACAATATTTACAGATCAACAACACATTTTTTAGTCTAATTATTGGTTTTATTGTCCATATATTTACTATATGGAAAAAATGTAGGTCAAAATTTGTGCCAAATATAAAATGTATGCAATCCATTCCAGCCTTAGCGAAGTCTCTTCTATGATCTCCCGGCTGGAATAGACTAACACCCGCATTGCTGATTGATGTACCGCTCATCCAATCGTATACCGACACGGACTATCTCTTGCCTTTCAAAGTCTGTCATTGATGAACTTGATTGACAGCTCATCCAACTACTCGGCTTCTTGTATTCACAGATTGATAGCTTTGTCGACCTATCCAAAAAAAATATCTATTTAAATATCACAGTAACTCTTACCAAGTATTACCCTTGAGAAAGTGCCGGTATACGGCAGGAAACACGTTGGGTTTTATTGTTCTCTGTTTTTAATAGTGTGAGGGTTATACACCCCTACATCTTTTAAGAATAAAGACACCTTTTTTATAAGTCAAAACTACGGCTTTTTTTTTCCATTCCACGTGCGCCGGGTCCGCCATTTTACTTTTTATATCTATACCCATCCGGCGTTTACCCAAACCCCGGAATCCTTTGGACCAGCGGCAGCCGTGATACGGGCTACGGCATCCAAAAGCCCCGCAAGCGCATATGAGAGTTGTGCCTCTATAATACGAGCGCAACCTCAGAAGGTAAGCACATATACCTACTTTTTAATTTACCGTTATTTTTACAAACTTCACTATTGTGCGCCCCCTTTTGTCTTTTTTCCTGTTGGAATCCCGCCGCAGAAAGTCCATCCCGCTTTGCGGCGGGCTCTGGTGAAAACCGGGACCCACTTAGACTCTGCTCCCTGGTGTGGCTTCTACCACCGGGCCCAGTGGATCTACTACACAGCACCGTTACACCTGGGTTAAGAAACTAAATTTAAAACTGCTGTTCACCAGCATCCACAGCGATAGTTTTATGTGTTGTTGCTGACTATTAGTGGTGTCATTGATATCTTTGATAATGTTGAGTGATTTAATCAAGAAAAGATGAAATCGAGTCAATTTTTACAGTTTCTAGATCTCAATTCGATCTGATTTTTTTCTCTCAATATCAGATCATAAATCAAGATCTAGACTTAAAATTGCACCATTTTTGCTGCTTCCTATACTTTTGGCGGCCAGTCACTCAGTACAGCGCACAGAGGGGGGCCCAAGAACGTCACCCGTGGGGGGTGTAGCGATCTCAACAGTCCCAGACACTGTCAGCCGATTCCCACTGCCACCACCCATCCCAAAGCCAATATCCTGAATGTCGGCATTGCCAGGCTGTTGGCCTTGGAAATGTTGCCTTTCCGCCTGGTGGACACAGATGGGTTCTGCTACTTAATGGCCCTGGCATGCCCCCAATATCAGATGCCGAGCAGGCATTTCTTTACCTGAAAAGCTATCCCTGCCCTGGCCAGTCACATGGCAGAAAAGATCTCCAGTGCGTCGGCTGCATCTGTGTCAACCAAAGTCCATCTCACTACAGACACATGGACTAGTAAGCACAGTCAAGGGCATTACATCTCACTGATTGCTCACTGGGTGAGATGGGTAGATGACAGTGCCTCTGGTGATGATGGTGGATCTCGGGTTCGGCGGACACTCTTCCACACTGCTGGGATGCTGCAGGGTCCAGATAACCAACCTCCACTGGTAGCATCACGTGCCAAGAGAAACCAGTCCATTCTGAAATTAATGTGTCTTGGAGACCGTCAACAAACAGATCAAGAGCTGTGGATGGCTCTGTGCACTCAGACCGACCAGTGGCTGGGTGCTAAGAATCTGACGCCAACCAAGGTGGTTTGCGTCAACGGGAAAAATCTCCTTTCTGCCCTTAAAATAGGTAGACTTATGCACATCCCTTGCCTGGCACATGTCCTGAACCTGGTTGTGCAGAAATTTTTCAAGTGCTACCCAGGCTGGACTGTCTGCTGAGGAAGGTTCGAGGTCTTAGCTCACACTTCCGGCATTCGCACCCTGCTTATGCACAACTGGCAGCGTTGCAGCGTCATCTTGGCCTCCCCGTCATCCGTCTCATTGTTGAAGTGGCAACACACTAAAATTGTAATCTTCGTATGATCCAATGATTGTGGTAGTAGCGTAATTCCATTATGCAGTATGAAGTGGTGCATGGCCTGATGAGCAGTGGTGCGGACCTTGGGGTCTTGAGCCATAGAGAGTGGAGGCAGGTGAAGGATTTATGCACCATCCTTCCCAGTTTTGAAGACATCACCAAAATGGTCAGTCAGGACAATGCTGTTGTCAGCATGATCATTATGGTCATATCTTTACTGGAACAAGTGTTAGACACTCTGCCGCAGCAGATCCCAGCAGTGATGGAGGAGGAGGTGGACACAGATGTGGACACAGAGCCTTACTTTCCATCGAATGTAGAAGGGTCGACTGTTTCCCAATTTTATCGGTCTTCTTTAGGCAGTGGTTCGAGGCCCAGGGCTGGTGCAAGATGGCACTTCAGTTCACAGAGTACAGCACATGAGGCTAGCTAGGGCTGTGGTACAACTCAGGATGAGGTATGTGGGAGGAGGGATGTTGAGGCAGGGTGGTCACTGACGGTTACCGATTTCACCCCTTTTCAGTGGTAAGATGGGTGGGCAAAGAATTTCAGGAGGAGGGTAGGAAGAGGATGTGAGATCTGTTAGTGCCCCTCTAAACCTGAGGCGTGGCAGATCCTGCAGCATCAATACACTTGAAGTGCTTGGATTCTACATTACCTGCAACATGATCAAGGAATCAAGGCAATCAAAATGAACAACGGTACTGGTGGCCCACCATCTTGAGCACGTTACAAATCTAAAGTTTGCACTTCCTTCCACCCACACAAACTGACATAGATTGAATAGCAGGAATTGAGACAGTGCTCTTTGACCATCTATAGCATCTGTTGCATCTTCTTCACTTTATATATCAACAATGTCAGCTACGTGCATAGCAGTAGAATGGCTAGTAGCCACATCAGTAGCGTCGTGTGCAGACAGCCTATCTGGTCTAGATGAAATGTGGCAATAATTTTTACCACCTTACCACTCCTGTAGGCAGGGCTGATTCAGACACACAGTGGACCACTTAAGACCTTGGTCCTTGACTAACTGCAGCTCAACCCCAAATGTTTTATTTGCTCTGGCCAAACCCAGTTAAAACTTCTGTGTGTCCTAACTGTATGAATGGAATGAGCTGCCTCAGCACACATTAGGAGTTTTTTCATGCCAGCTGCCTAGCTGAATCGGAATGCACTTCAGCAACATGCTGGCGGGGGGTTAACTGACAAAAACTTATCCGTCTTTCCAATGAGAATGTGGATCGTTTGACATTTATCAAAATACAAGCTATGTGTGGTCTCTGATAATTTTGTGGTTCCAGGTTGCCGATGTCACCGACTAGATAACTGTTGCACGTCTTCTTCACAATGTGAAATACACATTCCACATTGAAAAAAAATCAATGTTTCTATTTAAAAAAATCTAATTTCAAATACAAATTTTATTCTGAGTGTCCAAAAGTTCCTTTTTGCTGGTTTTGGGGTCTGGCTACTGTAAAAGACCGTGATAGTGATGGACATATTGAATTTTTTTTTATTTCAAATACTCATTTCTTCTTGCAAATTTTATTCTGAGTGTAAAAAAGGTCATTTTTGCTGGTTTTGGGATCAGGCTACTGTAAAAGGGACGCTTCATGGGTCGCCATTAGGGTTACTACTCCTGTCAAGGGACTAATTCAAAAGGGCCAGGGATATGTAAAAAATAGAAACTAGTAATGGGTGGGGGCCCCATTTGATTTAGCTGCATGGGGCCCTGAAACGGTTAATAGATGACTGATGGCAGCTCTGGTTACCACTGCACGCCCTACCAGCTGAACCTCTATGTTCCCTGTTGTTCTTGCTGCCACCACATATATGACATGCTCTTGGGCCATGGGGGGAAAAAATGTTTAGGGGGCTCCTTGCCATTTACCTGTGCCATTTCCTATTACGGCGTTTCTTAGTGCCAAGCGAGCCCCGTAGCAGCTGCTACCGCTGCGCATCATATAGCTACGCAGTCCTTATCTTTTCAGTCAGCCATTGAAAAGAATGAATTATTTTAGCCTGTGAATTTGTTTCTGTGACTCTTAGAGCCAAATTGTCTTCACTAAGTTGTACCACATATCCAGTTTACTGTTCTGGGTGGTAATTCCAGCTTCTCCTAACCTGTTTTGGTATAAAAATTAAATATCAAGAATAATCCGGCCTTTCATAAAACATATGACTTTATTCCATGAATCCTAAAAAGCATACATACATCGCTCTCTTCGTCGTTTATGCAGTAACGTGAAACTATAATTGGGATAACTTAAGTATAGTTGCGGGCAGGACGCCGTTCAGTCTACAGAGTCCATGACCATCACAGGTCTAAATCGCCAGGCGGGGTTTCCCGGGAGGTACGCCAGGAAGCCGGGCTAAGGCGCACGTCAGACAGCGTCGTAGCGTTTTCGAGGGCGAGGTTGCCTCTTCTCATAGCATGCACAAATAAATAGGAGGCATTCCTTATAAAGGAAGTGCAGCTCAACAACAACAACAACAAAATAACAATGAGAAAAGGACAAAATAAAAAACAATAGAAACAATGCAGCGGCAGCCACTTACCAAGAACACCTTCAGGCCAAAGTTTTCATTTAATGCCTCTGGGTGCTAGTGTATATATTAGTGAAATCCAGAATGCTTCTCTCTGTTAATAATTTTCTGCTGGTCTCTGTGGACTCACACGGAAAACCCTCCCCTGTATACACCATTTCAAACTCCGCTAGCCCTTGTCTATCATTGATACAGTGTCGGACTAGAGGAGGTTTCACCGTGCATACTGCCACTCATCCTTGGCTCTTTATTCTTTTCTCTTATATTGGCGGATACCGACTATGTTTCGTTCAGGGGATTTATTTTTATCTGCTGGTGGTCTGCCTACTGTCTTCCACAAGGGCATTTAATCATGTAACAACATTACAGCTGTCACATGTAGGAAACCCATGGAATTTTAACTGGGAAACCTTTTGTGGGGTGTGAGATGGAATCTCCTTGATGATAGAGGAGCAAATTTTGGCAGCGTAGACACGCATAAGTTCCTGACCTACGGATTGATTTGTAACCCGTTGGGTGTTCATGGTTTATCCTTTTTTGCTATGTCGGATATTTGATTTAATTGTTGGGCCCAGCGGTTTTTTTTCCTGAAAATCATTTGGATTATCTTTAAAAGATACCCAAATTTTGGATCTGATTGTAATATCTTCCAGTTTTTAAGAATAGGATCTTGAATCGTGTTAGAATGGACATCATACGTCAGACATAGGTAAACGTTGTCAACTTTCTTACTCCTTAGTTTTTAACAGGTCAGCTAGGGGTATCCTGCATACTTCAAGACCCATCCTTGTACTCAGTTCCTTTCATATCTCGCCGCAACAAATTTTCTAACAGTTTTTTCATATTTACGCGTATTGAATCATTCATTAGAGTAGTTTCGCTTGGCCCGTTATATTTTTATATACTAGCGATATACAAATTCCTCTAAAGGTGTGAGGGGCGTGTTGGCTTATTTCGTTGTAATACATTGTTACAATCTAGTTGTCTTAGTAAACTGGGTGCGGTGGTTTTAATGTATGGTTTCTTTTTGTACCCATACTCCAATATAAGATCAATAGCATCGCTATCCTTTGTAATGGTAAATTTAATCAGTGGGTGAACCATTATTGATCTTGTCAACGAAGTGGTCCTCCTACTCTCTGTCAGAACCAGTACAGAGGAGGAAACGTCGTCGAGTATTATCTAAGCCAGCGATTTGAGCCCATGGTACAGGGCACTTTTTTTGACGAATTCTCTTTCAAAATGTTGCATGTGATATTAGCATAGCTAGGGGCTGCCGGGACCCCATTGTAGTCCCTTGCAGTTGATATAAAACGTTTCCAAGCCTAAAAAAATTTCGGTTGCGGATCAAAATACTGCTGTTCATCAAAATGCGATCTCCTATTGGATATAATTAGAGGTAGAGGCAAAGAGCCTCTCTCACTGCTGGACACCTTCTGTATATGGATTTTATTTGTGAACAGGGACTGATGTCTAAAGTGCATAAAATAGGTACCTCAGTGCAATCAACATCCTCTAGGGTTCTCAAAAATTGACCTGTGTCTGTAAATTATTACGATCTTTCTTAACTATTTTTTGTAGATAGGAATCTAGTACACTAAAAGGCTCCACATTGACCGATTCCTCAGACACGTTTATACAGTTGGTATAAAAATTAACCTGATCATCTTCTCCCATTGACTTTAATGAAAATCGGTGATTGATCAAGATCGAAAATTGACACGATTTTCTTTAAAATCGACAATCGGCTCAATCTAGATTTTTTTTTGTGATTGCTCATCTCTAGTCTTTGGGTCAGTAACCTTTTCAATATAGATAAATTGATATCTTTATTATTATTATTATAATTAATTTTAGTATTATTATTATTATTATTATTATATATATTTTAGAGCGCCATTGATTCCAGGGCGCTGTACATTCAAATGGAGTTACAAACAAAACAAATTTTGAACAAATACAATGGTGACGAGAAATGACTAGTAACTGATACAGAGAGGAAAGAGGACCCTGCCCGCGAGGGCTTACAATCTACAAGGAAGGAGGTGAGAGACAGAAGGTGTGGGGCGGACATGTTTGTGGGCCGGTGTACTGGTGGTGGAGTTAGTGTAGGTTATAAGCTATCCTGAAGGGATGGGTTTTCAGGTTGCTTTTGAAACTGGTGAAAGTTGGGGAGAGTCTGATGTTTTGGGTAAGGAGTTCCAGAGAATGGGTGAAGCACGAGTAAAGTCTTGGAGATGGTTGTGTGAGGAGCTGATGAGAGGGGAGCAGAGGAGAAGGTCCTGTGAGGAGCGGAGATTGCGTGAGGGGAGGTATCTGGAGATTAGGGTAGAGATGTATGGAGGAGAGAGGTTATGGAGAGCCTTGTAGGTCATGATTAGTAACTTGAACTGAATTCGCTGGGCAATGGGTAGCTAGTGAAGGGATTGACAGAGGGGAGAGGCAGAGGAGTACCAGGGAGAAAGATGGATAAGACAGGCAGTAGAGTTGAGGATGGTTGGAAGGGAAGCGAGAGTGCTGGATGGGAGGCCACAGAGGACGGTGTTACAGTAGTCCAGACGAGAGATGGCAAGGGCGTGGACTAGCGTTTTTGTAGTGTCAAAGTTGAGAAATGGGCGGATGCGGGAGATATTTTTCAGGTGGAGGCGGCAGACAGAGGTGAGGGCTTAGATGTGTGGTTTGAAGGATAGAGAGGAGTTCAAGGATATCCCAAAGGAGCGGACTTGTGGATCTGGTCAAAGAGTGTAGCCATTGACAGTGATAGAGAGATCAGGTGGAGGGATGGAGTCGGACAAATTAATACATCAATACTTAATCGTCTGAGGGGTCGTCAAAGATTTAAAAAAAAAAAAAAATTGTTTTAGCATTTTATTAACATAGAATTAAATGATATAAGATTTACTGATGTGAAGGAAAATACCTATCATCACATTTTAGGATGATCAAAATCATCTATTAGGATAAACATGATTATACTGTGATTTCATAAGGGACAACCTGAATGAGCAGCATAGTATCAAGCAACTACGATAGTAATGTTCTAAAACTTCAGTGGTCAAAATCTGGTACAGATGGTAAGAAATTACCAGGATACTAAACAACCCCTGTTGCTATGTAATTTTCATCAACAGCAATAAGAGCATTTCTACCCAACAACTGTTGTTCCCATTTCTTTGCACACAGTTCCCTGTGCCAGCTGCATTGCCATTTTTCCACTATTAATCTCACCAGGGATTAATTCAGCCTGCAAAGTCTAATATGCACATTATGCCCTACATAGGAATATGTTACAATTATTATTGCTTTAAATGACCCTTACATTCCTTAAAACGACATTTAGCATGCAAAAGTAATTATCTTTAATTACATCTCAAGCACACAGCGGGATGAACAGTAAATAGTTATGACATTAGTGTTTTTTTATGCACATATTTTATGCACAGTGCCAAATGCAAAAAAAGAAAAAAGCCTATACAACTCTTCTTTATCCTGTCAGAGATAGTGATATGATTTAACAAAAAACTTCACCAACAGTAGCCACTCCTCACCAAAGAGAAGTGAAAAAGTTAGGCAAAGTCTAAGATTTTCACTTCTCTAAAAGAATGGCAGGCAAAACTGGCACACTGCATTATACATAGTACAGGGCATGGAAAAAGATTTTTCTAATTTCATAGGTCAACCCCTGAAGCCCTGAACTTGACTTTACACAAAATAAAATGCTCCTTTACATAATTAAAGAAGTTGACTGTTCTGGTGGTCAGGTATAGGTTAAAATAATTATAAAAATAAATATTTCCCCATTTCAAGCCGACTCCACCTAGTGCCTTTGGTCCCTGTTCTCCCCACTGATGGTGTCACATTTATTAGTCACGTTACACTGTAGCCAATGACAGGTCTCAGCAGGCTTCTCTTGTAGGAATGGCATGTGACCAGTAAAGCCTGTGACTGACTGCAGTGTCATCTCACCAATGAATGTCATGTCTTTGGCAGGGAGCACTGGGAGCAGCAGCGGGGCTAGAACAGAGCTGGTTTCAAAGCAGAATATTTTTTTCTATTTTAACCCCTTTCTGACCAACAAACTTTTTTTTACAGGAAATGAGGACCCCTTTAGTACTCACTATTTACTTAATATCAATAGCAAAATGAGCAACACAAAGCATACAAATTATTCACATGAGGTCAATCAATGGGTGGCTGGAGAACAGTATAATTACACATATCAAGGCTCAGTTCACACCTGTTTTACTTCCGTCATAGGCAACAGATCCGTTACATGGTAGAGTTCAATGGTGTCCATCATAAAAAAGTAATAGGATTGTGGACATGCACAGGTCATTTCACAATACTTGAGATACAGTTTTCCCTTCTTTTTGCTGTTTTTATTACAATGTATTATTCACTGTGACTGAAACTAATGAATATTCTGGAGGTAGGAGGACTTCTTCCCTGTCCCATTACTTATTAATATATGTGTTTTACTATGTTATTGATGTATTTACTTTCAAATTAAGAAATAATGAACTTTATATACTCATGGATTTATTGTATTTACACTCTTCTTGATTAACTCAGAGGGGTTTCCCCAGCTGGTTGTTTCACAGAACCTGTTCTTCACAGCCAGCTTTAGGCTCCCACTTCCTGTCCAAGCTGTGGAAAGGTCTACATAAGTAATTGGCTTATCAGCTCTGCTATTTCTCATTGAACCTGTTAGAGGGACATTGGTAGTGGAGAAGTTTTTACAGCAGGGCAGATGGCCACAGCGCTCTAAAGGGTTAACATTTGTCAGTAAGAAGCATAAACAAGCTTATGTGCTGTTGATAAGACACAACAGAGAGTTACAGAGCACAGAGAGCAGAACATATGAACTGCCTTAACTCTGAAAGTAGGCAAAATCAGAACAATTTATTTGGTATTAATCTTTATTTACCTTTGGCTTCATGTTTTAAGCTAATCACTGTGGTTAAAAAAAATCCCTTTATTTGTGTGTAACTGATTATTCATGAATTGTGGCTATAAATATCTTATTAACCCAACAATGTTTGCTTGAGAAAGGCTCTGGATAGAGACGAAACATTGCACTGGGCGTGGAATAAGGAAAGCTTGCCTTTTTTGTTTAGAGTGAATTATTTTAGATAGATAGATAGATAGATAGATAGATAGATAGATAGATAGATAGATAGATATATGAGAGATTAGAAAGATAGATAGATAGATAGATAGATTATAGATTAGATAGATAGATAGATAGATAGATAGATAGATAGATAGATAGATAGATAGATAGATAGATAGATAGATAGATATATGAGAGATTAGAAAGATAGATAGATAGATTATAGATTAGATAGATAGATAGATAGATAGATAGATAGATAGATAGATAGATAGATAAGATAGATAGATAGATAGATAGGGTAGATAGATAGATGAGAGATGGAGATAAGATATAATATAGATTAGATAATAGATGAGAGATTAGATAGATAGATAGATGAGAGATTAGATAGATAGATAGATAGATAGATAGATGAAATTAGATAGATAGATAGAAGAGAGTAGATAGATAGATGAGAGATTAGATAGATAGATAGATAGATAGATAGATAGATAGATAGATAGATAGTTAGATAGATAGATAGATAGATAGATAGATGAGAGATTAGATAGATAGATAGACAGATAGATAGATAGATGAGAGATTAGATAGATAGATAGATAGATAGATAGATAGATAGATAGATAGATAGATAGATAGATAGATAGATAGACAAAGCTGTATAAAATAATATGAACGATGGTGTTTAGGTATGAAAGATTGGCTATAGCTATTTTAGTTATCAAATATTTCAACCAACTAGAAACATTCAGTCATCTAGAAATTTTCAAGGAGCATTGGCTCTTTGTACTACAGGAAAATAAAATTACCACACAGAAGAAACTTCTGCTTTGTGAGATCTGACAAGTCTTCACACTTTTCCATTAATTGTTTTAAGATGTGACACCTCTGTTGTGAGCATGAGGCATGTTCTATCACAACTTTTTGAACCCGTCATTAAGCATTAGTTTGTGCTTCAGTACATTTTGTCCTAAAATAACATATAAGTATAAAATCAAGTTTATAAACTAAGACTCTGCAGGATTTCAGGGCACAAAATGAACATTATAATCTTTCTGAATTTATTGGATGTGTCCTGAGAAATTACAGTTGTGCTTAGCCAGAGTTAGTTTAATTTGCTGCTTTTACAGATGTATTCTTGCCCAACATCATCTTAAAATCTGCTCATAAAGGAACATTTTTACATGCTGGAAAATATTCGTCTATCTAAAGTAGAAGGATAGAAAATAAAGAATGGCAGGCTTCTCTTTCTGTCTAGATAATAAATTAATTTTCTAAAAGATAAGTTTGCTATTAGAAAAATGAGCTTGTAGCTACAGGAGGTGCAGAAGGTTCAGTCAAGCAGTCAAGTCTAAAACTGGTTTCTGAAAGGGCCCAAATAACCCTTTTCCACATAATAAGACACCAACATTATAAATGGCACATAATAGGTGTGGGATCCTGGTACAGATTTTGCATATTAGCCCCAAATCTCCAAAATACATTATTGTGCATTAGCTAATCATTCTTCCCCATTTTCCAGGTAGACTTTAATTGACTAGTTTTACCCTTCATTCTACTAAAAACTTATAAATAGTAATCCTCAAAACTAGAACCTCACAATTTCAGGCTTTATCTTATGCTGCACCAGTTACCTTGAATGAATTATCCAGTTAAATTCCTAAATTCCACTGTTTTAAGTGAACCTATTTATTAAGTCTCACCAAAAACAGTGGAAATTGGGAAATTCACTGGGGTAATGCATGTAAGTTAACTGAATAACACAAGGTAAAACCTGGGTTTGGGAGTGAGAGGTTCAGATAATAGAGAATAAAATACATTTTTGATAGAAAGGAAAATGAAGGGTAAAACTAGTCTGCCTAAAAGGGGAACATTGAGAAAGAAATACCTGTTCACTGATCTATTTCTCATTTTAATAACATGATTCATTTACTTTCCATACTGTTTCCTTTTAGCATCACATGCTATAATATTCCTTATAGCCTTGTAACGGGTATCCAATGAGTGGATCTTCCGGACCACCACAAGTGGTGGTATAAGCCACGTCAGTGAATGACATCTAAAGAGGCTCTCAATCTTCACCAAGGCCGGTTGGAAGTGTGTGCAGTAGGAGACTCCCAGGACGCTACCCTGATGCGACTTTCTTACGATGGCAGCCGGGGTGCAGCATGGTACAAAGGGTCAGGCAGAGAGGTGGTTAAGTCTGGGCAATATCGCCAGGGAAGGTGGCTGGCAAATGAGGTCAAAGTCGAAGCGATAGATGAGCATTTAAGGAAACCGAAATTAACCCATGTTTAAATCTCTCTCGATGCACCCCAAACCCAAATTTTTAAAGGGGAAAAGGGAAAGGGGGGGCAAAAAAGATTTGGGGGTCACTCCCCAAAACCCAAATTCACATGCCCCAAGCGGATGAAACTTGGGAACGGAAAATACAGCAGAATAACGCAGCAGAGCAGGGGTTTGTGGAGGGGAAATACACGTGGGCCGGGGAAAAATTACTAGCAAACCCATGGAAGCCGGGGTGGGGTAAATTGGGGAAAACAAACCCTGACCCAAATTTATTTAATAGGTTAAAAATTTCTTGCACCCTACTCCACTTCACATCTGTCTCTGCACACCAGATGGGCCCAACCGGGTTGATAAACCCCAAGGGCTCCCATCAGGGGAAAATTCGGGAAAAGTACCGATTTTCGGGGCCCCAGTTGAAATTTAAAACAAAGGGGTTCTTATTATTTTAAAAGATAACAACTGGTAATGGGGGAGGGGTGTAGATGATTTTGCTCTATGGGGCCTCAAAATTCCTAATGGTATATGTGGGCCGGGAACCCAAAAAAGGGTTACCGGGCACTTTTTCCCCCTTTTGGGTAAAAACCAAATAAACTGGCTATTGAAAAACCTTTTTCAATACCTTTTTTTGTTTTTGATATAAGTTTAAATTTAAACCCCAGAAAGTTTAAGTTTCCCCATCAAGAAAAACATACATCAAATAGTTTTTGAAATAATTGTTTAGGAAAAACAAAAAAAAAAATTAAAATTGGGGTTTCTTGTTGCTTTTTTTTTTCATTTTCCATTTACATTACCATCAATCCATATATCCTCAATAGAGCTCACATTTAAAATTTTTCCTAACCTAAAAATACTTTTGCCCTTTTTTATCTGGATGTAAATAACCTTGTTTTTAAATGTTTTTTAGGGTTGGAAAAAAAACCCTCGTACTTTAGGAAACCCAAACAAACACAAGTAAACTTATCAATACCTTCTAACAGAGTAAAGTTAGACTAGACAGTTTTCCCAATGCCTAAATGTATCATAGGTGTTGGAACTATTTTAAAACAAATTTATACCTTTTGTAAGTTTTCTTAGTTTATCTCACTAACTGCGGCAAACTTTTAAAGCATTTTTTGTACAATGTCGCACACTAAGGCACGTTCCTTTCTTCTAAACCATGCCTTCTTTTCGGATGAAGCACTGAAGTGTCTAAAACACTTAATAAACGTGATACAAGGCATGTATACCATTCTTTTTGTTCCAAATTTGGAGAACATACAAACTTAAATGAAAGATATTGTTTCGTTGTTCTTAGGTTTAAACCCACGGGGGAACCCCAATGCTGCACGGATCATTGTGACAGGTGGGTTTTGCTAAATTTTTGAAAATGCAAAGAAAAAAAAACCCAAAAGGGGAAAAAATTCCACAACTTATAAAACCTACTCTTAAAATTCCCAAAACCAGTGTAAAATTTTTAAAGCCCTTTACAGGTTTTCCAAGGCACGAAAAGAACATTATAGTCTCTGTATTTTTGGAGTGCCCTGGGGAAATGACATACTGACTTTTTTTTTGGTTTTAAAAACCCAAACCCCCCTTAGTCAGTTTACAGATCTTAATTGGAAAAGTCACAACATACCCTAATATTCATGCATATTTTATAAATAATGTGAATATGGTGTTTGGTGAAACCCCATTAAATTTAAAAAATACTGGTGTCCCCTTGCTGCAAGAGGTGGGGGAACCCCACATTGAAATCCAAAAACATTTTGAAAATGCCCTTTACGAGTTCTGTTATTTTGTTTCTGTCCAAAGACAGCTCATTCATTTGTAAAAACTAATCAGAAAATTAAGCTTTTGGGTTTTCATAGGACGGGCAAAAAAATTTTGCCTGGGTATTTTTGTGAAAAAAAAATTTCCTGGAGCACACAAGAAACTTTTGAAAATTTCAGCTTGTTATTTTTTGGGTCTGTGCAGGGAAGTAATAATAAAGAGGACCTGTGCTATTACTGGCAGTGGTTATTAAGGGGAAAGGGTTGCCCCAAAAAACATGAAATTTAATTTCAGAAAAGCTTTAAATTGCTAATGAAGTGACCCCAAAATTAAGATTTCTTTGTTCCAAAATTTTGCGGGTATTCTGTCACAATGTTTCATTTGCAGAAAAAAAAATCATCATTTGCAGTCAAAAGTATTTCTGGTCCCCCTCGGGCTTTTTGGGGTTCCTTGTTTATAACATTTGCCTATGTATAACATTTATATTTTGCTGATTGGCTATTACCTTTCGTTCAAAAGGGATGCAATAGCCTCTGACATGTGACCCCTCTGCTACCATTGCCAACCCCAAGGGCGGGCCAGAGGCCTTTTGGCAAAAGGCATTTTAGGCATTTGGAAATTTGTTGGGTTATCTCTGCTCCCCCCTCGGGGGGTGTGCGAGGTCCCCCGGCAAGTAAAGGGTTTGTGTTTTGCTCCCGGCTCACCTCAGCATTCTGCTGGGGGCCCTAAGGCTACCCCCCCAAACCTGTCCTTAATTCTCCTCCCAACCTAAGGGACCCCAAAAACAGGATCTCCAGTGCTACTCAGGGGGGTTGCAAGTCCAGTCAAAAAAAACCTTCAAAGTCCGACGTTTTGGGAATAAGGGTCTCCCAACCCAGGGGGCCCATGTCTTTCCTGGTTTCCAAGTCAGAGTTTAAACCGGCACTTTAAAGCGGTCAAACGATGCGGGAAGTAGCTTCAACCCTGTCTCAAATCCGAGTATTCAAGAATAAAGGCCCTTTCCCAAACCCAGGTTTTTTTTCTAAAACCCTGTGCCCTTGGTGTAAAAACCCACTCTTCGGAATAAGGTCGGGAAAAATCATTTAAATCTTTCTAAAGGGTAATACTACTCCCAGAAATCTAAATTTTTACAATTTTACCGAGCCCTGACACAAAATCAGAGACGGGGTTGTATCAAAAAAAAAAATGCCACTATTACTCTACTAAAAAGTCAAGTCATTGTTTACTGCTCAAATTTAAATTTTTTTCCCTGATTGCACCCAGAAAAAGGGGGTAAACCCCTAGTTTTTGCTCCCAAAAAAATTTGCAATTTACTTTTGGGTTTCCCGAACCCGGGCTTTGGGTTTCGTTTAGGGGTTTGGGGTTGTTTTGGACTGGGGACAACGAAAAATTTTTGGGGTTTACTCAGGCCCCTGGGGAATTTAGCCACCATATTCCCCTCGTGCCTTTAACATCGTTACCCTTTGACAACAACCCATTTTAAAAGGGGGCCACCCCGGGTTTTCCGAGAATTGCCAGGGAAAGGAAAAAAAAGTGGCGTCACGAACTGGTTTTAAAGGGCTTTTGCACTAAAAATTCCCGGGGGTTACCCCCTAGCACCTATAGTGAAAGAAAAATTTTTTTTTTTTAAAGTGACAGGCACCTATTTTTTTTTTTCTTCTCTTCTTGGGGGGGACAGTACATCCAATTCATTACAAGGGTTTTAAAAGAATCCCCATGACTCTGAGGTCCTAGTAGCCCTTCCCTACTTCATCTGCTAATGTTGCTGCCACCACCAACTTTTTGCTATTGACAACGTTCCGGGCCCCTTTACATTTGCTATGGGAAGCCAAATTCTTTTTTGGAAAATTTTTTTCCCCCCAAGTTTAAAAGGGGGAGAACCACACACACTAGCTGTTTTCGGGGAGAAAAATTACCCCCCACCCCCGAAATTGTTCGCTTTTCCCCTCCCTCAGCAGGTACAGCTCCCTTTTGGGGGCCCAAAAGGGAAAAGGGGGTTTCCACTGTAGAGGGTTCGTTCATGGCCAGTACTGGGGAAAACCACGGGTAAACAAACCCCTTGGGTTCGCCTGAAAAAAGAATTTGAGGACAGTCAAAACCAAAATCCGTTTTTTAAGTTCTTAAAACAGAGACAAAAAGCGGTGAGAGTCTCGGGGAAAAAGCTTTAGCACTTAAATCCGCCTACGGGGCCCCTAAAAACCAGGTTCACTTTTTGTTTCCTTCAGCTTTCTGAGAGCAAAAATTTTACTGATCCCCTTATTAAAGGATTTGGACTCTAGAAATGGCACAAAGTAAAACTACGCAGGTTATCCAACAGTTTCCCAGTATGAATTTCTAAAATTTCAAAGCTCTAGCTTTGCAAAGTAATGGGAAGTGAACTCTTTTTTTGTACCCCCTACTTCATTCTTCATTTTCCCCCGCCTGGCTGGTGGAACCCCCTAGTATTGCACCATTTTCCCGCCTTTTCCCGGGAAAAGCTGCCCCAACCCGCACAGACCATACACCTGCAACCACAAACTGTCAAACCGGATACCCTTGCCCAATTTTGTTGACTCCTCTGCCAATTTCTAAAATTTTTAAAAAGGGCACTCTACCCCACCCCAACATGAGTCCTGTAAGCAAAAACTGTAAACCCCAAAGGCCTGGTCGGGGAACCTTTCCAAAACCCCTTTGATATCCCCCGCCTCCAAAGTTTTGCTTCACGAGAAAAAGACCTTACTTTTACCCTACTTTTTGACGTCATGGAAAACCACCCGTTTCGTTTTGCTTCCATTTTAAAGGGCTCCCCCTGAGTCCAAGGGCCCGCACTCGGGAGGTGAACCACAGGCCCGAGGAACCGCAATGGTTTTTTGGGTTTTCCTTCGCCAGCCCCCCGAAAATTTGTAAACCCATCGGGGAAATAGAAAAAAGGGTACCTTTTTAAACCCCTTGTGGATAAAAGGCCCCCCCCCCCCCCCCCCCCCCCCCCCCCCCCCCCCCCCTAAAGGGGTTTAAATACCTTTTGCCCCGACCCCTTTTTTTGAGAAAAAAGGGGGCCCTTTGATGTGTTTTTTCCCGGCGGGAAAATCCAAATTTAATTTTTTTGCGGGTAAGGGCCCAAAACCCATGGAAAAAATGGGCTATTTGGGGACCCTTTACTTTTACGCATTTGGTGACCGTACTTTGAAATAGACAAGGTTTTAAAATATTTAAACAAAAAGGGGTTTTTCGGGGGGATAAAAACCCCTTTTTTTTTGGGGGTATAAAATATCATGCGCCCAATGTTTTAAACGGGAATAATTTTTTAACAGGGCCTTTACCTGCTTCTTGCCTCATGTTTTTCCTCCCACTATAGGCAAACTTGAAGAAAAAAACCAATAAAGGGTTTTCCGAGCTCAACAGAGATTTTTTAAAATAATCGTGGAAAAAGATTTGCCGTGGTTCCGCATAGAAAAGCTGTTCAATTTTTTTTTACCAGCCAACAGGTAAACCCTTTTTGGGTGCCGATTGTCCAGGACTAGACAATGCCAACTACAAGCTTTTCTTGACCCCATTAAATTGAGGGCCGACCTTTTGCCCAAAACGGGCTAGGACCCATCAAACCCGTCTCGAAGGGTTCAGGTTTCCCCGAAACCCCTTTTGTAAAAACCTCAGTGACTCCCCCAGCGAGCTTCAAAGTTTACCACTTCGGATGCTCAAACCAGTCGATAGGGAGGATGTTTTGAGGAATAGACTATCGCTTACCAGAAGTCTTTTAGACCCTTCCCGAAAAGGGACTCCGACAACACCCATACTCTCGGGGGGGGATGAACTCAGCATTGGAGATTCTAATACCCCCTCGAGCAAGTCAATGAGTTCGAAAAATTACTAAGAGACAACCAATAAAGCTTTCATTAAACTTTCCTTTTGTTTTTTGGAAAAACCAAAACCTCATTCAGCCCCAAGATAAACCGGGGCGATATAGCCCATCAAGGAGAAACACCGGCCCTATTCTTCCTCCCAAACTATCACGGTGAAAAAAACCATTAAGGAAATGAAGGACACCAAGGGTGATACAAAAAAACCCCAAAGGGTCCATGGGCCCCCCCCCTTTTGTCCTTGTGAAAAAAAAGGATGGGAACATTTTTTTTTGCGTTGATTACGGGGAAAATTTAAACGGCCCATAAACCCCAAAAAGGATTCCCACCCATTTCCAAACGTATCGAGGAATCTATCGCTGCTCGGGGCCCCGACGGGCCTACCTTGGGAAACTAGACCTCAAAAGTGGTCCTGGAAATTACCAATGGCCCCTGAGGACAGAGAGAAGACGCTTTTAAAACCCGGAGGGGACTCTACATTTCACAAGAAATCCCATTCGGGTTGTTTTAACCCCCTTTACCTTCCGGGCCTTGAGGGAAAACGATGCCTCGGTTCATTTTAATTTCCCAAAAAGTGCCCCGCTCAAATCGGGGCCGATTTAAATTTTTCTTTTTCCCGTACCTAGGGAAGGGGCCCAAACATCAAGCTTTTGGACCGAAGTTTTCCCAGGCCCGGGAAGACCAGGGCCCCAAAAGAAAAAACCCATTTTAAGTGCCACCTATCTAGCCTCGAAAAAATTCCTTGGGACATGTCGGGGAGTGCTGAAGGAATACGGGCCTACCCCGGGGAAAGTCTCACGGGGGGAAAATTTGGGGGACACTCCTAAAACATTTAAAGGGAAAAGTAAAAATTTTCCCTTGGTTTTGCCGGCTTTCCCGGCCCGATTCATACCACAAATTTTCACAAGTAGGGAAACCCAAATTACCCAACTATTCGTGGTTGTCCCCCCAGACACTATGACCAAAAACTTTTTTTTGAGTGGTCTGACCGCAAGAAACAGCGTTCCAAACCCTAAAAACCTTTTCTGCATCGCCTCCAATCTTGGCCTACCCCGAATTATAATCATCCCATTTCTTAAAATACCGGATTCAAGTTTTCTTAGGGGCCCGGAGCATTTCCCGTCACAATTTAAGACAAAAAAAGGGGAAAAGGGGTTTTTGCCCACGCCCGCCGAAAACCTGAGGGGAAACGGGGAAAAAAATGAACCCCCAACTATACTTGTTTCAAGCTAGAATACTAGCACTCGGTGGGGGGGCCGTCCCCGAGAAGTTTGAGATTACCCCACACTACACCTTTTACCCTTTTTTTCACGGACAACAACCCCCTAGAAAACCTCAATTTCCCGGGACGGCTTGGTTTCCTTTTTGAGCCAAGGGGGGGGGTTGGCCATCCAGACTGGCCAGCTTTTAAATTCGAGATCAAATACCCAAGTTGGGAAACAAAGTGGGAAAGCTGACACGTTATCCCGCCAAACCCAAAGGTTAGGGCCCACCAGAGGGAAAAACGCTGGGAAGACGTGGAAAAAAGCCTCCCTTTTTTCAAAAAATTTGCTACCAGAAAAAATATCCCTGCGCCTAAAAAACCCATTGGGGCCCCATTTTAAATTTAGATCCCTATCAAGACTTAAACCCCCATTGGGAAACTACCCAAAATGAGTCCAAAGTTCTTGGAGAAATCTATGACTACCTCTCCCACTTGGGAGAATCCCGAGGATCAGGGGAAAACCCAACCCCGAGTGGAAAAAACACGTCTCTGGGAGCAAAGGAAAAGAAATCTTTCTTAAAAAAAGGCCCAATCGTTTGGGAAAAATTCCCGGATCCAGTTTTCAGGCGAGAGACGCCACCCAGATCATTATCCCAAAAACTGATCTAAGTTTGTACTCGCGCCTATATGACCATCCCGGCCATTTTTGGGGTCTACAAGAAAACCCAAGCAACCCTTTTGCCCGGGGATTTCCCATTGGATCCATGAGAACCGAAAAATTGAAAAAACTTGGGGGTTTTAAAAAATGAGTGCCCCGCCCGCAACATATCCCAAAGCCGGGAAAAGGAAAACAAAGCACCTTTACACCCCATTCGTCAGAAGGCCAAAACCAAAAATTTTTGCCCTAGACCTGTGAAATTGGCTCCAACAAGAATCCCATATACATACGCCCCCTTAAAAGATGGGCGACCCCCTACTCCAAGGGGGGTGTTGTTGTTCCTGTCAAGACTTAACTGGTCGTAATACAGCCCCTCTTTTTCTAAAAGGGAGTTCGTGAAGCACTATTTGGGGCCCAGAGTTCCCTATTAACAGACCGGGGGCCGCATTTGAAACCCCGCTCTTCCAAGAACTTTGGTTTTTACCCTGAATGTAAAAACATCGCACTACAGCAAAACCACCCTCAAGGGGGAAAGGCCTATGCAAGAAAACAACCCCAAATTTTTTAACCAAAATGTTTAGAACAGCTTCTATCTTTAAGAGATAAAAATGGCCAGTTTCTAGACGAGATTGGGTTTAGATCTACCAAAAACACCCCTCACTGGGTTTCCCCTGGGTTTCACCATTCTTTCTTGATGTTTTGGAAGTCAAAAGGGCAAATACAAGACCGTTTCTTTAGGGGGTACAAAATTTTTCCCCCCCCCCCATTTAAACCCCCGCCAATACAAAATTGGGTTTTCAAGAAACACCCAAAAGGGGGATCCAAAAATGCCCCAGAAAAATTTTTGACGAAGGGGTGGAAGAACTTTGCAAGGGGGAAAACAAGAAGGCTCATACAAAACCCCAAAAAGCGAATGCCCCTCCAAAATAGAAGTGGGAGACCCAAAGGTTTTGGGTTTAAAAAAATATCACCGCTCAGGCAAGTTGGGGCTGTTATGGGAAACCGGGAAACCCTACACAGTGATTTTTATACCCTTTCCCTGAAATTTTTTTTGGGATGAAGTCAAGAAGCTGGTATGGCACCTTTAGAAATGTACAACCCTAAAAAGGTTAAAAGTTTTGTACCAGAGGGGATACCCAAGCTTTCATAGCAAATTTTTCCCCCCACCTGTTTTAAAATTTTCCCGCCCGTTTCCATTTTCTCCGCCAAAGAAAACCCCCCTTTGAGGACACCTTGAAAAGTTTTCCCGTTTCTCATACCACGGCTACCAAGTAATAAATATGCCTTTGCCAGTTTCCCCCCTCTAAAGCTGCTCCCACTTACCCCCGCCTCCAAACGGAAAATTCCCCAATCGTTCCAGTTTTAAGGGAGCTGGTGAAAAAGAGCATTTAAAATCAGGAAAAAACCCGAGGGGCTCAAAACCCAAAAGGGAAAAAACCAACCGGTACGTACGGGGAGTGAAATGCTTTTACTGTTTTGCATTATTTTTTTTCCTGCTTTAACCCTAAGTTTTCCCCTAAAATAAATTTTTTGCTGTAAAATTTGTATTGTTAGTTAGTTTTTGTTAAAATAAATATTCCATTTAAAAAGTTTAAGCCTCACACCTGGTCCCCAGGGCCAAACACCTTAGTAAAACCCCGCCCATTTTACCCGAAAAGGACATTGGCCCTTTTTTTTCCCTAGTGCCCGCCACCAAAAGGGTTTTGATGGACATGGTTTCTAAAATTTCCCCACAGAGAAAAATCCTTGAACCAAAGGCATACCCAGTTATCAAAGGGGTTCTTTAAAAATGGTTTTTTGCACTTTATTGTTTTTAACCCAGTGTTGTGTTTTTTTTTGTCTATTTGCACAAAGTCATGTTGTTTAGACCCGTTGCCGAAAGGAAGGGTTCCCTTTCCCCAAGGGGGAAAATTGTTTGTGACCCAGCAAGAAGATTTCTTTGTTCCCTATTTTTGCGTAATTTTGTCACAAAGTTTCAGTGCAGAAAAAAAATATAAAAAAAGCAGTCTAAAGTATTCTCTAGGTCGCCCTCTGCTGTTTTGGTTCCTTTTATAACATTTTCCCATGTATAACATGTAAAAATCTTTCTGATTGGCTGCATAACCGTGTTTTAAAAATGATGCAATAGCTCTTGACATAGACCCCTCTGCTTTCCATGCCAACCCCCAACGGCTGGCCAGAGGGAGTTAGGATTAGTTAGTTAGTCTCTGCTCCCCCATCCGAAGGGGTGCGAGGGCTCCCCGGGAAGTTCAAGGGTGTGTTGTTTCCCCCCCCTCACCCCCCATTCTCTAGGCCCCCTAGCCTACCTCAAACCCGTCCTTAAAATTTTCCTACCACCTTTAAAGGGACCACACAGGTCCCAGTTTTACTCAGGTGGGGGAAAAAGCCCTCAAAAACCTTCTGTCCCAACCCTCGGGGAAAAGAGGGTCTCCCAACCCCGCGGTCATTGTCTTCTCCCTGGCTTCCAAGGGCAAGGGTCCACGGCCCCCTTTCCAAAAGCGTCAAAGCATGGGCCCGGGGAAATATAGTTAAGGGCTGTCTCAAAAACCGAGGTAAAACAAGAATCAGAGGTCCTTCAAAAACCAAAGGGCCCTTTTTTCTAAAGCCTGTGCCCTTGGTTAAAAATCCACTCTTTAGGAATAAGGCTGTGATAATTATTCTTTTTTAAAATAATACTACTCCCAGAATCTTTAAGTTACCAAAGGGCTGACAAATACCAGAGAAATGTTGTATCATTATCAAAGCTGCCACTTTTACATCATACTCAAGTCAAGGTTCATTATTACTGCAATTAAACAGTTATTTGTATTTCTGGTTGCATCCAGAGACAAGGGTCAACTAGTTATTGGCTGTCAAATAAATGGCAAACTACCGTTAGTTGTTCCGAACCCTGGCATTGGTCGTCTAAGTTATTGGTGTCTTGACTATGGACAACGAAGAATTTTTGGGTAACTCAATGCCTGGGAAGTTAGCCACGCATATTACCCTCGTGCCATACATCATTACCCGTGACAATAACCATCTTAAAGGGGCCACCCCAGGGTTCCGAGTATGCCACTAATGCTCTATTGAATTCCACAATCACTGAGCATAAAGGTATTTGGGAAGATATATTGCTCGCTAGGAATGTCATTTTATGAAGCATACCCTTGTCCTGTTACACATTACAAAGTCAAAGATATGTTTGACCGACTGCCTGTTCTTTTTAAATTGCAAAGTGCTTCTGTCATATGGTAACTTAGCTCACAAGACAAGAACATATGATTTATGATAAAGAACCATGCACAATGAGCAAGAATTTAACTCTCCATCATGTCAGAGGTCGACTGAGCTGCTTGGCATGCCAAGCTGGTAAGTGAGTATTTATTTGCCATGAAATAAGCTTCTCCACCAAATCGCACTGGTAAAACCATCCATTAAATCCTTAATATGTGTGCTTAAATCCTTGTAATTGGATTTCATCCGACGGCTGAAATGATATCTACATTGGTGTGTGAAGAGGGAGCACAGGAGAATTTCCAGAAGCGGAGACATCTGATGAGCTGGGAATCCTATAACAGCAACTAGTGGTTTATTTGTTACGGAAATGGATTACTCCGGCTGTAAAGGATACAATTCCTTTGTAAAATTGGATTGTCTGTTAATGAGCTGCTTAGCAGAATTTAAAGAGGTATTCCCATTACAAGAAAGGATGGCATGTTGTAAATATATTACTTTATAATTCAAGGGGTCAACCAACCTGCATAATAGTGTTCTCAGCCACTTGCCTGGCAAAGAACTGCAGCAAGGCTATATTCCTTTCTGAACGGGGGGTGATTGCAAGCAGTATTGTGCAGTGTGAATGGGCCATAGCAAGGCTCTGCAGCCTCTTCATTCTTCAGACCAGTGTGGGTCACAGAAGTTGGATCCCCACAAATCAGAGAGTGATAGTATGTGTTAGTGAAATGTCATTACTTTCTTTGATGCAATAAAATATGTGAAAAATATGTAAAAAAAAAAAGTTTAAACTGGGTAATTGAAGCTGTAATAAATTACAACAGTTGTGGAAAAAGTTAAAAACCAACAAACAAGAATCACCTGTTAATCCTCCACCAGTGCTCATGCTCTAGTGTTCTCGGCCATTGCAGCTGATAACTGGCTTCAGTGATGCTACAAGCACATATAATGCATGACTGGTGAGTCCATTAATTGGCTGCATTGGGCACCTTGATGTAGGGCATGATGCTGCAGAATGGAAGAACCATATGCTCTGTAATTTAAATACAGAGTAGGTATATATTGTTGCACTTTAGGATACTTGCGCTTTATGTGTCAGTAACACATGTTTTTCTGCAGCCGAGGAATCCTGAGTACAGGAGGGAACTTTATCATTATATAGCCAGTCATTTTAGGCAAGGCTAGTTAGTTCAGAGTTAGAGTTTGAATTTGCTAGCTGTGTTCCACAAAAAAAGAGATTGCCTGACCATTAGCCTGTTGTGATCCAGAGTTAGGCAGCACTGTTATTCCGAGCCTGAGAACTTATATACCAATAGATTGAAAGAGAGAAAATTGTAGAAAGGAAGAAATATGGAAAAATACTAGTTCAAAAAAGAAGGGGGGTCTGGCAGGAAACACTAGCTAGACACTAGGTTCATGGTAAAAGGAGTATGGGGAGCTGCTGGTTCAAAAGCTCTGGAAGGGCCTGGAAGAGTGCCAGTGGAGCCTAAAAGATGAACAAGGTCAAATATGAGTAGGACAGGTAGAGAGAATACTCATACTTGTCAAAAACGAGTATACTTAGAAAACTAAGAATAGAAGTGAGAATGCCTTTATGGAAGGAGGAAAAAAGTCAATTGCCATGAGTAAAGTTTAGTAAGACCTCAGTTACTATTTTTTATGTTATACTTCTGCTGACAGACACAACACATCTCCCAGCACAATCACACCTGTAGGCCTCATCAACTTTTACCAGCACACCTGTACTACTAGTACCCCTGTCACCAGCCCCCCATTACAACATTAGAACTTCCAAATTAGATGACATCAGAGGCACATACACTTGCACACACACATACACACACACAGACATTTGTGGGAGGAAACTGTAGTAAACAAAGGGAAAACAGATAAACTCCATGCAGATGTAGCACTTTGTCAGAGTCAAACCCAGATTCAGGACTGGAAGCTAACAGTGCTAACCAATGAGCCACTGTGGTATACTCTACTTAGAAAGTTATGAAACTTTTGGGGATGCCTCAAATTTTGGTGCACAGAAGACTCTGCAGAGTGAGTTAGGGAATAGAAGTTATATTTCTTTGGAAAATCAATAGCTTCCCTTAGTTCTCATAGTTACATAGTATGGTTGAAAAAAAGATATATGTCTATCAAGTTCATTCAAGAGAGGGCATAAGATGTGGATGAAAGAGAGGGATAAAGGTATTTAAGACATTATTTATATATGTCTACATAGGTGTAATTATTATTTTTCTGCAAGTAATTGTCTAAGCCTTTCTTGAAGCCCTCACCTGTTCCTGTTGTGACTAGCACCTGAGGAGACTATTCCATGGATTCACAGTTCATATGTTAAAGAAGGCTTGACTCCACTGGAGAATTACATTTTTGTTCTCCAGATGGAGGGAGTGCCCCCTTGTGTTTTTTGAATCAGCACAAAACAAGTGCAATGTCGTAAGACCCCAGACACTCTGTCTTTGAAGAACAGAGGTATAATGGGAAAAAGTAGGTTACATTAGAGGAACACAATTAGAGAGGAAAAAGCAATCAAAATAGCAAGTAACCCATAAATCGCACATCAACGTAAACAGGTATGCACAAAGCAAACACAAGTATCCACATTATTATATTATTATTATTATAATTAAATTTTTATTTTATAAATTATTTATTTTAATAAATAGTCTGTGCTTCACTGTATGGGCAAAAATGCTAAAGTGTTTAATTGTATACATTCAGATTGAGTAAATAAGGTCTCAGCATTAACACATAAGAAACTCACTTTCACAAGACAGTATTAGATCACAATTTGTTATCAGTATTTGTAAGACAAAACTTAGAGGAAATACAAAACATGCAAAAAGTACAAATCTTTCCATAATACTTTTTCATTACGTAGATTTCTCTCCTGGTTTTGACAAGGTTGAAAGTGGCCAGGCAGCAAAACCGTGGAATTCTCTGCCACATACTTTTGTAAGGATTAAAGTGAACCTGTCAGTTGGTTTTACATCCCTAAACTGCCACCACTTTCTTATGCTGATGCTGATTAGCTTTTTAATGATGACCTTATATGTAATATTAGTTGCTGCAGTCTATTTGAAAAAAATTAAGTAATAATCCCGACATCCCACATTATGACAAACTATCTTGTAGGAGTCATGTGAGCAGAGTCATGGCCAAGCTATAACAATTACTTTGGCTTGACTGACATTTCTGAGAACAGGATACACTAATTCAAGCTTCTTTCGAGAAGCTGTGTACCTTGGAAACTATCTATCTATCTATCTATCTATCTATCTATCTAATATCTATCTATCATCTATCTATCTTACTATCGTTCTATATAAAAGAATTCACTCAAAACAAATAAGGCAAGCTTTCCTTATTCCACGCCCAGTGCAATGTTTCGTCTCTATCCAGAGCCTTTCTCAAGCAAACATTGTTGGGTTAATAAGATATTTATAGCCACAATTCAATGAAATAATCATTAACACACAACAAAAAAACGGAGGATTTTCTTTTAAACCACAGTGATTAGCTTAAAACCTTGCGAAGTCCAATCGTAATAACAAGATAAATTAACCAAATAAATTGTTCTGATTTTGCCTACTTTCAGAGTTAAGGCAGTTCATATGGTAACCTAGCTATCCTAGGTTACCTACCCACCTCCTCTTTGCTGTGTGACTCTCTTGATGGTCTTACAGCAGCACATAAGCTGTTATGCCTTTCTTACTGACAAATGTTAACCCTTAGAGCGCTGTGGCCATCTGCCCTGCTGTTAGACCCCCCCACTACCAATGTCCCTCTAACAGGTTCAACTAGACATAGTAGAGCTGATATGCCAATAACTTATGTAGACCCTTCCACAGCTTGGACAGAATTAGGGGGAGCCTAAAGCAGGCGTTTAAAATAACCACAGGGAAAACCCCTCAAGTAATAAAAACGAGAAGAGTGTAAATATAACAAATACTAGAGATGGGCGAATTGATTCTAACAAAGTAGAATTCGTTTAGAATTTCAGGAAAAATTTAATTCTGCACGAAGGCGAAGCTTAAAGGTGATTATGCGGAACGAATCTCTTTTTTGGGCGAGCAAATGGTGTGCCGCTCTCACAGAGTCATTTTCAAGCCTAGAAAATGGCTCTGTGAGAGAGCCGAAATGTTGTCATGTAACAAGTGGAAATTAATGCACTGGGGGACAAGTATATTAATATTATTATAAATCTAATTTATATATTTTATAAGCGCCATTGATTCCAGGCGCTGTAAGCATTCGAGAGGGGGTTACAAACATTACAAAAGTCATAAGACATAGACAAGACAAGATCAGAAGTAGATATGACCGAATTATTCTCAAAAATCGAATTCGGTCACTTCGCCGAATTTTCCCGACAAAATTCGTGTTCGTTCCGAAATACTTCGGCACGAATCACGTTAAAAAACAGCTGATTTCAGGCTGCCAAGAGCCTGCAGGGTGCTGGAGAACGTTGTGCCATGCTATAAATATGCAGAGGGAGCTTGGTTTTGTCTTCATACAACCACAATTTGTGAATTATATGAATCACCACAATGACTGCCTCTGGCCAGCTCTTAGAATCGCTTCACTATAAAAATGCCCTGGTCACTTATGGGGGCAAAGACTGAACCAAAAAACTGAAGCATGAACGTAGCCAGATAAAGTCATTGCAGACAAAGCTGGAAAAAAACAAACTGAGAGCTCAGTGGGCAACAGGTGAACAGAGTGTTGGATGTGAGGCGTGCAGCCACAGCAGTCCATGAGGTCAGAACAGTGGCACAAAGACATACTGGAAGTTGGCAAAACAGTACCAGAGCCGCAGAGTGTGCAAACAATGACACAGTGTGGGAAGGTCACGCTGGCAGCAGCATGAGGTCAGGCAGTGGCACAATGACAATTCTGGAGCTGCAAAGAAGGAAGTAGGGCCAAAGAGTGGTACAATGAACATGGTGGAGGGGCACGCCAGGATATCAAAGCAGCAGCATAAGTCAGAACAGTGGCACAATGACACAGTTGGAAGGGACGGCAGCAGCCACACACATCAGCATGAGGTTCAGACATGGCACAATGACAAATTCTGGAGTGGCAAAAACAGAGTAGGCCACAGAGTGGAGGGCACGGCAGCAGCCACCGGCAGAGCATTGAGGTCATACATGGCACAATGACACAGTGGTGGAGGCACGACATGAGTCCACAGCAGCATCATGAGGTCAGAGAGTGGCACAATGACATCTGCAGGTGTCAAAATAGTATAGGCCACAGAGCGACACAATGACTGAGAGCGGAATGTCACGGCGGCAAGCAGCATGAGGTCAGGGCAGTGGCACAATGACAAGACGTGGGAGGTTGATTGAACCAGGAGCAACAGCATGAGGTCCAGAGTGGCACAATGACATTCTGGAGGGTGCAAAACAGTAACCAGGAGTGCCGCATGAGTGGCACAATGACACAGAGTGATGTCACGGCAACAGCATCACCAGCACAGCATGAGCACATAGAGTGGCACAATGACATAGTGTTGAGGTGGGTGGACAATACCAGTCCCGGAAAAAGACGTGTGGTAGGCAGATGGAGAAACAAAACAGTCAGAATGTGCATCAGGCGGTGGGCGGCATCAGAATAGTGAGCTGAGGCAGAAGTTTGAACCCAGACTGACGCCTTAAGGCATTTGTGTGTGGACAATCCTGTCGAACTCCACGCCTGATTCCTCTTGACAAAAGGTCATCGTCTCAAACATTTCACGTGGACATAGCTGGTACTCCTAGGGTAACGATGGCCCCCGGCCGCACTGAACACCCGCTCTGATGCCACAATACTGGCCGGGCAGACAGCTTCCACTGCAAACTCCAATTTTGCGGCCACACAACCAGTATGGCTGCGCAGTATAGCTAGCGATCATACTAACTGGGGTGGCAGAGTGCTGACCAATTAGGCACAAACCTGATGTTCAGGGAATGCTCCATGTCCCTGCTGCTGCTGCCTGCTGGTGACTGGCCCTCCTCAACTAGCGGGTAAGGAAGCTGCTCATTATAGGGACTCAGACTTAGGATTAACTGCTGAAGGACAGCGTACTAAATGCTCCTAACCCCCCCCACCTTCCCCCCAGCAAGCCGCGGGCAGTAGTACGTGAGACCGCTGATGAACCCCCCGGTCAGACCTGTCAGAGTAGGGACGATGCCGCACATAGCAGCGGCAACTGACATACGGAGGCAGATTCCCTAAATATTTGAGTTTGTCTTCCCCTCTCAATAGCTGGGTAAAAAGGGATCCCAATTTTGACCGGTAGCGAGGGTCCAATAGGGTGGAGAGCCAGAAGTCATCCCTCTGCCGTGATGCCAGACTATTCGGACTGGTGCCTGTGTCACTATCCAGACAAATAAGCAAGCTGTTGGACATTCATCACAATGACTCTAGGGGCACCCTGCCTCCATTTCCACTGAAATACTGCCACGGTGCCTTGGGAGTTCATCTGGCCACGTCTTCCACAACTCCATCCACCTCCTCCATAACAGCTCCTGCTCCAGCCTCTCTTGTCACCACCTGGGTAGAAAATCCACTCATTCACCAGACAAGAGCTTCTGCTCCAATGTCCCTCCTCCTCCTCCTCCTCCATTTCAGTCCCCACCGCGACTCATGTGGCCACGAGATTTAGTCTCCACAAATCTCGCAGTCCCCTGCCCAGAAGATTTTTTCAGCATCTGTTTCCAGGACATGTAAGCAGAGGAATGAACCTAATTCCATCCCGTAGGTCCTGGCGACTGACAAATTAACGTGCCTCCCTCGAATGGCCTCAATAAACCTGCAGTAGTCACGCATGAGCTGCCACTGCCAGACATCAAAGTTACACAGGTGGGAGTACTTCTGTCTGCCTTGATCATTCAAAAAATCGTTATGCCTTTCTCTGTTCATACGTCCGGTCCCAAACAAGTGCAGGGCGCTGGAATTCCAGCGGGTAGGTGAACAAACATCGCATATCAGACGTGTTGGGAGAGCCGTTCTGCCGCTTGCAACTCGAGATGGTGTTCCTGGCTTTTTGTACGAAAAGATAAAGTGCATGCCACAGATTTCCTGGCCAATATTCAGAATGGTTCTGAACGATCGGTGGAAGACTTCAGGAACCTTTTTACAACCAGATTGAACACGTGCGCCCAATGCAGGGCGCAATTGAACAACCCTCCTCCTCGAAGCAGCACGGACACCATGTACCTCCAATAGACCGTCACCAAGGTTCAGATTTTCAGTTGGCCCGGAGAAAGTCCACACATCGATATCTTGCTGCATACGCGTGAGCTGTTCCTTCCCCTGTGTGGACTTCGTATTGCCGAGGCAAGCTAGTTAAACTGCGTGTACTCTAGACCGAGGCTGTGCCCCTAAACATGTGTAATGTGGACCAGTTACTTGTGGAGGCTTGAGAATGGTGGTTTGTGGAGGAGGTAGAGGAGCGGACATTGGCGGCAGAGCAGCATATATTGGACAGACGTGGAGAGAAAGCCTGCGTCTCCATTCCAAGTTGTTGGTGTGCCGGTCAGTGTGACACATTCACCGCCCAGTGGGGACGTAAAGGACATTTACTGGCCCCGCAGACGCGGATTTATCAGCTCCAGAACTCCGCTGCTTGCCAGTGTACCTTGTAACAAACCGATAAGCTCAAGGTCTGACCCACTTTCTGTTTCTACATATATGAAGTGCTGGTACTCCCTTTTTGAGAAAAGAAATTAACGCTTGGAAACTCTCCCATCCTCGTCTCGGCACAAGCCATTAGTTCTCTGAATGGTGCAGAGACCCACCATTTGGAAAGGAGGAGACTTGCAGTACCAACAACTTGGACAGACACGGTCATCAGCTGCTGCACCTTAGAATGTTGGCGACCTCATACTGTTGTCTCGTTTACAATCGCCTCTCTGAACGACTGCTGTCGCCTTATTAGCGGAGGAGCAGGAGCATCTGGATCCGGGAGAGATGTCAAAAGAAAACAGCTGCCTTCTGCAGGCAGGTGGTGGAGCCTAGACTGGCTGAAATGCTTGCTGCCACAGGCCTGCTGCTGCGCACGCTTGCAGCGGCAATGATGGACCACCACATCTGACAAGCCACGTTTCTCCCAACCACCATGGTGGACCCGCTGCAATGTGGTTGACGCAGGGCCTTGAGAGCCAAACGTTAGCTCCCAGGCCCACTCTTCACTTTCTGCCCCACAATTCTACAATATACCCCATATTCTGCTGCCCTCCGGTGTCTTAAGCAAAGAACTGCCACACGCCGAGTAGCTGATTTATAAACCGCCACGCTCCCGCACTGAGTGAATCTACTGCGCCCGCTGCCCTCTCGCTGAGCCCCTTGAGCCGCTGCTACTGTCATGGACCTGCGAAGCGGGTTTTTTACCGCCCGTGGACCGCTGGCTCCCGACCTCAACACTGCTGCGCTACCTCTCACTTGCCACACAACCCACATGCGGGCTGCGCCGCTGCCTGACCGCCAATCTGACTCCCTCATCCTCCTGTCGATGAAGAAAGCCCTTGCTTCAACCCCCGGACTACCAAGTGCGGTCGGCTACATCATCATCTATTTGTGTTTCATCGTCCTACTTCCTCATCACCGGACTTTTGTGTAAGCCGAGGCTGACTCTCACCACATGACCAATCCCCATGGCCACACTCCACATCTATACTTTGCCGCCTACTGCAGAACTGGGGATAATGGCCCCCTTCATCTTCGCTGCCAGTAGCTGCTGACTTGCCACTCCTCAAATTGTTCAAGCCGGGTTCCTCGCTGATAAAGTGGCGCTGAGCCCAGACCACATAGTAATACCGTGCTGAGGAACTGGATGGGACACGAGGCGGGCTGATGACAGGTGAGGGCCGCTGACCCCGCTCCCCGGGCCAGTGCCAACTAAGTGTTGTGTCTGAGGTTCCCACCGGGACTCTTGGCTGGTGTTGTCAGACTGTATCATCTGGAGGAAGAGGATTGACCAAGTCAACCAATCAAGAACCCATGGTGCGAACACACACGTCCGCTAATCAGATGACAGGGCGGCATTTGTGGCCTCCCCCGATGAACCCCTGCTGCTACGTACCCCCTTGCTGTGCTGCGACCAGTGAGCCCGTTCAGAAATGTTTGGTGCCACTGCCACTCGCATTTGCAGAGCCTGCCACCTCTCTGTCTGACATACTGTTTGTTCTAAAATGTACATACACTGTTGATGAACTATCTGTATATGAAACATATACACTCCTGTTTTTTGACTCCAAATGAACCCAGTAACAAGCTTGGTAAGCCCTTGGATATAAATTGCGCTCTCACAAATGGCAGGAAAAATTTACTTGTATGTGTCGTTTTACAGCACTGGTGTGTTTTACTAAATGTAAAAGCACAAACAGGCTTAAATAACTCCGCTTTTAATAATGCTACAAAGAAAAATTATATATTTCGGTGTTGAAAAAACGGTTTTATTTTTTGTCAGCACAGCAGCTAAACAACGCTTAATTAACCCCTGGATGTAATTGCCAATATGAATTGAAGGCCACCACAAACTATTAGCTTTGTAAGCGTGTCTAACAATGGAGGATATAAAATCTACGGCATCACAACAATAGATTAAAAATGTAATTAACCTTTTCTTTGTGAAATTAGTCTGACCAAAAAAAAAATATATATATGGCGTTGAAAAAGACGGATTATTTTGTCAGCACAGCAGCAAAACAAACGCTTCATATAACCCCTGGATTAAAATGCGGCAATAGAAAATTAGCCACCACAAACTAGAAGCTATGTATCGAGTTACAATGGCGTATTTTCCCAACGCCACATCAACAAGATATAAAAATGAAATTAACCTTTGCTTGAGAATTAGGCTACCAAAAAAAATATATATATTTGGCAATGAAAAAGACGTTTATCTATTGTCAGCACAGCAGCATAAACCAACGAACTTAATTAACTCCCAGGATGTAAGATTGCGCAATAGAATTGAGCCACCAACAAACTAGTAAGCTTTGTAGCGTATTACAATGGTGTATTTTCTAACTCCACACAACAGAGATAAAATTGTAAATTAACCTTTGCTTGTGAATTAGGCTACAAAAAAATATATATATAGGTCTGTAGAAAAAGAACGGTTTTATTTTTGTCAGCACACCACAAAACAACGCTTAATATAAACCCCTGGATGTAAAGTAGCGGCAATAGAATTTGATCAGTCCAAAAAAGAATTGGAATTTGTTAATGTAAAAACGCAGTTTCTATACATTTAAATGAATACACACAGGAACTGGCTTAGAACCCACTTTGAATATTGAAGATTATATGCACTGCAGTGGACGCACACAGATTTACATATCCCAATACCCCAAAAAATCAATAAATAGAACATTCAGAGACCGAGAGGTCTCTTATTCCTAGACAAGCTGAGACACCCCAAACAAAAATCGCTGTGTAAAATCAGTTCTTCAGAAAAGCAGCAAACACCCGGCATTCACACCTTCCCTGTCAGTACAGTTAGAGGGAGTGTGAGCTCCAGCGGCGCACTCGTCTTATATAGTGCTGTGCGTCACAGAATCCCCGCCGGTCTCTGATTGGCTTCATCTCTGCACGTCATGCAGGCTTTTTCCCTTCTTCCTCCCAGAGTGTTTTTTGCCCCATTACGCCTTGCTCGCAGCCTTTTATCAATCAAAAGCACATTTTCGTTCACCCGAAGTCCCCCAAATTCGACTTCGTTTCCCAACCCAAGTTTTCCGAAATTCTAAACGAAAATTCCACTTCGTTAGAACGTTCCCCATCTTATCAAAACATAAGACTTTTGACTAATCGAAACTTTCTTTTTTTGCCCATAGCAGATAATCAGAGCCCACCTTTTATTTTTTCAGGCACAATATAAAATAAAAGGGGAGTTATAATTAGTTGCTATTGGCAAAGGGGAAAATCTTTACCTTCCTGGGTGAGTGCGTGATTTTTTGTATATTGTCAAATTTTGAGCCTTACACCAGACTCAATATGTCTGGCACCCCTCTTTTTTTCTAATTTTTTTCTACATTTTGGGCAGTGCTGCTGTGGTTTTCTCTATTTCTATCTATCTATCTATCTATCTATCTATCTATCTATCTACTTACCCATTTATTATTTATTTATAGAGGGTAGATATACAGAAAAGAACAGACATTGCATAGCAACAAATTAATTAACAATTTAAACAAGAGATGTGAAGGTCCTGCTTGAAAGAGGCTACAATCTAAGAGGATTATTCACATATGTACAATAATCACTCCATAAAGCAGATCTAAAGGACATAACCCGCTTATGTTTCCGAAGCCAGTAAGCATTACTTGTGTATATGAAGAGGAATTGCAGAAGCTAATTGTATTCTTCTCTCTTACAAAATGTATCTGATATTCAGCACGAATGAGAGCATCATCAGCCCTATACTTCTCTTTAATGTTCTTAGGCATATTCTTTAACAAAAAAAGAGATTAGAACCTTTTGGGAAAATGCGGGGCCATACAGTTAATTACCAAGCTTTATATTTGCTTTTTCCTGGAAGTCATTTTACTACCTAGTTATTCTTAGAGCAAGTCGTTTTGACCAATTCCCACTTGCTTGCACCAGTGTTGAGAGCTTTTGCTGCAATTTTGCAATAAATCCCTGTACCCCTATGAAATTAATTATTCCAAATTTTTTATAGCAACCTCTTAGGGATCAGTTAGGTCCAAAACCTTCCATAACCCTTCATTAATAATGTATCCACTATAATGTACAATGGCTATCAGCACAGTCAAGAGAAGAATAGTGTTGATGATACCCCTACATCATTCTGAATATCAGATACATTTTATAAGGAAGAAGAATACTCTTAATTTCTGCAATACCTGTTCATGTGATTATTAGTGATTATTGTACAGATGCATATAATTACCTTTTGTGAAAACATTTGCAGAGAATGTCACATGTATGTAAGTTTAGTTCCACTAATTGGAAGTAAGTCTGAAATAATCTAGCAAATGTGCTTTTGTTGTTGCTACAGAGTCCTAAAAAAATTGGGTACATAAATTCGATGCAGACAAATTTGTCAATGAAAGTGTAAAAAAAAAGAATTAGCAGACAAAAGCTTGATTTTTACTAAATTTTTAAACTCAAAAAAAGATGTAACATTGGGGGGCATTTGAACGGGCTGCGCCAGAAGTCTGCCATCTTTTCAGCCCGAGTTCGCTATATTTTTAAAATGGCCGCACTCTGATATTAGGTGCATTACAGAGCGCCCACTGCACTTTGTAATGTGCTTGATTTCAGGGGGCGTGCTGGAGGCGGGGCACACTACAACTAGAGATGGGCGAATCGATTCTAACAAACTGGACTTCGTTTAGAATTTCGGGAAAATTTTCCGATTCTGCACCGAAATAAAAAATTTTGGGGAAATTTTGCGGGAAAACCGAATTGTTTTTTGTATTGCTAAAATGCCGAAAAGCACGGGGTGTGAAAAATGGAAAAGAAACTCTGGGAAAAAAAAAGGAAAAACCCTAAATGACATTTCAGACATAAAGCCAATCAAAACCCGGGTTGGCTTCTTGACGCCACAGAAACTATAAGTACGGGGGGGCCCATGCTCGTTTCTAAACACTGCTCCCCTTTGTCCCCGACAAAAGGGGTTGCGGGCAGGAGCAAAAATCTCACAAAAAGGAAAATTTTGCTTTTAACAGTGTTTTTTGGGGGATGGGGGAGGGGGGGTTTCCAGTGTTTTAAACAGAAAAACTGCTTCCTCTTCCTTAAATCTTTTTGGGATGCAGGTTGTGGGGTATTTGGGTAATTCAAGTCCGGGATGGGTCAAATTCTGCCCCATATCCTTTTTAAATTTTCCATCTCGCATTTGGGGATTTGCTTAAAATATCCAAGGGTTAATTAAGCCAAATTGGGGGTTTTACATGACAAAATTTTTTCCGGGTAAATTTTTTGGGGACCCGATTTTAAAACCCAAAGGGGTTTAAAATTTAACCCTTTGTTTTGGTTTTTTATTTCAGTAAAATACACAGTTTTTTTTAAATTCCCACAATAAGAAATTTTTTTTCCTGGTAAATTTCTGGGCGCAATTTAAACCCAAAGGGGTTAATTAAGCCTTTTGGGTGTTTTTTAAAATTCGGGAAAAATACACAGTTTTTTTTAAACCCAAAACACAAGTAATTTTTTTTTTGTCATTTGTGGAGTGCAATTATATCCGGGGGCCTTAAATTTAAGCCTGTTCCCCGGGGTTTTATATTGAGTAAAAATACAGGTGTTTTTAAACGCCAAAAATGATAAATTTTTTCCGGGTCATTTGGGGAGCGAAATTTATATCCAAGGTTAATTAACCTGTTTCGGGTTTTCATATTGAGTCAAATACACAGTGTTTTTTAAACGCCACATACTAGTAAATTTTTTTCCCTTGGGTCATTTCTGGAGCGCAATTTTTTTATCCAAGGGTTTTTAAAGGCCTGTTACGGGTTTTTATTTTGTTTCAAATACACATTTTTTTTAAAAACCCATTTTACAAGAAAAATTTTTCCCCGGGTTCATTTGTGGGAAAATTTATACCCAAAGGGGTTTTAAATTTAAAAGCCTGTTTCTTTTTTTTTTTTGATAAAAATAAAAAATTTTTTTTTTAAAGCCCCCCAAACGGGAAAATTTTTTTTTTTCCCCATTCCCTTGAGCGAAATTTTAAATCCAAGGGTTTAATTTAAGCGTGTTTTTTTCCCTTTTATATTCATAAAATACACGGGTTTTTTTTAAACCCCAAAAACACAAGAAATTTTTCCTTTTTTTTTGGGGAGTGCAATTTATACCCAAAGGCTTAATTAAGCCGGGTTTATTTGGTTTTTTTAAGTCAAATCACAGTGTTTTTAAAAACGCCACAAACGAGAAAATTTTTTTACCGGGTTCATTTTTTTGGAAAGGCAATTTAAAACCAAAGGGGTTAATTAAACCCTTTACGGGTTTTAAAATTTGATCAAAGGCACAGTTTTTTTAAACCCAAATACAAAGAAAATTTTCCCTTTTCCGGGTTAAATTTCTGGAGCGCAATTTATATCCAAGGGTTAATGAAGCGGTTTGTGTTTTATTTTTAGAAAAAATAACGGTTTTTTTAAAAACGCCACTAAAAGTAAATTTTTTTCCGGGTCATTTGTGGAGCGAAATTTTTAATATGAAAAAGGGGTTTTTTTAATTTAAAGCCTTTTTAAACCCTTGGTTTTTTTAAAATTTAAATTTTAAAAATTTTTTTTTCAAAAATACACATTTTTTAAAAACCCACAGAAGAAAATTTTTTCCGGGTCCATTTTTTGGAGCGCAATTATATCCAAGTTTTTAATGAAGCTGTTTTGTGCTTTTATTTTCCCAGAAATACACAGTTTTTTTTCTATACCACAAAATAAAAATTTCTTTCGGGAAAAATTTCTGGACGAAATTTTATATCCGGGTTTAATTAACCCTGTTACGGGTTTTTTATTTTGGGAGTCAAAACACGGTGTTTTTAAACGCCACATCCAAGAAAATTTTTTCCGGGTAAAATTTTTTGGAGCGAAATTTTAAAACCCAAAATTTTAAAATAAAGCCTTTTACTTTTTTTAAATTGAGTAAAAAATACACGGTTTTTTTTAAAACCCCAACATATGAAAAAATTTTTCCCCTGGTCATTTGGGTGGACCCCAAATTTAATCCAAGGTTTAAATTTAAACGTTTTTTGGGGTTTTATATTCATAAATACATGGTTTTTTTTCAAAAACCACAGATGAGAAAAATTTTTTCCCTGGTCTTTTCCCGGGACGCTTTTTAAATCCAAGGATTACCCAACCAATTAGGGGGTTTTCTTTTTTGGATAAAAAGGTGGGGGTTTTAAACATAAACAATATCTTCGGGAAACAGAGTCTGTACATTTTTAAAACAAACAAAATTTCAATAGAAGGTGGCGGGCTTTTTCACATGGAGTGGCAGGGGCAAAAACTTTCCCGGGAGCAGGCACAGGCCCACATCGCAGTAAGGGGACTCCAGCGGGGTCACTTGGTGAAGCCAGAACTCCCGGTTCATGTACACCAAAGTTTTTGATCAGAACCCAAGGGTTCTTGTTTGGGTTAATATGTAATCAACTTAATCCCAATGACATCTGAAAACCCCTGGGCCCCAAAACATTTCGGGGGGTTCATCAAATACAACTCTTATTTGGTATGGCCCGGGAACATAAAGCCACCCCTCACCCTGCCTAAAAACCCCCCCTGTCCCCGTTCGGGTCCCCATCCAAGAACAAAAATTTGGTCGGGTTTCAGGGCACTATAACACCGGGAGGAAAAAATTTGAGGACTTCAGCAGCTATTTGGGCCCAACAAAGAGGGGGGGCAGCCCTCCCCTGCTTCTTGCGGGTTATGTTTTGGGGAATGGCATGGGATTTTTTTTTGGTAAAGGGGTCGGGCCCACGCATACCAAGACTTTTTTGAGGGGGAAAAGAGTGAAGGGAACAAACACTAAAGAAGTATAAAGGGGTTTGGTTTTGAATCCAGTTTCGCGTTACACCATTTTTTGTTCAAATGTACTATGGAATTTAAAACTAAAGGGAAACCCATAACTCGGGGAAATTTTTTTAGATGCTTTATTTTGCATTCTTTGTCAATTTTTTGATGGAATTTTATTTCAAAACTGGAATGGACAGAAAAAAAAAAGAAGCAAAAGCAAATGCGCAAAACTTGGCTTTTGGATGAACTTTTTTCAGTAGAAAATGTGGAAAAACAAAAACCAACTTAAAAGAAAGTAAAAAAAACAAGGGCCTTCTGAGGGCCCCCCCTGTTTTTCCGGTGGGAAAAAAATTTACATTTACAAAAGATTTCAAGTGGTTTAAGAAAGCAATTTGAAAAAACTTTCAAAATTTTTTTCAGGAACAGATAACACAGTTGATAAAGGAAAAATTTTGCTGAACTTGTATCTAGGTGCCAGATTTTTGGAAACGTGGAAATTTTTTAGCCCCTTTTTTAATGGAAAAGGGTCCCCCACAAAAACCGCCTCCAAGGGGAAAAAAAAAATAAAAAAAAAATTTTAAGAGGCCATTACAGAAAGCGTTTCCTTCGCCCCCATCTGTCATAACCGGTTTCCTTTCCCTTTCCTCCGTCCCTTGAACCCCCGGATCATTGCTTTCCCTTTCCCGGGCCTTTCCGCCTTTTTCCCCACCCGAGTTTTCCAAACATTTTGTAAACCCTGCAAAACCTTGGCTTTCCCCCCCAAACCCCCCTTTCCGTGGGTCACCTTTAAACCTCCCCCCACAATCCATCCCCTTTCAAGTTCTTTTGGTTTAAAACGGGGCCAACTTTAAAATCCCCTCCCGCTTTGGGTTTGCCAACGCTTGGGGGTTGGGCCATGGAAAAACTACCGGGTGTCCCTTGGGCAACAAGAAGCAAGGGGGAAAGACGTTATTCCCTTCCCATATCCTGGTGACTGACAAATTTAAAATGTCCCCATAAAGGGCTGACAAAAAGGGAGGTTTCCCCACATGAGCGCCACGGGCACATTAAAAATTTCACCGGGTGAATCCTGTCCCCCCTTGGGTTATCAATAAATCATTTAAACCCCCTTTTTCTGTTCTAGAGTCTTTCCCCCCAATTTTGGGGCTGGAATTCCATTTTTTGGAAATTTCACCAACACCTATGTTGGGGGGCGTCGGTTTTTGCTGCTGCACTTAAGGAGGTGTGCTTTGGGGGTGGGAAAAAACAGCCGAAGGCATCCCAAAATTTTTCCCGGGCCCTTTTTATAATGTCCCTTTCAATTTGGGGAAGACTTGAATAACCAGAATTTAATATGTATGCCATGCAGGAGCTTTGGGTCAACCCCCCCTCTTAGCAGCGCGGACACTATGTTTTTTTGCAAACCCCGTCACAATGGTTCAAATTTTTTAGGGTTGTCGTGGGGGAAAGCCCCAAATTTATGTCATCCCTTTTATCCCCCACATTTTCCCCCCGTTTTGGGGACCTCCGTTGCCCCAGGGGGCAAATTCCTGTCCACTTTTTTGGAAAACAACAAAAATCATTAATGGCCTTTCTCTGTTCATCAATTTTCCCCCTTTTTTAAAAAATTTCCCCCTGGGTTTAAAATATTGATTTCCTTTTTTTTCAATTTTTCCCCCCGTTCCCTAAATTTCCCCCCCGTTAATATATTTTTTTCCTGTTTTTTAATTTTCCTCCTGTTCCCTCAGTTCCTGCTGCCCCAAAGTAACCCCAAACCTTTTTGCTACGTTTTCCTAAACCCTTTAATCCTCCGCCGCCTGCCCCCGACCTTTGGCCTGACCTTTGACTACGAGTTTCGCCTTAAAAGATTTGGTTTTCCCCGCCCCTTGGTTGCTACCCCCCAAGCTAGTCATGGGCCCGGGGGAGCGACCTGGGATAAATTCCCCCCCGCAGAAAGGTTTCCCCCTTCCTTGGGCCGGGGTCTGGTTAAAAAACCCGGGCCTACTTAGACCCCACTCCCTGGGAAATTCCGGGCCCCTACCCACCGCTTGCGGTGGTCCAAAAGAGCCCCCCTACCCGTGTCATTACAATGGAGAAGTTTGGGTGCCAAGTTTCCCCGGGCCCTTTCTTTGAATGGTGCAGAGTCCCCCCACTTAAAAAGGGGGGGGGCTGGGAGTACCACCAACTTGGGCGGAGCATTTTACTTCTGCACTTAGGAAAGGCTAAAACACATACTTCCCCGTCCCCTTGGCAATCGCCCCGGGGAAAAGACTGCTGGCACCAAAAGGGGCCAAAGCAGGGGTAACCCGGAACCGGGAAAATTTATGTAATAGACAAGGGGTTGTCTTCGGCAAGGGGGATTAATAGTTTTGGGGCGATTTTTAAAAAACAAAGTTGAAATTTGGGGAAGGGTTTTTTTGGTGAAACAAATTTTTAGATCATTGGGGATAATTAAGGTTAAAATCGTGCATCATCTATTAAAAAATCACGGCCATTTTTGGCGCTTCCTTCCAAATTTTTGGGGGAGCCCAAAACAATTAAAAGAATAAGCAAAGGGGAGATGGGGTGTGGGGACTCATGATTTGGGGTGTGGGATGGTTGCGATTTGCTGGAAAAATCCATGATCTCGTTTTAACATAGAACAGCCCCTTCCCCGTTCCCGCCTTAGGTTTTCCCCTCGGTCTCATAGGAATAGGCGTGCGCTCCCGCCTTGGCCAAACAAGCCAGCGAAATTAGTCTATTTTTTTGACAAAAACCCTACCATTAGCTGTGATTCCCCTTTCCCAATTTTGTTAGATTTTGAGATTTAAAATTTTTTTGTAAATTACTAGAGAAATTTTTAAAACAGCATCTATCGCTGGGAAAGTAAAAGGGGGGGGGGGGGGGGGGGGGGGGGGGGGCCCGGGAACCACAGACAAGCTCCCATAAAAAAACACTGGGGTAAAGGGTTTTTCCAAGACTTAGTGAAGACATTGCAAATGCAATATCTTTATTATTAACAAATTTTTCTAATTTAAAAAATTTTTTTTGGGTATTGGGCCCCCTGAACTTATATTGGATACACATTAATTTTTAGTAACTGCAGGGCTCTTTTTGTTAGGTTTTCAAAACCCCAAATTTTATTACAGTATACATTTTTAGGGTGGTGTTCTTTTTCAATTTTTTAAAACCCTTCCAAACCCGTGTTTATATAAACCACCTTTTCCCTTTTTAAAAAACCAAAACCAGCAATCCCCTTTTAGTCAGCACAGGTTGTTTTTTTTCCAAAAAAACCCCTGTTCATAAAAGAAAAACTAACAGATACGTTTTTTTTTTACTTTTCGCACCCACTTTGTTTCCCTTTCCCCAGCATCCACCAAAATTTTTAAAAAAAAAAAGCAATTTTTTAGTCACCGCAGGTGAATTGAAATTGGGAAAAAAAATACCGTTGTATTATACGAAAACATAAAACAGTACGTGTTTTTGACTTTTGCGCTACCCAGCTTTGTTATTGACGCAGCATCACGTAAATCTTAAAAACTGCAATTCTTTAGTCACCACAGGTGAATTGAAAGGTTGCAAAAAATACCGTGTATAACGAAAACATAACGATACGGTTTTTGGATTTTTTGGACTTTTGAGCCACCCCAGGCTTTGTTCATTGTCGCAGCATCCACGTAAATCTTATAAACAGCTAATTCTATAGTCACCACAGGTATTGAAAGGTGCAAAAAATACTGTGTATTTATACGAAAAACATAAACAGATACGGTTTTTTTGACTTTGCGCACCCAGGTTGTTCATTGACGCATGCATACCACCGTAACAATCTTATAAAACAGCAATTCTTTAGTCACCACAGGTGAGTTGAAAGGTGCAAAAAATACTGTGTATTATACGAAAATCATAAACTAGATAGAGTTTTTTTTTGGACTTTTGCGCACCCAGTTTGGTCATTGACGCAGCATCCACGTAAATCTTAAAACAGCAATTTCTATAGTCACACCACAGGTGAATGAAAGGTGCGTAAAAATACCGTTGTTATTATACGAAAAATAACAGATACGTGTTTTTTGATTTTGACGCACCAGCTTTTTCATTGAAACAGCATTCCACGTAATCTTTAAAACAGGAATTCTATAGTCACCACAGGTGAATTGAAAAAGGGTGCAATAAAGTTACGTTGTATTATACGAAAACATAACAGATACGTGTTTTGTGGACTTTTGTGCCCGCTTTGTTCATTGACGCAGCTTCCACGTGTAAATCTTAAAACAGGATTTCTATATCACCACAGGTGAATTGAAAGGTGCAAAAAATACCGTGTAAATATACAAAACATAATCATGTTACGTGTTTTTTGATTTTGCGCACCCAGCTTTGCTCATTGACGCAGCATCACGTAAATCTTTAAAAAAGAAATTCTATAGTTCACCACAGGTGAATTGAAGAGTTGGCAAAAAATACTGTGTATTATACGAAAACATAAATGATACGTTCTTTTTTGACTTTTGCGCACCCACTTTGTTCAATGACGGCAGATCACGGTAAATCTTAAAAAAGCAATTCTATAGTCACATTGGGTGGAATTGAAAGTGCAGAAATACCGTGTTGTATTATACGAAAAACACATAAAATAAAAAGAACAAAAAAAAAAAAAAAAAATAAAAAAAAAAAAAAAAAAAATAAAAAAAAATAAAAAAAAAAAAAAAAAAAAAAAAATAAAAAAAAAAAAAAATAAACAAAAAAAAAAAAAAAAAAAAAATAATAAAAAAAAAAATAAAAAAAAAAAAAAAAAAAAAAAAAAAAAAAAAAAAAAAAAAAAAAAAAAAAATAAAATAAAAAAAAAAAAAAAAAAAATAAAAAAAAAAAAAAAAAATAAAAACAAAAAAAAAAAAATAAAAAAAAAAAAAAAAAAAAAAAAAAAATAAAAAAAAAAAAAAAAAAAAAAAAAAAAAATAAAAATAAAATAAAAAAAAAAAATAAAAAAAAAAAAAAAAAAAAAAAAATAAAAAAAAAAAAAAAAAAAGAAAAAAAAAAAAATTACAAACAAGATACGTATTTTTTGCACTTTTGCCAGTCAGATTTGTTGATAGACACCTTGCAGTTAAATTTGAATCCAGCTATTTGGTTTTGATTAGACGGGATTTGAGAATAGTGTGATTTGCGATCTTTTTAATAAGAGGACTTTCCAAAACTTATTCCGATACCTTCTCTAAATTTGTATATTCTAAACATGGGTATCGAAATGCAGTTGGTAAGAAGCGAGCAAAGGAGGGGGGGTAGGACATGGAGGTAGAGGTACAGAGAGAAGGTGCTCCTTCAGTGCTGGGACAACACGCATGCAGCGGATCGTTTCAGTTGCAGGACCGTCAGCCTGACGATCGATGGGTCAGGGCCCTGTGGAATCTAAGTAAACGAACATCGTCGCCTAATCTGTCCTTCAGTGGTTTATGCAACCTGCATTATAGCAGTCTTTCCTCCTACGTCCTTCCAGTCACCGCCACAATGTCGTTTCAGCTCACCAGCACCGTCCTCAACATTGAAAGCAGCCCAAAATGTCAACTCGTTTGTACCACCACTGTGGATAATCCATTGTCTGAAGGCCTCTTTGATGACAAAATGCGGGTTGGGGTAAGAAGGCATGTTAATAGATCAAGAGTTGATTTACTCTGTCTGAGCCCAGTACTGATGCCATAAGAGGAGGGTGAAGGAAGCGGTATAATCGGCATAAAATCCGGCGCGGTCTGGCAACGGCCTTGCAGGTGCCCCTTGCTTGTAGCCCGCAGCTTCTGGATGCAGAAAGTCAGGACGACCAAGTCACCTGTGTTGAGATGATGATGTTGGACCGGACATTGCGGATCCATCCTGCGTCTTTTCCGCAGAAGTTGCTTGCGAGCACTTCATCAAGTGGACGGGACGGGAAGACGATGGGGGTTGTGTCAATTACGGGTCCCGCTCAAAAAGGGAGAGGGCGGACGCAAAAAGTCCGCTGATATGATTCCGCCAGCTCGGTCAGCGCCAAACCCCGCTCCTCGTTATCGCCATCAAAAGGTCCAGGACTCAACAAGCCTGGGCCATATTTGTGCAAGCCTCTGATTCACCCAGCGATGTCAATATGCCGCCTTTGCCGTAAACGTATAAGTTTGAGGCAAGATCCGTAAGTGGTTTAACACACACATGTTCTAGTCACATGCAGCGAATGCATGGAGTTGAAATGGAGGGAACACATGGCCAACCGGGCCTCCAACACTGTCACACCTCTGTACTCCCTCCTCTCTCGCCACCACATGCGTTTCCTCAGCTGCCCATGTCCTCTCAGAGTCATGATCAGGGTTCAGCCTTGCTTCAGCCTCACCGTCGCCCGAGTACCACCAGATACCTAGTGGACCCATACTACCTCTTCTCCTTCGCCAGTTTGACGACTGGCACGCGTACAGCGGCCAGTTATTAGCAGGCCAGCCTTCTGTCTTCCAAGTTTGGGAGCAGAAAAAAACACTTTTTAACCCAAACCAGCCCAAAGCCAAAAGCCTGAATGTCGGCCATTGCCAGGGCTTTTGGCCTTGGGAAATGTTGCCTTTCGTCTGGTGGACACAGTTGGGTTCTTGCCATGTCATGGCCCTCACCTGCCCCAATATCAGATGCCGAGCAGGCATTTCTTTGCCAGAAAAAGCGTCCCTGCCCTGGCCAGCCACGTGTCAATCTAAAATTTCAAGCGCGGTTGTCTGATCTGTGTCCAGAAAAGTCCATCTCTCACACCGACAATGGACTAGTAAGCACGGCCAAGGCCGCTATATCTCTGTAGACAGGTCACTGGGTGAAGCTGGGTGGATGTCTCTGGGGGGTGACGGTGGCCTCAGGCTCAGCGCACGCTCTTCAAAACTGCAGGGGATGGTTGCTGGGTCTCTTTCCCCCAAGGTCCTTGGTGGCATAACGTGCCCAGAGGACCACCAGGCCATGTTGAAATTAATCTGTTGGAGACCGGCCACACACAGGTCAGGAGCTGTGGACGGCTCTCCGCAACGAGGACCGATGAGAGCTGGCTGGGTGTACAAGATCCTTGTGCCAGGCAAGGTGGTGTGCGTTAACGGGCGAAGAAATCTGCTTTTGCCGCCTTAAGTTCGTAGGCTGGAGCACATCCCTGTGCCCTTGGCACATGTCATGAACCTTTGTCGTCCTGAAATTTCTAAAGAGCTTTAACGGGTCTGGACTGCATGACTGAAGAAGGCTCGGGTCTGATTTCGCAATTCCGGCGCTCGCACCCCCGGCTGGTTTTTGGGTCAGCGTTCTAGATCGGCCTTCCCATCAACCGTCTCATTGTTGACGTGGCAACTCGCTGGGAATTCCACCCTCCACATGCTTCCAGCGATTTAGGGTAGGCAGCGCAATTGCCATTACGCAGTACGAAGTGACACATGGCCTGACAAAGCAGCGGTGGGACCTCGGGGTGTTGAAGCCACGAGAGTGGAGCAGTGTGAAAGAGCGCTGCACATCTTGCCAGTTTTTGAAGAAGCCACCAAAATGGTCGGTGCGGACGATGCCCTTGTCAGCATGAGCATTGTGGTGATCTTAGTTCTGGAAACGATCGTTTGGACACTCTGAACAATCAGGTCTAGCCAGAGGTGAGGTGGCGTTAGTGACGGAGATGGGGGAGACGGACAAGAGGCAGGACACGGAGCCTTTCTCTCATCAAATTGCACAAGGCCGACAGTTTCTCAATTTTATCGGTCTTCTTTAGGCAGGTGGGGTTTCAGGTCCAGGAGCTAGTGCAAGGCGGGCACCTCAGCTCTCAGGGTGCATCATTGAGGCAAAGTCAGGGCTGTCGTTGAAGCATGTGCCGGAGGAAGCGGGAGGTGGAGGAGGAGGTAGCCTAGACACCGACGTTCCTGCCTTGGAAAGAGGTTGGCTTGGTTTGGCAGATGAGGAAGATGAGTATGCTAGTGCCCACCCATTTCACAGCAGAGGCTTGGGAACTCAAGGCTCCATCTCTCACATGAGTGCTTGGATGCTCCATTTCCTCCAACTGATCCTCGCATTAAGGCCATCAAAATGAACAGACTGTTACTGGGTGGCCACCTCCTGGATCCCCAGTACAAATATAACTCAGCACTTTCCTTCCACCCACCAAATAGAGAGTAAATATGCAGGAAATGGAGACATGCTGATTGATCAACTGGGACATTGTTGTGTCTGTTTCACGTTCTTCAAATGTCACGGTGGTGTACAACGCCATCGTCGTTGACTGCAGTCAGTAGAGAGTGCCAAGTAGCTCGTAGTGGAGCAGCAGCAGCAGCAAGGGTGGCAGAGCCTAATGGGTGATTCTGCAATTTTATTTACCACTTGCACCAACGCATGCAATTGCATGGCACACATACAACACCAGAGACCAGCTTAAGATCATTGAGTGCACGACTATCTGCTAATAACCACACGATGTTTTTTGTATGTTGATCCGGACCCAATTGAACTTCTTTGTATCCAAAATGGTCGCAATAAGCCAGAGCTGGCTCGCCCACAACGCCATAGAAGGTGTTGTCCTGCCCAGCAGCCAGCGTTCAATATCTGAGGCGGACCTTCAGCACAGTGTGAGGAACGTCATTACAGACAAACGGCCTCGGCTTTCCACAGATAATGTGGATGTTTGATTTTCATTCATGATGATTCAGGCCCATGGATCTCTGATGGATGTTGTTTGTGGCCCCAATTGCCGAGTAGTCAACGTTAGTTGCTGGTTCCTACTTTCACTATCCTCTCCAAACAGAAATGGTCCTCTTTGAAAAAACTTATTTTTAAATTGATCATTTTCTTCATGCAATTTTTCATTCTCAATTCCCAAAGTTCATTTTGATGGTTATGCCTCGTGTAGGAGATAAAGACACCAGGGTTTCATGACAAAACCATATTCACATTTACTCACATCATCTTTAGAATTTTTCACATTGTCAAGGGATTTGAAGTAATGTGGTAATGTTGCCTCACAGATTTTTAAACAGTGGCTGAGAAGTGGGCTTATAATTTTTTGGGGGTCATGTTGCTGTGAGTAAAGCTATGAATCATGGTCCTTAGGAACATGGAAATGTGGCTTCTAGTGGCATTTCTCCCTCACAATTTTTAACATGAAAAAAAAAAAAAAACTGGCTGAGAAAGGGAAGTCATATTTATAATTTTTTGGTGGTATGTTGCCTGTGAGATACAGCAATTAATTATGGTCCTTTGGAACAGAAAAGTGGCTTCTAAGTGGCATTTTCTTCAAAAATTTTTAATAAATACAGTGTTACTGAAAAGTCATTTTTATAATTTTTTGGGTCATGCTGTCTTGAAATGCAGCTAAATTACTACAGGTCCTATTTCTAAAAAAATGGTGTTTTCTAATAGACATTTGTTCTTCACAATTGTCCCAAAGTGGCTCAAGGGTCATGCTTTGAATTTTTGGAGGCATATTTTGCTGTGGGGACTTGCAGCTCTATACTACGGTCCCCTTATTCTAAAAATTTTATGTTGTTTCTAACAGGAATTTGTTCTTCACAATGGTCAAGAGTGTGCTCATAGGGTGATGGTGCCGTTCAAGTAAAAGAATAGGTGGACAATGTATGGAACACATTCACATGATTGCAAAATGACTTGTTTTTGCAAGAGCTTTAACAATGCTTTCAATCCCTTTATTGAGGACAACCCATTTAATACAATTAAAAAAGAGAACCAAAAGACATGTGGTGGGATTCCATCCGATTTTAAAAATGTTGTTTTCTAGAACTAAAGTACTAAAAAACTTGCACTGTACAAAAATAGCTGTTTAAAAAAATTCCTATGATTTGACAAGGGAGGTCAGGAAACTTGACTGATGTAGGTTATTTCAGAGGACATGAGTATGGAGCACGGACAGAGAACAAAGTAAGGAGACCATTGCCTCCAGCACGTTGTGTAAAATGAGAAAAAAGAATGACAGTTTAAGGGCACCTGGGCTTGTAAAACAGGGAGCGTTAAACCACCAGTATTTCAAGTGAAAGTAATTGGTCCTACTCATACGGGAGGGGCAATGCGTACCAGGTATTGACTGTTTTGTACTGAGGTAGGCTGGAGTTCTCACCTTCCGCCTTCGCACTCGCTTCAGCACGACAGTGTTTCGTTGCTGCGTCATACGGGCTATTTTAAACTGCATGGTTAATAGATGACGGACGCCAGTCTAACGCGCTTCACGCAACCCACTGTAACTCGGCCCTGGGTCATGCTGTGGCACCAGGACAGGATATATTCAAATGGATCCAGTGAAACTAAAATGGTGGTTGAAAGACTCCTTTTTCGGGCACTTTTTAACTGTGGGGGTATGTAGGTTTGGGGCTCATGCTGTTGTCCCGGGACCAGGTATAGTCAATGTCCAGTTGAACCTAAAATGGTGGTTGTTGAAAGGACTCCTTTTTCTGGCACTTTTTAATTGGGGGTTATGCAGGTTGGGGCTCATGCTGTGGCCGAGGATGGTATAGTCAATGTCCAGTTGCAATAAAATGGTGGTGAACTAGATCTTTTCCGGCACCTTTTTAACTGTGGGGGTCATGAACGTTTGTGTGGCTCATGCGTGGCCCAGGACAGGTATAGTCAATGTCCAGTGAAAACTTAAAAATGGAGGTGAAAGACTCCTTTTTTCCGGCACTTTTTAAATGTGGGGGTCAGCAGGTTTGGGGCTCTTGTTGTGGGCCAGGACAGGTATAGTCAATGTCCAGTGAAACTTTAAAATGGTGGTTGAAAGAGATCCTTTTTCCGGACAGCTTTTTGAAATGTCCGGGGGGTCTTGCAGGTTTGGGGCTCATGCTGTGCCGCAAGGACAGTATAGTCATGTCCAGTGATACTAAAATGGTCATGGTTGAAAGACTCTTTTTCGTTCCACTATTTAAATCTGGGGGTTATGCAGGTTTGGGAGGTTCATGTTGTGGGCCAGGAAACTAGGTATTAGTCTATGTCAGTTGAAACTAAAATGTTGGGTTGAAAGACTCCTTTTTCAGCACTTTTTAAATGTGGGGGTCATGCAGGTTTGGGGCTCATGCTGTGGCCAGGACCAGGTATAGTCAATGTCCAGTTGAAACTAATGGTCGGTTTGAAAGAATCCTTTTTCGGTACTTTTTAAATGTGGGGGTCATGAAGGTTTGGGGCTCATGCGTGTTCAGGAAACGGTATAGTCAATGTCCAGTGAACTAAAAATGGTGGTTGAAAGACTCCTTTTCCCTGGCACTTTTTAAATTGGGGGTTATGCAGGTTTGGGGGCTCATGCTGTGGCCCAGGAACAGGTATAGACAATGTCCATGAAACTTAAATGGTGGTTGAAAGACTCCTTTTTTGGGCCTTTTTAAATGTGGGGGTCTATCGCAGGTTTGGGGCATGCATGACCCAGTCAGGTATAGTCAATGTCCAGTGGAAACTAAAAATGGTGGTTGAAAAGGACTCCTTTTTCGGCACTTTTTAAAATGTGGGGGTCATGCAGGTTTGGGGGGCTAAGTTGTGGTCCAGGACAGGTATAGTCAATGTCCAGTTCAACTAAAATGGGGGGTTTTAAAAGACCCTTTTTCCGGATTTTTTAAATTTGGGGGGGTTTCATGAGGTTTGGGGCTCAGCTGCTTCCCAGGAAGGGGGTATTCAATGTCCAGTTCAAGAAAATATGGTTCTTTTTCATATCCCTTTGGCACTTTTTAATTGTGGATGATGCAGGTTTAAGGGGTCAGTTTGGGGGTACAAGACGGGGGATAGTGAATGGTGTGTGACTTTTTTTTGGGCTTTTATAGCCAAAGTTTTGTGCCTAAATGTAGCAGGTTTTCCTTTTTGACTGTTGGGGCTGTTAATTCCCTTCTCCAGCCCTGTTTGGGTGTAAGAATGAGGTTTTTGTTGCTCTCCCATAACTTTAATGGTCACGGGGGATATCGACTACGACTATCGAAAACCTTATCGATGGTGGGGCCCCACTATCACTATCGATCGATTCATAGCCAACGTAATCGCTCAACATTTGATGAAACCCCTTTACTGCCTTAAATGGGGGGGTGCCACTGGGGGCTGCTCTGTTGGGACGGATGGACCACCAATCTGAAAACGTATGGTGACACTGATAGTTTTATGCAGGGCCCGGTTCAACGCTAGGTCCCGGTCACGCTTTACTTTTTTCCCCCCAGATTGACATATAGTTATGTTCGCCTCCTCTGGGTTCTCAAAAATGGGGACAATGCGAGTAGGTGATTTTACCACCAAAGCCCGCATGATGATGTTACCGCCACTGCCCCCGTGAGCCCCTGTGCCATACTTTCGGGACCCGCAAAGGGGTTTTTCTAAATCGTGGCCGTTTGGGTCCCAACCTTTTCACTCTGCACCCTTGACTCCCGGCCCCACTACCAATTTACGGGCTGCCCACTGCCTGACACGCAAGTGAAAAATCTTTCTCCCAAACATAATGATGAAAACCCTTTACCGTTGGTCTGGGTTAGCTAATAGCATCAATGGCTTTAAAACACCAGTATGCTGATGACACCCAACTTTACATCCCTGCCCCGAGAAATTGGAACTCTCCACAGTCCAAGATCTTCTTTCCTCCTCCCGTCTCCTAAAACTAATGTAGAAAAAACGGAATGCTTCTCAGGCAGGAACAATGGTTAGTTTAGGGTAGGGCGACCGAGTTAGGGTGCCCACTTCATCCCATGGATAAAAGGGGGCACACTGAGGCAGTGGAGTGGGCTGAATTTTTCCATTTGCGGGGCACTTTAATGCCTGTATAACTAGGGCACCAGAATATACTAGTCCCAGCCATGCTTGCTTACCCATGCTCCACAAGTGCAATCCGTCTACATTGATTAGTGCTTTGCTAGTGTTTGAGCGATTGCGTTGGCCACGACATCGGTCGACTGGTCGATAGACGACCAACATAGACGAAGATAGGTCGATATGGACAATAGATTATAGCGATGACCAATAATGTCTATGGTGAGCAACAACCCCTTCATTCTTACACACCCAAACAGGCTGGAGAAGCTGGAATTAACATCCACAACATCAAATGATACTGTGCTACTTCTTAGGCACACACATTAGGGTATAAAATCCACAAAAAAAAAAACACACAACTTTCACTACCTGTCTTGTACCACACGCATGACCCTTAAACCTGCATCACCCACAAATTTAAAGAAGTGCGATAAGGCAGTATGATTTGAACACATCATCTTACTTGAACTGGTCATTGAATAACCCGTGTCTTGAACGCATCATGAGCCCCAAAACTCAATGAAACCCCCCTATTTAAAAAGATGCCTGGATAAAGGAGTCCTTTCAACCACCATTTAGTTTCACTGGACATTTGACTAACATGATCCTGTCCCACAACATTAGCCCAAGACCTTCATGACCCCCCAGATTCGAAAGTGCCGGAAAAGGAGTCTTTCAACCACCATTTTAGCTTCACTGGACCATTGACTATACCTGTCCAGTCCCCGGGCCACAGCATGAGCCCTAAACCTACATACCCCCAGAATTAAGAAAGTGCCGTAAAAGAGTCTTTCCACCACCATTTAGTTGAAACTGGACATTGAATATATCTGTCCTGTACCGCAGAATGACCATTAAACCTGTCCTGACCCACAGATTCAAAGTTCGGGAAAAGATCTTTCCAACCAACACAATTTATTTCACTGGGATAATGCCTATACCTGTCCTGAAGCCACACATGAGTCCCAAACCCTGCATGACCCCAGATTAAAAAGTGCCAGAAAAAGGAGTCTTACAACACCATTTTAGTTTTCACTGGACATTGACTAATATCTGTCCTTGTAACCGCAGGAATGACCATTAAACCTTCCTGACCCACAGATCAGAAAGTCCGGTAACAGGAGCTTTTCAACACCATTTTAGTTTTCACTGGACATTTGCTATAACCTGACCTGACCTGGGCCACAGCAGGACCGCCCAAACCTTCATGACCCCAGATTAAAAAGTGCCGGAAGAAAGGAGTCTTTCACCACCATTTTAGTTGAATTGGACATTGACTATACTGTCCGCTGTACCGCAGAATGACCATTAAACCAGTCTGACCCACAATCAAAAGTGCCGGACAAATGAAGTCATTCAACCACCATTTAGTTTCACTGGACATAGACTATCCCTGTCCTGGGCCACAGCATGAGACCCAAACCTGCAATACCCCAGAATAAAAAGTGCCCTGAAAAAGGAGTCTTTTCAACCACCATTTTATGTTTCACTTGGACATATACTGGTCCCTGTCCTGGGTAGCGCTTGCCCCTCCCCTCCGTATGAGTGCGTACGCAATTGACATCACTTGGAAATGCGGTGGTTAACGCTCCTGTTCTAGCCCAGGTGCCCTTTTCTTGGCATTCTTTTCTTAATTAACTCCAACGTGGCTGGAGGAAATTGTCTGCTGTACTTTTTTCTTCTGTCCGTGATCCATACTCCATGTCCTCTGAATAACCTACATCTGGTCAAGTTTCCTGTACCTCCCTTGTACAATTCAGAGGAATTTGATTTAGATACCAGCTCATTATGTACATTTAAGATTTTTAGTAGTTTAATTCTATAAAACACATTTTTAAAAATAGATGGAATCCCACCATTTCTTTGTTTCTCTTTTTTTAATTGTATTAAATGGGTTTGTCTCAATACAGGGATTGAATAGCTATGTTAAAGATCTGCAAAAACAAGTGCATTATTGC